>JAMPIV010017429.1:0-417500 GCA_024509875.1 Oreohelix idahoensis
CTCTGATGGTGTTGTCCCCATTTTCCAGACTTGTGTAAATAGTAGTTCTAATAGTTCTGCTGCTAGCTCAGGGTCTGTCTTAAATAGCTCTGCATTTAAGTTATCATGGCCAGGAGCTTTTCCGTTCTTTAACCCTTTGATTGCTGTGATGATTTCTTCTTTTTGTGGAATGTCTGTATTTACATCTAGATCGTTTTCAGCCTCAGGAACATTCAATTGTGTCTCTGGTGGTTCCCTGTTCAGAGTTTCTCTGAAGTGTTCTGCCCATCTTGTTTCCTGTCCCTCTGCTGTCGTGATGAGATTTCCTTGCTTATCTCTTACTAATGTAATATTTTTTGCACCACGTTTTCCGCTGATGAATTTAGTTATTTTGTATACTGTGCTTTGTTCATTTCTCAGTGCTGCCTCTTCTGCCTGTCTTGCAAGACTGTCTAGGAAATTCCTTTTGTTGGCTCGGGTTTGGCGTTTAACTTCCTTGTCCAGCTGACTGTACTGTTCGCTATATAGTTGCTTTAACCTGGGGGACTTCGCTTCTGTTTTCTTTCTTTTCATTTCCTTTCTCATTGTTATGGTGTTTAATGTTTCTGGTGTTATCCAGTCTTGCTTCTTCCTTTCCTGGAATCCCAAGCATGATTTGCTGCTTTCCTTATATATTGTTGAAATGGTGTTGAATTTCTGGTCTATATCATCAGTCAATGTCTTTTCCTGACTTTTGGCAAATTGATATCGTTTCTTTATGTCACCCGCAAAAGCTTTTCTGGTAAGGGGGTCCTTCAATTTGCTGATGTCAAACCTTTTCTGTGTAGTTACAATTGGTCCAGCCCTTCTTAGTTTCACTTTCAGTTTTGCTACTACTAAATGGTGATCACTTCCCACATCTACACCTCTTCTTACCTTCACATCTTGTAATGCATGTCTCCATCTACCGTTAACCATGATGTGGTCTATCTGGTTTCTGTCCCGACCATTTGGTGATTCCCATGTTAATTTGTGAATTTCTTTTTGTGGGAAAAATTTTCCTCCAATGACCAGGTTGTTAATATTACAGAAACTTATTAATTTATCCCCATTTTCGTTTGCTGTTCCGCTGCCACATTTCCTTATTACTCTTTCATTATATGTATTGTGTCGGCGTCTGTGGCCTAATGGATATGAACGCAGTTTCATAATCCAGATATACCAGGTTCGAAACCTGCTGCAGGCGGTTTGGTAGCAGATCGCTTTGTGTGGATTTTTAACAATGGTATAAGCGCCGTACCGTTCAGAAAGCAATGGCAAACTACTGAATGAAAAAATTGCCTAGAAAAATCACAAACAGCCAATAAAAGCTGGGGTTGATTGCCACGTCCTGTAAAGGATAAGCAACTAACTTTTTTTATATGTATTGTGTGTACCAACTTTCGCATTGAGGTCTCCCATTACTATAATAAGATCATATCTAGGTGTGTCTTCCATTTCTTTCTGCAGTTGTTGATAGAATTCATCCTTGGCCTCTTCATCGCTGTCATTCGTTGGTGCGTAGCATTGTATTATTGTAGTATTGGTGAATCTACCTCTCAATCTTAATCTTATCAGTCTGTTGTTGATGGGTTTCCATTCCAGTAATGTCCTTTCTATTCCTTTCTGTAAAATAATGGCTACGCCTTCGTTGTGCTGTCCATCCTCTCTTCCAGAATAAAGTACTGTTTCTCCTGTTGCTGTTTTAACTTTTCCTGCCCCTGTCCGTCTGCTCTCGCTTATCCCTAGAATGTGTAACCTATAGTTTCTCATTTCTGCCATGACCTGTTTTAGTTTACCCATCTCATTCATTGTCCTGACATTCCACAATCCTATTCTTGTATCATGTTTTGCGGTCAGGACATCCGTTCTCATGTCAGTGGCTTCCTTTCGGCTTTCACCACTGACAGTCATACGAGCCTCAGACTCCAATTGTCCATCCCGCAGCAAAGTTTGTTTATTTGTTATCGTTTCCGTAACTTCAATTTTTTTTACATAGACAGGGGTGTCGGCCCTATGCTAAAACCCCCAACCTGGAGGACCAGGGTGTCTGCTTTTGTCTGACCCCTGCCCGCGCAAACCTGTCCAGCTTGGTAGAACCTTCCAGGAGTAAAACTCCCGCTGGCATAGCTCTGGGGGTAATCAGGGTACGCAAGCCGCCATACCTCGACAAGGTATTGACACCGGTGATGGCAGAAGGATCTTCATGGGAACTCCATAATGCCTTCAATTTCCAAATCGATTCTCTCTCTACACTGTCAAATGCCTTTTCATAGTCCACAAATCCGATGTATAGTGGTGAATTCCATTCCAGACTTTGTTCAACTATTATTCTCAATGTGGCTATCTGGTCTGTACAGGATCTGTTTTGTCGAAAACCTGCTTGTTCATCTCTCAGTTGCTTGTCTAAGAACTCTTTTAATCTCTCAAGGATGATTCTGTTTAATACTTTTCCTGGCACTGATAGTAACATTATTCCTCTATAATTTGTGCACTCTTGTAAATTTCCCTTCTTAGGCAACTTGACCAGATTACCTTCCTTCCATCTACCTCCGTCCGTGCGGACGTGTTTTTGTGGAGTCCTACATTTGGATTTTTAAACTGCATATCTAGCAATATTTCTGAAGGATTTTTATATCACTGTGTACATAATGTTAGCTGCTTTATCGTGAAATACATATTATTGTGTTCATGTGAATAGGAAATGTGATTTTTAAGAAAAATGAAGACAAGCATATCTTCCATTATAGGTATAGTAAGTCGCTTTTGTGTTGGAATTACTAAACGTTCCACATGGTCAGCACTGATAATTGGGGTAGCCGACAGAAATGGATGTTTTATTACACCCTAGGGAATGTCAGAGAACCGTGGCTTTAGAAATTGGTCAGCGGTAAATATGTGTGTCGACCGAGTCAAGCTGTCAACTAGAGCGGAGTGAACGACTATAATTGACCACTTTCCACGCCCATTAAATACGCCTGGTCATTTACCGTTCCCACTCACAATGCTACACGTAAATTCGGTCGGTACAACCCGACCGAACACAAAAGGTGCCAAACAGAAGGACTACGTTTTGAACGTTACTAAAACGGTTAAAAAGAAAACTCGAAGTTTGAAGACCAGCACGCTATACACGCCATGCGTAACATTAACTTATAAGAACAATAACCAGTGTGCGATTCTGACGTTTTCTACCTTAATCGAATATGAAGCTTTACGTAGCCTGTCTAAGGCATACTATGAATCTAGTGCAACTGTTGAAGCAAGGACTGACGCTAATGGTTCATATGTAGAAGATGTTATTTCCACAGGAGAGGTTGTCCTACATTTCTATAACACAGCAAATAAAGTAATGATACAGGGCGCAGAGTGTGCTATTAAAGATTGGGTTAGTACGGACCTGAACAATTTATGGAAATCAGCAAATACTGCTGGAGTCAGTCGAGAGGCCATCATATCAAATGTGCCAGTTCAAAGTATTCCTGCAAAAACTTCTAAATCTAAGAAGTTAGCAATCACACATTCCACTGTTTCCGCAGATATCACAACAAACATAACTCCCAATAAAGAGTGCAAAAAAATGTCACAGAAAAAACCAAAGTCACCAGCGTTAGCTGATACAAGTGACATCACAGAGACAGAACACCTATCAAGCACCTTTGACAGTAGTCCAACAACATCCCCTCTTACATTACCTATGCACTCGTCACAAGATCAATTTTTAATAATATTGTCTGAGATGGAGATACTAAAAGCAGAGCTGAGCAGCCTCAAAAAAGCTTACGAGCAGCTCCATGCTGACCACATGTCCCTCAAACATAGCTGTGAGAGAAACGAGTCTGAACAACAGAAAGAAAGCACACAGCAGAAGAATAAACACAGACAGTGTAACACAAACACAAGCTCAGAGGGAAATTCCGACGGTAGTGAAGTACAGCATACGACACAAGCTGAACCGAGCCATAAAGAAGACCATGACCTGTGCATTCTGGAATTCCCTGCAGACATGAGCAGAATCCCTGTCCAGATTTCTACTCGGCAGTCCCCACTGTCGACAGCCAGTTCACATCACAGCAAGAAACCTACACACAATCCCAGCATAGTTCAAACACAAGAAACAGCACGCACTGCCACCGGCACACACACACATCTTTCTAATAGAAGGAAACACTTCATCTTTGGTGACCAAAATGTGAAGGACCTTCAAAAATGTCAATTAGTAACAGCAGATATAGACAGGGTCACTGTTCGCTACAAAAATTGGGCATCTGCGCAGGACCTACTGACTCTCCTTAAAAGATATGAAACTGATCTTGATGTAGCCAGGGTCACTGTGCACATTGGTCTGTCGGACGCGCTAAAGCATAACGAAATTGCACAAACAGAGCTAAATCAAATCACATCTAACTTCCAGTTCCTGTTCCCAAATGCAAAGGTATATTTTTCAGCTATTATACCTCCAGTTCGTTCACATTATAGGAAATCTGTTGAGATGAACAACACACAATTGAAAAAGCATTGCGTCAGACACCACCACACATTTATAGAACACTCCTCGTTCCTTGCCACATCCGGAGCTCCTAGGAAGCATCTTTATAGCGGCGACATTTCCTTATCCGATCAAGGAACCAGTATGTTGGCGAGAAACATCAAATTTCCAGAAAACACCCTCAGAGGCACAGCCAGCACATCAGCATCCAAGTATCCTTCAAAACGACACACGAATGTAACCAGCTACTCCTCTAATGCAATTTACGACCTTGAGTTTCCGCCAATACCCACAACTTCAAGCACCAGCCAGACAACGTCACACAATCAGGAGTATCAAGACAGACCCCTTATTAGAACTACAGATGTGCAAGAAACAGCCAATAATATCGGCCTTCAGCAACATTCTACGACCGACGACCCACCTCAACAACAACCTGAGACACTCCATTCTCAAAGATCTGTAAAAGATTCAATTCAACCAACTCAGGGTCCACCTACTGAAATCTCACCACGTCCGCTGTCGCACCAGACACCAATGAGAGATCACCCATCATCGTTGTCATCACAGGTTTTCCCATATCAACCCGCACACCCAACCTTTCATAACTTTCTACATCAGCAAAGCCTCTTGAACTACGCACCTTACACTTGGAGGTCCTACTGGCCGGAATATCCCATTCATCCAACAACAGTACCTCAACATCCCGCGAACACCTACTACCAAATGAATCATCTTCTACAGCCAAATCCATCTCGCTTTTATTGTCCACAACCCTCTCCTCAACATTATCAGTGACTGTTCACTTCACAAGTCGACGTCTCTGTAGGACCAGCAACTGTCGGATAATGCTTTATTTATTTATTCTCAGTATCTATTTGTTTGTCTGCCCGTCTATTCTCTTGGTGCAGCTTAACTTTGTTGTTAACCTTCACAGTGTGGATGGGTGTGCTTGTTATGTGACAGTTTCTTACAATTTTCAAACTAGTACAGTTATCTGAATTGTTTGTAATTTGTTGTATTAAGGTGTGCATTTATGTACTATTACTTTTAATCTCACATATATAGCAACCTCGTGATGTTTATTTAGTTATTTATTTTCTATTTGAGCGTAAAACTTCTTTCACATAAAAATGTCAGGTAATTATGAACAATTACTAAATACAATTGGCTTACGGCTTGGCCACTTGAACGTAAACCATCTTTTAGGTAAAATTCCAGAACTCACACAAATTCTTAACCAAAATTTCCAGGTTTTTTGGTTTTTTCCGAAAGTCGTCTGAATGAGAAAATAACCGACGATGACATTGCGCTCAGAGGTTTTAAAACTATTCGGCGAGATTCTAGTAGACAATTAGAGACGGGTCTAGCAGTTTATATTTCTACTTCTCTCAGTTATCGCCGCAGAAACGATCTTGAGACTATAGATATAGAATGCATATGGTTAGAGATAAAGCCCCAAAAGCAAAGATCTATTTTAATCGGATATCTTTATCGTAATCCCAGTGTAGGAACAACATGGTTTGAAGATTTTACCAACATGATGGATAAAGTTATTACTACAGTTAACGAAATTATTCTTCTTGGTGATTTTAATATCGACATGCACAAGCCAAACAATATATGGACCAACATCATAGCATCGTATAACATGAAACAAATAGTCAACAAACCTACCAGAGTAACAACAACGTCATCCACATTGATCGATCATATCTATGTAACCTGTCCAGAAAAATATTATAGAATGCTCCATCCCTACTATTGCTATGAGTGACCATTATCCCATATGTTGCACTTGGGCAAAAAATGGGTACAAATCTCCAAAAAATAAACACATTAGTTTTCAATATAGAAGTCTTAAAAATTTCAACCGTGAATTATTTTTGAATGATTTGCGAACTGCGCCTCTCGCCAACGTTTTTCAAATTCCTGATCCTGATGACGCCATCGCATATTGGACAATGATATTTTATAGTATTTTTAATAAGCATGCGCCTACTAAAGAAATTCGCGTGAAAAGGCAAATTAAATCTCCATGGATCACACAAGAAGTTCTTGACGCTATGAGGCAAAGAGATAGAGCGCATAAAAATAAGGATATCACTACATATCGGACAATAAGAAATAAAGTACAATACTTAATTCGCAGAGAAAAGAAAAACTACTTTAGAAATTTAGTTCAGAGTAAAACAAACAGTAAAGAGATATGGAAGGCAATCAACACTTTAGTGAACAAACGAAATTTTCCAGACCCACATACTCCCAATACGCCACTTACTTGTACTGACTTCAGCAATCATTTTCAGGCAGACATCAACAATATAAAATCCACCATTCCGTCTCCCCCTTGTGACTTAAGCAAATTATCAACGTTCTGCGAGAACAAATGTACTAACACAATTCCACCCGACATCCCTTTTTATAACAGTTAACGAAGTTTACAACTATATTACTGGCCTTAAAGATAACAACTCATCGGGACTTGATGGAATCAGTAATCGAATACTGCGTTTTGCCGCACCTGCTATTAGTGATTCACTGACATACATATATAATCAATGTATCGCAAGGAGTTACTTTCCATCCGCTTTTAAAAGCGCTAAAGTATACCCACTTCTCAAACCAGGTTCATCTGATAGTAGTAATCTTAGTAACTATAGGCCCATTTCTCTTATATCGTCGCTGTCCAAACCACTGGAAAAACACATCCACAAAACAACACTACAACACCTAGTAGATAACGACCTGCTAATCGACAGTCAGTCGGGGTTTAGACCAAAGCATTCATGCCACACAGCCTTAACAAAGATGATAGACAATTGGCACCTAAACATCAATAACGATAATATATGTGGAGCAATATTTGTAGACTTCAAAAAAGCATTTGATATGATAGATCACTTTATTTTAATCAGAAAATTAGAAACAATGAAAGTAAATATTAAGCTGGTAAAGTTAATTAAATCGTTCCTGTCAGACAGACAACAAATAGTCTCTTACAATAATTCCTTGTCGAACCCAACCGTTGTCCATACAGGTGTTCCTCAGGGCTCTATTCTCGGCCCTCTTCTATTTACCGTATACATTAATGATCTTCCTCTATACTTCAAACACTCATCATGTGACCTTTTTGCCGATGACTGTACTGTCTATACTAGTGATAAATGTTGCATCACACTAGAACAATCTTTACAAAACGATACACATAATCTTATTACGTGGAGCAACGAGAATCGCATGCAAATAAATATTAGTAAAACAAAATGTATGTTAATATCAACCAGACAAAAACTACAAAACTTGCAGAAAACAACACTTCAGCTCTTCATTGGAACATCACTAATTGAAAGCGTAAATGAACACAGAACTCTAGGTATCACTGTTGACCAACACTTAAGTTGGAACTCACATGTACATGCACTCACAAAACAAACAGCACAAAAAGTTTACCAATTAGCCAAAATTAAACATTTCCTGGATGAACAGGCAAGGAAAATGTTCTACATATCTCATATACAAACGCATCTAGACTATTGTTCCACAATCTGGGATGGTTGTTCTGTCTCCAACACAAAAAGGCTCCACTCGCTTCAAAAACGCGCAATGCGCCTTGTTGCTGATAAACACCAATCACATTGTATAGATTTATATAATTATCTTCAAATATTACCCCTCAGGAAGCGCTTCCTCTTTAACAAAGGGAAATTTATTCACAAAATCCTGTCACAGAATGCTCCAAAGTATCTTTGGCCGCTTTTAAAATACAATGACAGACGTAGTCAGCGCTTAAATCAATTACAGGTACCCAAGCTCAGGCTTGACCTATTTAAAACTAGTTTGGCTTACTCAGCTGCTCATCTTTGGAACAATCTTCCCAATGACCTGAAAAAACACGCACAGTCCTTACTCATACAATCGTATACTGTTCAAATACTTTATGAGTGCTGATTATATGCCACCCTAACTGATTGTGTTGTACTTTTATCTAATATACTGTGTGGAGGCTCTGATGATCTAGTTTTCATTACAATATACTTATTCTTAATATTATATTCTTAATAACTTATATTCTTAATTTTATGATCAGGTACTGTTAATGTATGCTGTTATACTTCCTTGTAATGTTGCACTGCCCTTAAATTAATACTTTCAGTACGCTGGAGAATGTTGAGTAACAGTAATAAAAGATGAGAAAGAGGATGGAAGAATGCAAGAGGGGACTGTGTCCGATTTTCAACCCTTGGCAAATTAATTGCTTTCGTATATGTCTATCTAACTATCTACCTAGTCTGATTCTGGTCTTGAGTTTGGGACGCAAAGGAAATGGAAAGGAAAATGGAAAGTAACTGTCTACCCACCTCATCTTGATGAAAAAAAGAAAAAAAAAAGTCCCTGAGTCATTCAGTTGAACACCGTATGAACATTTTACAAGTTCTCATAACATACCTCTGAATATGTCTCAAATCACTAATTTACAGTACGAAGAATTCAATTTTTTTTTTTTTTTATTTTTTTTTTTTAAACACTTTAATTATGATGATTATTGCAAATGTAATATTACTTTTATAATGATAAATGCCTTAATAATGCTTAAAGTAAATGTGAGGATGAAAGGATATTAGTATACATGATGAGAGAGAGAGGAAGGGCAGAATGTCAGACGGGCCTGCGTGCCCAATTCTTAACCCTTTGAAAATAAAGTTCGTTCGTTCGTTCGTTCGTTCGTTCTCTCTCCCAGACTTTGCCAAGTAGTTTGTATAATATCTCTGTAGAGGTATCAATATCTGTTTTGATGGCCTCTGATGGAATGCAATCTGGACCAGCTGCTTTTCCATTTTTCAGAAGCTTTATAGCTTTCATTATTTTTTCTCTACTTGGTCGTTCAAAGCTGATTTGTAGCTCCTCTTCTGCTGGCTGGATGTCTGGGGGATTAGTTGGAGATGGTCTATTGAGAAGTTCCTCAAAATGTTCTGTCCATCTCTTCATTTGTTCTTGTATATTACTAAGCAGTTTTCCATTCTTATCTTTTGTGAGACCATTTGCTTGCTTATATTTCCCTGTTAGCTTCTTTGTGTTGTTGTACAGGTCCCTCATATTTCCTTTGGCTGCAGCTTCCTCTGCTTCCCTTGTCAAATCATCAATATATTTCATCTTGTCTCTTTTGATGTTTCTTCTTACTTCTTTGTTTGCTTCTAGGGCAGCAACAAACTGTCCCCACCTTGCTCAGTCAGTGGCCATCCTGTATACAGTGTCCCAACTCTGGTTCATGCTTTGCATCTTTGGCCTCCACAGTTCTTTGCCAGGTTGTCTCTATCGCCATCCTTCTGGGGTCCATTGCATATAAGTTCTTTTGATGGTTTCAGAGTCTCTTCTGAGGATATGGCCAATCCTGTTTCAGCGTCTGCTCGCAATGATGGTGTGCATAACGTTTTTTACTGCACCATGTAAACAGTTCCTGGTTGGTGATAGTATTAATTTTAAAAAAAAAGCAGGTAAATAAATCCTCTGCCCCAGCTGCAGCTAATGTGGGCCAAGCCCTCAAACTATTGAAGCGCTACCCATTTCCTCATACCTGTTCCCAATGCTCAAAAATATTAGAAGAAGATGCTGGAGATAGATAGGAAGACACACACTGAGGAAACTTGTTGAAAGTATTACCAGACAGTCCATATTCTAGACTCCCCAGGGAAAGGGAGGCAGAGGGAACCAAGGGACATATGGAGAACAGAACTGGAGATAGATATGATGATAACATGGATAGACCTTGAGCTGATGGCACAGGACAGGAAGACCTGATGTCAGTTTGTTGAAGGCCTATGCTCCATGGGGAGCTGAAGGATGATGATGAATTTATGTTTATATGAAACTTTAAAATTATGTTTATATGAAACATTAAATTTATGTTTATATGAAACTTTAAAATTATGTTTATATGAAACATTAAATCTATGTTTATACGAAACATTACATTTATGTTTTTATGAAACATTAAATTTATGTTTATATGAAACATTACATTTATGTTTTTATGAAACATTAAATTTATGCTTATATGAAACACTAAACTTATGTGTTTGTAAAACATTTCATTCTTCTATCGTGTTTCATTATAAGTATTTTTATGTTTATGAAGCTGCTTTTCTCTTTTTCTAAATGGATGAGTCACTGGTCTAACACAAACCATGTAACCAGAAAGGTGAAAGTATATTTCCTAGTTTTCATCATTTTCTTCCACCTGTCAGGTATGGGAGAGCATTCTACTACCTGTTTCTACTACTAGCCATAGTTTGTGTGGTCACTGGAACACTCAAGCCCTCTCAACCACAACAGAGCAATAAAGTGAAGATTATTATTTAGGGTAACTTTCTTACTGGAGATTTCTCAATGAAGTATCCTGTTCCAAATCAGAGATGGAGTCATTTTTATTTTAAAACATTTTCATTTTTTCTTCAGTTTTAGAATATCCTTGCTGGACCTAAAACTGAAACATGAATGAAAACACACAAATAAAACAGGAGCTAAATTATGAGGTATGTGAGTTTTCTCTCATTTATTTATAAGTTGCAGATTACTGTAGACTTTAGTGACCTGATTTTATAAAGATATTCATATCAAATATAGGTCTGTAAGAGCATTACTAATTTTACTTTTCCATTATCATTAACTACTTCACTTTACAGTATAAATCTGATAAGTATCAATTTGAAATAGATTTTTACTGTCCTTTTTATTGCATTGTTATTATCATGATGTTATTTTGTCGTTTTTTTGTTTCAATATCTGATTTCAGTTTTATCATTGTATAATTTTAGCCTTTGCTTCTCTTAGAGCAATATGAAATCTACTGCTGCCTTGCTGGACCATGAAAGTTTCACTAGAGCCCCTTAAGCCAACATTTTTCAGAATCTTTTGTATAAGTCTTTGAGGCTAGCACAACAGCCTCACAGTAAGCCCACACTATATTTTACCTGATTTAGCAGTCCTCTACTTTGCACTGTTACCATCTGCTACAATTAGGTACCACAAACCGCCCGCTTTTTTGGTTGAAAATGCACGAAAGTTGAGAAAACTGAGGAAAATTTGTCAAGTTTAAGTCGTCACTGTCCCTTTGCTATTAAGCGGATTGTAATAAAATTTATATCACGATACTCATTATCCTCTTCTCTTTTGAAATGTATTAATTCCCGAATCATCATCATGTGACGTATTCTTTCCAGAACGTTGTCTCCATTACAGCTGCTCTGAACGCATCACGATTCTGGGCAAGTCGACCTGCATCAGCCAAAGACAAGTTCAGACTCTCTGTGATGTCCTGGGTCCACCGTCGTCTAGGTCGACCCCTTCCCCTTTTTCCAGGGACCATGCCTTCCATCACTGTTTTTTCCAGACTATTATGTCTTTTTATATGACCGAAAAATTTCAGCTTCCTTATTGCGATGGTATTTAGGAGCCAATGTTCCTGTACGTTTAGTGAGTGCAGTACTTCTCTGTTGGTCTTTTTTTCTGTCCAGGGTATTCTCAACATCCTTCTGTAGCATTTCATTTCGAATGATGTAATCTTTTTTGCAACTGTTTTATTGAGTGTCCAAGTCTCGCAGCCGTATGTTGCTACTGGGAATATACATGCTCTGATCAGTTGTAACTTTGTTTCTTTGCTTGTGCCTTGCCATAGGTAATTCCCGAATAATAAAAGTTATTGAAGTATTTTTTTACTAATAAAAACAAACAGCAACGTTATGCGTAGCGAAACTCATCGCGCGGCCAACTCTCGGCTTTTTTGCCTCACCCCGCTTCATTCAAACGGGTATCGCTTGAACAGCAGACATCTGATTTGCATACGGCTTTCACCATTATGATGGGCGGAGGAATAGCTTAAATTTCGTATAATGCAAGCTGTAGGAAACAATGTGGAAGACGCAGATTTTTCAAAGTGAAGTCGAATATTTACAAGATTTGACATTTTAAGTTGTGTTATAATTCCTTGCATGGTATGAGAAGATTTGGGAGCCATTTTTATTTATTCCTATAAAATATCAAAGACTTCTGATGTTTGCTGGTGAAGCGATTTGTTTTTAAGTAACGCTTTCTTGGTCAAGAATTTTAGCGAAAAATGCAGAGCGAGGCTGTTACATCGACTGTGATAACTCCCTATGTCGATCAAAATCGGCATGCCACTTATGTTGGTTCGTGCTCAAACTTCATCACATCTTCTGATTTGAAGATGACTATACGTAAGTATATCACTTATTAACAATGTTTTGAACTTTAAATGTAAACTTTACAATAGTTTTAATATTATTTAGCAATTTAACACGATCACATGGTTGTTGTAATAGCATGGAATGAATGTGCTATCACCACTTCAGACATTCACGCATCAATCTAATTATTTCACGAGCTTGAAAAGCTAAGAAAGTTACCAATCTGAATAAAAAAATGCATGTTTTGATTAATGTGTAATTGAATGAAGGTTTATTTTGCAACATAATAGGGTGAATTTTGTTTCAAACGCGAAGGATATCGCAAGGCCAAAGCCAATTGAGTCAAGGCTAGGAGACCGAAAAATGCCATAATTAAAAAAGCTGATGTTGTACTGAAATGTCCGGACTCGCAGCCAATAGTTGATAGTCTTAAAATTCCCTGAAAAGAAGATATATATATTTATTTTGATTTAAGGAAGAAAAATATCCCGTTCAACCTCTGATGGGTTATAATTAGGATACATGTTGTTTTCAATTCCAAATAATATGAAAAACTGCCGATATGAGAAAGTGGCATCACACCATTGTAAATTAGGACAATCACAATTGTGCTTATATGTTTAAAAAAAAAAAAAATCAAGAAGAAACTCTGAACAAGAACAAGCCAGTAATATTAATAGTACATGTAAGCAATAGCACAGAAAGCAATGGCAAACTATTGGATGTACAATGCCAAGAAATCCATAATGGCTAATCTGAATACTACACAAAGATCTGGTGGTGAGGCCCCCAGGCCAGGCAGATCATATTTAACTGGGGAAGAGATCGTTGGCAGCGTCAGTACAGGTAATCGTGATGACGGCCAAAAGCCTGACTGTGTTACCACGGAAAACCATGTCATCGGTCTTAGAAAAATAATCAAAATAGGAACATGGAACGTCAGAAGCTTATACCAAGGAAAACAGTACATAGTGAAGAACGAGATGGAAAGACTAAACATCGATATCCTGGGCATCTCAGAGCACAGATGGTCGGGCCAGGGACACTTTTCGATTCCATCAGGAGGAACATTCATATACTCAGGCAAAGAGAGAGGAGGTCAGAGCGGCGTCGGCTTCTACCTGTCTAAAAGGACAGCTGCCTCCCTATTAGGATATAATCCCATAAATGACCGCATTGTCACAATCAGACTGAAAGGAAAAAGAAAGAACATCACAATTATACAAACATATGCGCCAACAGCAGCTGCTGAAGAACAGGAAATTGAAGATTTTTACAATGAACTGCAAAATGCATTAGAGAAAGCAAATAAGCAAGATATTAGGATAATAATGGGAGATTTTAATGCCAAAGTTGGAAACGAAAGATTAGAACATGAAAAAAGAGTGAAGAATAGAGGGGGAAACATCAGAATGGTTTGAAGTACAGAAAGGAGTAAGACAAGGCTGTACCCTTTCCCCTTACCTGTTTAACATTTATGCTGAGAATATCATGAGAAACGTAAGAGATGACCAAGAACACACAGAGTTTGACTCATTTAACATCGGCGGGTACCAGATCCCGGAAATCAGATATGCTGACGACACAGTCCTCCTATCGACCAACCCAGAAGGACTTGAACAATTACTTCTGTCCACCAAAAAACACAGCGAGGCCCAGAATCTATACCTAAACACCAAGAAGACCAAAGTATTGACAACAGACAAAGTAAAGACCAAACCAGAAATTGAAATTGATAACGAAGAACTGGAAAGTGTCAATGAATTCGAATACTTAGGATCAATCATTAACAGCTCTGGCGACTGTGCAGTAGAAATTAAAAGAAGACTTGCAATTGCTTCACATAAGCTAATACAGATGAAAAACCTATGGCAAGGCACAAGCAAAGAAACAAAGTTACAACTGATCAGAGCATGTATATTCCCAGTAGCAACATACGGCTGCGAGACTTGGACACTCAATAAAACAGTTGCAAAAAAGATTACATCATTCGAAATGAAATGCTACAGAAGGATGTTGAGAATACCCTGGACAGAAAAAAGACCAATAGAGAAGTACTGCACTCACTAAACGTACAGGAACATTGGCTCCTAAATACCATCGCAATAAGGAAGCTGAAATTTTTCGATAAAAAGACATAATAGTCTGGAAAAAACAGTGATGGAAGGCATGGTCCCTGGAAAAAGGGGAAGGGGTCGACCTAGACGACGGTGGACCCAGGACATCACAGAGAGTCTGAACTTGTCTTTGGCTGATGCAGGTCGACTTGCCCAGAATCGTGATGCGTTCAGAGCAGCTGTAATGGAGACAACGTTCTGGAAAGAATACGTCACATGATGATGATGATGACATGTAATTCTCTATACATATCCAAAAAAAAAAAAAAAATAACTTCTGGATTTTTATTTTTCCAGATGACTCCTACTACGATGCTATGAAAAACCATTTTTCAATGACTGGGAAGGGCCGCCGTCCAAAGGTGCCAGCTATCCCACTAACAAACAAGGTCCTTGCACAACTCTATTATTTGAAGGAGGATGGGAATGCAACATGGATTGAGGTAGACTGCTTGTAATGTTTAGTTTTTCTTTAATGAAATGACAGACACTCAGACAGACCACAAACTAACACAGTTCAAACAGATAAAAACTGCAAACGAAATGGAGAAGAGGGAGGAGCAAATAGAATAAGACTAAGAGTTGAAAGGTAGAGAATTCAAGAATGAGAGAAAAAAACCCAATAGGTGAATAAGTTTATAAACCTTTGAACCCAGATAGACTAATGTTCATACTCATCTTTCCATCCATCAGGTGACTGCATGGTTCCTCAAGCATTTTCCTGCGCAGCCTGTCACTAGAGGAAGGTTGGAGCATCGAATGCTGAAAGTCCTGAAAACTGCTCAGCATTTTCGAACTGGCAGCAATGATCATGAGCTGCAACAGTACTTAGCAAATAATGTAGAGTTCGACAAGCTTCCTGAGCCACTCTCATCACTCAACTTAACTTTTGTCCAGTCCTGCTGACTACGAACCACCCCTTGACTTTGTGATGACCAATTCCATATTGGCAGCACTTGACATTTTCAAAAATAGGGAGAACCTTCCAAATACATTTCTATGTTCCTGGGTGCAAAGACTCTTAAACAGAACATTTACCAATGTACAGATAAGAGCACTAAGACAAAAAGTGTCAAGTTCTTGTAAAAAAATGAAAAGCAAAAACATCAATATTGAAGACTTTTTGCGTCAACCAGCTTTTGAAGCTATGACTGTGCTACCAAGAGAACAGGCAAACAAAGAAACATCCTGTACCTGTAGTGGCAAACATAAAAGTGTCCAGAGTGGCCTTTTCAAATTAAAGCAAAACCTCGAGAAAGCTCAAGAGGTGATTGAGATGCAAGCTTTGCAGATCACTGTCCTAAAAGAAGAGAAAGACAGTCTAATGCCGCTAAATGAAACTGTAAGTGCTAGTACTACAAAAATGCTTCAAAAAGAAATTAAAGACATTAAAACAAAAAATATAGAACTAATAATTCAACTTTCAAATGTTAAAGATTCAAAAATATACAAAAGGAATTGTTATTTAAGAAAACAAAATAAGTATCTTAATTATAGAAATAAAGTTCTGGAAAAAGATATATTATTTTTACAGTCAGAGAAAGGGACAATGAAAGAGATAACCAATAATTTAAAATCAAAGGTAAAAGTAGAGAAAACATTGAAAGCTAGATTTAAAAATAAACTGCAGAAAGAAAAATCAACCAATACATCTTTACTAGAAATTGTCAATGAAGACCAGAAAGAAATTAAACTTAAAGGTGAAAAACATAATCAGTAGATACAATTTTTAAAGGACGAAATGCCCTTAGAAATCTTAAGGCTCAGTTAAGATACAGAAAATTAATATTGAATAAGGACATTAAACTAACAGGAAATATCAAAGAATTGTATTTTGGACTTCTGAAGCATTTAGGTTTTGAGGCTTCATTGCCCCCAGTGTTCTGAAGTTGGTGTGATGTAACGTTTTCAATGTTGCGAAGTCCCCACATTTTTAAAAATGCTATAACTTTTTTATTTGTTGTCCTATTTTAAAAAATAAAGTACCAAATTTCATGATTTACCAAGGGCTTCAAAACTACATTGTTTTCTGTGCAAACAAAAATCACTTTGTGGTACCTACTACAATGTAGATGTGATGTTAGACTTTAGGAGATACTAGTAGCATCATTCCATGAAAGTTTTAATGATATTAGTAATCTGTTTTGTTCCTTTCAGAACCCAGGAAGGATGGAAGTAAAAATTCCATTCCTACACGAAATAATAAAACATGAAATCAAATCAGATTATGAAGTAAGTTTATTTCTTACAAATTATTAGCAAGCACTCAATATTCTTATACAGTCAGAGCAATGTAACTAATGGAACATTTGAAATGTTTGTTATATGTATGTTCATTTCCTTATATTTGCTATAAAGCAACGGTCAATCTAAAGTTATTGTCATTCCATAGAGTTTGTCCAGGATTGGTATTGGTGATGGCATGTATGCTGTTTTTTGTTCCTTGTATATATTGTCATGTAGTAGTAGATGTTTAAAGCATTTGTTTTATTGGTGCCACAGTTACATTTATTAGTAGTTCATATCTTAGTTTGTTGAAGAGATGGTATCTAACACAGTATATATGTTCGACAAAATATTAAGTTGGTCACGCTTGAGTGGCAACATTGAGATAATGAAAAAACCCGTTTGGTCAGCTGACCGGAAGGGAAGAGAACAAATTCTGGTGCAAAAAGGTAATTGACTTTCTGGCCATTGACCGGGATAGGTCGTCTTTTGTTCCCTGTCAGCATTTTGCTGGAGAGAGTTTGCCATTGTGGTTCTGATTTAGTGCTTGCCTTTCTTCATGCGATCATTGGATGGTAGTGCATAATGCTAGAGTGTTAACGTATTTTTCTAGTGGAGTTTCCTTAGACCAGTGATGTTGAGTTATTTGTGGTTCAGTTTTTGTCTGATCATAGTACATAAGTCGCTGGTGAGCGAAAATCATTGTGATGTCCATTTAGAATGGCCATACCAGTGGGTATGATACCTATACATTATGTTGTTAGTAGTGCAAGCTGTATTTGGCATTTATGGTCAGTGTATTTCATTTGTATTATGAGCCGTGTGGGGGTTCATTGTGTGCAGTGCATTATTAAAAGGGAACTTACCTGTTAAAGGTGTTATAGTTAATTATTGTCAGCTACTGTATGCTGTGGTCATCCTCTACTGGTACGAGCCAAGTATGAAAGTGTTTAGATATTAAAACCCATAGCATAAGTAGTTTTTCTGACAGTATCCCAATCTGTTGTGGCCTGTGCAAAATTTGAAGATTACCACTTTTTCACTTTGGTACCAAACCGTGCTAACGCCGCATATGCAAGACCTGTCCTTTTGTACTCCAAACGCAGTCAGTCTCCTTTCCGAACAGTAAATTTGGCATTGGAAGTCTTTCACGTGCAAATCCAGACACCTGATTTATGCGATCATCTGCAAGAGGTGTGACATGACCTATATTGGTGAAACTGGCAGACGTTTGGCAGACAGGTTTCGTGAGCACTTGAATGACATCTATCATGGCAAACATTTACCGGTGGCCCTTCACTTCAATAGCCCTGACCATTCAGGTAAATCTGACATTCATGTCACTGCCCTCATTTCATGTGTCGGCGACGACCGAACTTGCTTCTCGTTGGAGAATCGTCTCATTTTTCAAATGGGCGTTTTAGCTCCTGCTGGCCTTAATGTCCAGCATCATTTTGCATAATTCTGGTGGCTTCTGTCTTTGTTTCATACTTTATTTCTTCTGTCGTTATTTTCCTACCTATCCTGGTTTTTGCTTTGGTTCGTTTTGTTTCCTCAATTATCTTTTCTTAGCCACCACTAGCTCATACGTCACTTCCGTATGATGCCTTATTTTCTCAGCCATCTTGAATGTTTCTTTCTTGGATCCAGCTAAGTGATTTTTTACTTGTTTTATAGTGTTGTTCATTTCTGTCTTCGTTGCGTTGATTTTATACTTTCTTGTTTTGACATGTCTTTCTGGTTTTATGATTTTCGTGCATTATCACTGTTATTGTTTCGCTCATCACAGTTGTTCCATCTGATAGTATCACTCATTTGGAGTTTTCCTCATTATCATATGTAGTACCTATATGTAGTTCTTGTCACCTGTCCGTAACTGTGGCTGCCGAAGGGTAAAACCCGAAACGTCCCTTGTTTCTTGCGTACCGTTTACTTGTAAAACTGATTTCATACCATATTATTCTATAATTTATATACTTATTCACTTCTGCTTCATGGGTAATTAGTCGTCTTGCATGAGTCCTATTCTTCCTTGTCTTCCCAGGAACTTCATGGGGAATTGCTTGGTTTTAGAGTCCATTCATTTTTATTAATGTTTGACATAGCTGCTGTTGGACATACTGCAATGCCATAGTTACCAGTTTACTTGTCCAGTATGAAGCTTCTTTAGTACTCTCTCATCTGCTCCCTAAGTTTTGCTGGCAATTTGTTTCATGACTGCCATTATTTGCCTTGCTTTCATCTGGTTTTTCTCAGTGAGCAGTCTCTTGTTGCTTGATTTAATGTTCATTGTTTGTATTTTGTAGTGATGACTTTGAGTAAGATGTTAGCTTCAGCTGTTTATTCTTCCAGCACGTGTTTTTGACACGTATAACTTTATCCTAGAGCTTTTGTAAATCTTCAGTCCTGTAAAGTCTCCTTTGGGCCTCAAGGAATTGACTTGATGGTTGTTTGATATATGGTACCAATGGTTACCAAAGTGAGTGGTACACCCCCCCCACTCCCCGGGGCATTGGAAGGATCCAAGGAGGCACTGAGGACAAAGGGGGGAGGGGGGGCGTTCAGTAGTATTACAAATAGGAGGCGTTCAGTAGTAAGTGGTGGTTCAGGATTTGACAGGCTAAATTCAGTATGTGTGGGGGAGAAAGGAAATGTGGATTTGACAAACAACTTCAGTGAGGCGGTGATGAAGTAGATGGTTGTTTTACTAGGATCATTAAGCAAGGCATAGTTTTGTCTGTACGTGCCATTCTGAGCTTAGGTAACCATCATCATGTGACGTATTCTTTCCAGAACGTTGTCTCCATTTCGACCCCTTCCCCTTTTTCCAGGGGCCGTGCCTTCCATCACTGTTTTTTCCAGACTATTATGTCTTTTTATATGACCGAAAATTTTCAGCTTCCTTATTGCGATGGTATTTAGGAGCCAATGTTCCTGTACGTTTAGTGAGTGCAGTACTTCTCTGTTGGTCTTTTTTTCTGTCCAGGGTATTCTCAACATCCTTCTGTAGCATTTCATTTCGAATGATGTAATCTTTTTTGCAACTGTTTTATTGAGTGTCCAAGTCTCGCAGCCGTATGTTGCTACTGGGAATATACATGCTCTGATCAGTTGTAACTTTGTTTCTTTGCTTGTGCCTTGCCATAGGTTTTTCATCTGTATTAGTTTATGTGAAGCAATTGCAAGTCTTCTTTTAATTTCTACTGCACAGTCGCCAGAGCTGTTAATGATTGATCCTAAGTATTCGAATTCATTGACACTTTCCAGTTCTTCGTTATCAATTTCAATTTCTGGTTTGGTCTTTACTTTGTCTGTTGTCAATACTTTGGTCTTCTTGGTGTTTAGGTATAGATTCTGGGCCTCGCTGTGTATTTTGGTGGACAGAAGTAATTGTTCAAGTCCTTCTGGGTTGGTCGATAGGAGGACTGTGTCGTCAGCATATCTGATTTCCGGGATCTGGTACCCGCCGATGTTAAATGAGTCAAACTCTGTGTGTTCTTGGTCATCTCTTACGTTTCTCATGATATTCTCGGCATAAATGTTAAACAGGTAAGGGGAAAGGGTACAGCCTTGTCTTACTCCTTTCTGTACTTCAAACCATTCTGATGTTTCCCCCTCTATTCTTACGGCTGCCTGTTGTTCTTGGTACAGCAGTGCGATGAGTTGTATAAGGTGGTTTGGAAATCCCATATTTTTCATAATAGCCCATAACTGCTGATGTTGTACACAATCGAAAGCTTTGGTGTAATCAGTGAAACAAGTATGTAGGTCAACGTTGAATTCTCTACACTTTTCTATAATGATCCTCATGTTGAATATATGATCTCTAGTGCCTCTACCTGGTCGAAAACCTGCCTGTACTTCGTTTATTTCTGTTTCTAGGTAACCATCACTGACCATAAATTGTAATTGGGAATCGCTACAAAAGCGGGGTTAAATAATCACCTATTGTTCATTCGGTCACTCCTGAAGAAAGAGAAACGACTTGTGGTTGGTTCACTAACATTTAAACAGAAGGTGAAACCATTCCTAAATAGTGTTTAATATGAGCTAGAATCCTAGAGCAGAGATTCCGACGCCTAGCTGAGCCACAATTGGATGAGGTCCAGTGTGGATTCCGAGCAAACCAAAGTACTCAAGACCTAATCTTTACACTCAGACAGCTGAGTGAAAAGGCCCTTGAGTGTAAGAGTGAGATCCATCTTTGTTTCATAGATCTGGAAAAGGCGTTTGACAGGGTCCCCTGGAGCAAACTTTGGGACTGTTTGGCAAGGAAGAACATTCCAGCACCTCTGATTCATGCTATACAAACTTCTACAAGTCTTGCAGAAATTATGTGAGGACAGCAAACCATAAGTCAGAAGAGCTCAGGACCATCACTGGTATAAGACAAGGTGATAACCTGTCACCTTATCTTTTCATACTCCTCATGGACGATGTCATCAAGGCATTTAAGGAGAGAACAAGAAAGTATTCAGTGGGGTACTGGAAGATGAGACAGGTCTGTATTTCAGAGCTGGCATTTGCTGATGATGTTGCCCTGATTGCTAAATCAGAGGCACATCTCCAATCCAACCTGCAAGTCTGGAAAGAAGAGCTGGAGAAGAGAAGGATGGTCATAAGCAGCTCTAAAACAAAATCCATGGTGATATCACGAGAAGAAAGAAGACATCAGATTAAGCTGGGAGAACAGGTCCTGGAGCAGGTCGACCACTTTAAATACCTCGGAGCTATTATAGACTGAAAGGGAGGCATCAAAGAAGAGTTGGCCACTCAAAAAACAGCAGCTGCGAGACTTTCAGGCCATAAATCGAGGATTCCTCAGCAAGAGAGAGGTTGGTAAAAAAACGAAGATGGCTGTATACTGCTCCACCTATGTCCCAGTCTTGACATATGGATGCGAGTCATGGGCAATGACTACAACCCACAAAAGCCAGATCCAAACCTCAGAAATGAGGTATCTGAGGAAGGTGGTTGAAGTAACAAGAAGAGACATGGTCCGCAACCAGACGATACGTCAAGGCCTAAAATCCCACCCGCTGCAGACCCAAGTAGAACAGTCCCAATTAAGATGGTTTGGCCATGTCTGCAGAATGGGAGAAGATTGGCTACAACGACAAGCATAGGAAACAAAGAGCCAGGGATCCAGACATCCAGGATGACCCAGAGTCCGCTGGGAGGACAACATTAGACAATCTTTGAAGGACTGAGGACTAGAATGGAACCAAGGCAGGAGGAAGACAGCCAATAGGATAGTCTGGCACTCTCTCTTCCAAACCTCTACACCTCATGGTAGAAGCTGAACGACTAAGTAAGTAAGTAAGTATGAGCTTTGGCATTGGTAAGGTGTGTCCAAGTGTACTTTCAGATGGCGGTAGATGAAATTAGATACCTGCTGGTGTTTCAGAAAGTACCAACTTTGCTTTGTTGCACATTTTTCATCTCAGTGCTTATGGGGGCTAGTGGTAATGAGACATTCGCGATTCGGTAATATATAAGAGAAAAAGTTCAATAGAGCCAAGTTTTTAACAGTACATGGTAGTAGAAATTAGTCTTTGAACCTCTGAACTGTCTTTCCTACCATACATTTAGACTTTCATAAATCGACTGACGCGACATACATTTCCCATCTATTGCAACTTGGTGCTGCCTATGAGCAAAACCAACAAACATTTTTGGCTCTCCTTGTGAACAGTGGTTTCAAATAAGCGTGTACTGGGTGTCAAACTATTTCATCCTGTCAATTAGGTAAGTTTTCATATTTATATTTTTTGTTTCTTTGCCTAGAGCTAGCATCAGTTTTATTATCACAAATTATTATTTAAGTAGATACATTTTGATACAGATTTGCATATATTGAATATTGCTGTTCAGTTCATTATATATTACATCCTTTTAATTTGTTACCGGGATCTCCACACTTAGTAGTTAGGCCACTGGCTCCCAATCTTTAAATTCTAAGATCAACCTGGAAAAGTGAGTTAATTTATATTATTTCTTATTTTATAACTATTATTATACTTTATGAAATCATTATTGGGTTACTTCAGTGTTGTCGTGGCTACTGCTGATTGCGGTTTTTTTTTTCTGATTGTTGAATTTTTATAATTTATTTATGGTTGTGGTTAAGAAACTTTATAAAATAGAAGAGTAAACTGGTAAGAACATTTGTGTCAACATTTTTGTAAAGTCACTTTTACATCAGTTTTTTTTTATACTTGACGTACATTTTTCTGTCTGAAAATTGGTAAATCAATTCTTTGTTCCAGAATCCAGAACAAATATGGCACAAGCGAATAAACCAAAAAGGAGTGCAGACAATACAGTGTGGAATATCTGAAATATGGATTTATTCCAGCACTACATAACCAAGAACTGCCAGTGTGTCTATTATGTGAGAGGGCCTTTTCAAATGAGGCGATGAAACCTTCCAGACTCCTTGAACATTTAAAAAGTTTGTGAGTACAGTTATGCATAAGTCACCTGAACAAATAATTAAAGCGATTCCGCTCAGCAAGACTGCTGTTCAAAGAAGAATGGATGAAATGGCTGAGAATGTTGAAAACACATTGTGCAACAGAATTTGCATTGCAGTTGGATGAGTCAACTTTGCTGGGCAACAAATGTTTGCTTCTTGCAAATGTTTGCTTCGTAAAAAGATGAAAGCTTGGTTCAGGAGTTGTTATTTTCTAGGCAACTAGTAACTGATACAAAAGGGGAGTCAGTATTGTGTGTAGTTAAGCAATATTTCAAAGAGAAGAACATTCCGTTTACTTACATTCTTACTTGAGCAACAGATGGGGCACCATCAATGATAGGTTGTTACCGCGGGTTAATTGTGTTCTTAAAAGAAGCTGTATCTGGTATATTTACAATACACTGTGTAATTCACAGACAACATCTTGTTGCAAAAATCTAAGAGATCGGCTTCACAAATCATTAAATACTGTTATCACAGCGATTAATAAAATTGTCCCATGCTCTCAATTCTCGACTATATTGAGAGCTTTGTACTGAGAATGATGAACAGTTTGAATGTTTGCTGATGCACACAGAAGTCAGGTAGCTCTCAAAAGGAAATTGTCTGAGATGCTTTTATGCTCTTTTTGAAACTGGTAGAATTCTTTAAAGACTCGCATGCTTCGCTCAGTACAGAACTAATGAATATCAGGCATGACATTGTATATTTGTCAGATTTATTCACTGAAATAAATCTACAACTACAAGAAAATGGTATTAATCTTATAAAAGTAAAATCTGTCGTCTCCACGTTTCTGGCCAAATTAACATTATTCAAACGTAATATTGGCCATCACGAGTTAATCTAATTTCCAGCCTCTTAGAGTTGAAAGACAAAGACAAAATACCAAAGGATAATCTTCAAGTATGTTGTGCACATCTAGATAAGCTGCATAAAGACATGTCTCAGGGGTTTCATGATCTTTTGATCCCAATTCAAGATTGGATTATAAATTCATTCCTGGACACATGCAATGAGGAAGTAGGAAGGGTGGAAGATTAACTGATATCGCTAAAAAATGACGTTGAGCTTATGTCAATGTTCAAAAAATCATATCAAGACTTTTGGTTGCAGTAAGAAATCTCTGAATGCTATCCTGCAGTGTAAGGAAAGTTTAAAATGTTCTGTATTGCCTTTCCAACATCGTATTTAGTAGAGTGTGGTTTCAGCGCGGTTGTCCAACTTGTTATGAAGCAAAGAAACAGACTGCAAAATACTGAATGTGGTCAGTCTGAGATTTCTTCTATGTAACTTTCAGCCTGATGTTGAGAAGTTGATATCACTACACCAGGCATATCCATCTCACTGAAGTTAAAATGAAGTTTGTTACTAATATACTCTAGCATACTGCTGTTTGTTAAACTGAATTAAGTAATTAAGTTTTTCTTTTTAAATTAAGTTAATAAATAATGTATCTATATCTTTATATTAGAATGTAATAAATATAGCAATTAATTGTAAAGCTACTGTATTAGCAGTTGCTTTTATCTTTCACTCTGTAAATTTTTTGTTAATGTACTGTGGGGAAATGCAGGGGGGTGCTGGGGACATGCCCCTGGAGTCAAGGGTGCGATGACCTGAAAAAGTTTGGGAAACACTGCTTTAAACCATTATATACTTATACTGTTGTTTTATGTGTTTATGGTCTCAAAAAAACTTGTCTACCAGCATTGCAAATCTGTTCTAGTCAGCTCATTTGTTGTTCCAACAGGGAATGGTTTTAGTTCATAGGGAACATATTCTGTATTTATTACCAGCTTTATTGGTCTGTGGTCAGTACCTGATATCTGATCAAGCACTTTTTCATCAGTTTGGCAAAGGATGCCCTGTGTACAGTAGGCTAGATGTGGTGTGGAAGTGGTGTGCCATCTTCTGGAGTAAAAACTGAGTTTGTCATCTGTCCTGTTGATTGGGTGGAGATTTGTATCTATCTTCTAGTATTTCACTTTATCTCCTCATTAGAATTATTACATAATGGGGTAATATTTTATCCAGCTGGAGTGGATTTTACATAGTATTATTTCCTTTTGTTACTGTATCCAGCATTTCTTGTAGTCCTTCTTCTTGTTGAGCTATCAAAACTATGTCATAGATTACTTAAGTTGCAGTCTTCAGCTGATATTCCTGGCATTTCTTCTATTTATTTGTTCCCTTTGAGCTATCTCTGCAGCATAAGCTTTCAACCAATGCAGACCAAGCATTTCTGTTCAGTTCTTATCTTAAGCCTCTGTAAGTTGTCCTTCAAAGAAAATTCAACATTTTTTGTGTCATTTGTTTTCTTTAATAAGCTAGTGAGCTTAAACAGCCTCAGTAAGTTGTCCATCATAGAAAATTAAAAATTTTTCTGTCATATGTTTTCTTTAATAATACATTGGTGAACATAAAGTGGCTCAGTAAGTTCTCCTTTATAGAATATTCAACATTTCATGTGTCATATGTTTTCTTTAATAAGTTAGTGAACTAACACAGGTTCAGTAAGTTGCCATTTATAGAAAATTCAACATTTTGTCTGTCATATGTTTTCTTTAATAAGTTGACAAACTTAAAAGAGACTACAATGCATTTTTATATGACCACTAGCTATGCACAATGCTACATTATGCATATGTGGAAGTGAACCTCTGTCTGTGAAGCTAATTACACCTTCATTGACTCTTGAAATCATCCACACACTTTCAGGGATTTCCTATGTGGTGAAACTTATTGAGAACCCATCATTGCACACTATGCTTGGAGAGTTCACTTGAGCCCCAGATGTGATTCTTTAGCTTTGACCTGGTTGATTTCTTGCAGGAGGATTTCACTATGGATCCAGTAATAGGCAGGGGAAGCTGAGAAGTGGCTCTCTGCAGGACATGACAATTCCTTGGGAGAACCCAGAACCAGAGCAGAGTATTTTAGCTCTTCATAGTTGGAGAGCCCCCTTGGATGGTGAGGAATGCATAATATGCTTTGCACTTTTTACTGCTAGTATGGGACCAGATGTGCTGATCCTTTAAATGTAAGCCAAGCTGGAGCTCATGAATTCAACTCAACACATTTCGGAATGGCAGAAAATCCACAGAAAAAGCCTAGATCTACAGTGTAGATAATAGCAGGGAGTCTTCAACTTGGTATTGGCTGCAAAAGAGCGAGAAGCTCAGCAGCCCTAGTTAAACAACAACAAAGGGGACTCCAAACTATCTCATCAGGTTCCTGAGCTATTCTATCTCAGCCAGTCTTCATGCACTCCTTAGGAATATGCAACCTGACTTCTGGGATTAGCTAGACATGGTAAATATTTTAGAAAGTGGTTCATCATAAGCACGCTATAATACATGAAACTAAAATGTATTTGTACAAAACAGAACTGTATTTTGATAATGTGAATGTTGAGAGGTTTGTTGTTGTGAACCCGGTAATTGTTTAATTTGTATCATTTGCCACGTATTGCACTATTATATTAAACATTGAATAATATCTTTTTCCAATAAATGAATTTGATTCTTTTCCTGATTGACTCATTTGAATTTATGAGGTATTTGATATTATATCGTTGTTCTTTGCTTTTATTATCAATCTCAAGTGATCTAGGTCTATATTCTAAATAATGATTGCAAAGCCCAAATCTGGCAACTAACAATCCTTGAGAGAAACCTTACAAAACAGAGCTGACGACATTCCATTTTAAATTCACAACATACTGATTTGACATATGAAACATCCTTTCATCTCCATTCCATGATACAATAGAAATTAGTTCAGAAGCTTGTGACATTCATCCATTTTATGCATCCAACATTATCTATCTGCATAATCAGAGTGTCACAGCACTATTTCGCAGTGCATCTTATGTATCATGGTCGGCGATAGGTCACTCGGAAAGGCTGAGGTTAGCCGAACTAGTGTGTCATGTGACTACCGGAAGTTGGGGGGAAAAGGCACAAAATTAGGGAGTGAGAAACTAGCCTTCGTCCAGGAAGGACGTATATTTTCCTTTTTGCCGGCGAGATTGTTGTGTGGTTGATATTGTCCACTGTAAATAGAGTGCCTGCCATATTTTCGGACCTTGGAGATAATTACATTGTAATTCTAGTGCAGTGTAGTGTCTACATTGAATTATCTACAGGCTGTAGTTTGATAACAGATAGATGATTTTTGAGTGTGTCATTTTCATATTTACCGCTCAGGTGAGCGATATTCATTGCAGTGATTTTGTATAATTCATACCTTCATGTATGAAGGCGATAGTTTAAGCTGCTAAGACATGTTTTCAGTGGTTTTCACATTAATGTATCTGATGCGTTTGATGGCCGTGTGATGCCGTATTGTGCGTATAAAGTAATAAAAGGAAGTACCTGTTGAAGGTGTTCATTTCTTATGTCAGCCATTGTTGTGTGGTATACTATTGGAAGAACGAGCTTTTATTTGTTATTATAAATCCACACTGCAGTGGTGTAACCAGTGGAGTGTTCTCCTCGGTAAGTGGTTCCTGACACAGAGATTATATTCATCCAAGGCATTATGCCATAAACTTGTGATATCTTGCACATTCCTTGAATGCAAAATTGTCAAACGAAGCTCCCTTGAGCATTTACTAATATACTGATAAATAGGTTGCTCACCTTATGGAACATGCACACTGTAAGTGCAACAAGTGCACAAATCCTTAAGTGGTGAGGCCACATTGTAAATTGGATGTGTTCAAACACCACAATAGTGTTAAACAGACTTCATTTATATAAGTGGCTAGACCACACCTTCACAGTGGTTGTACCACGTAAATTAAACACACCTTCCACATACACAGCAGATTGTCCTCTTACGTTCAGTTCCCGTCATCCCTAGTAACAATCTAACATCATCATTCTTTCCCTTTCATTAATTTCATGCATAAAGTTTGGAATGCAAAGTGATGCAAAAACTCATGTGCATTTGTGTAGGATTACAAGATAGTCCTACGTTCTGAAATCCCTGCGGAAAGTAGGGGCATAGGTAGATAAAAAAAACACATCAAGAAATGAACGAGATAGAAGTAAGAATGATGAGGAAGATGTTGATATACTGTTTGTCGCAGAGAATTGTATGTAAGTAGGAAGATGGTAGCAGGAGAAGCACATAGACCTTTTGACACCAGTTTTCACAGATGTGAGCTAGTGTGGAGGGACAGAGTTAACAGAAGGGCACAGGTTGGTGTCAGTGATTCTCTCACCTTTTAGACTACCAACTCTTGTATTTTTCTGGCAATGACTAACTCTTTCTTACTCAAATCTTTTTAAAGATGAACTAGTAGTAACAAGTAATACAAGGAGGGTTGAGTATGTTTTTTCTGAGCAGAACATACAATCCACTAAGTCAAACTCAGAATGATGGTGAGTTACAAAATGTACATAATTACTTTAATTACAGTAGAAAATAAAATCAATGTTGACATGTACTTTGAAAAGAAATACTAAGAAATATAAAACTGTCAGTGTCTTTGGTTCAGATAAGAATAAGAGGCTATTTTCCTCACAGACGAAAGTTTATTCCTATGGCTATTTCTTGGATAAGTGAATTCTGATTTTGGCCTGGGTTTTAAGTAGACTTATCTGCTTGGACTTCTCCTGTGCGTTTCAGTAGGTAGGATTTACCAACTGGAGAATGTGCTTCAGTTGAGCTACAGTCCAAGAGATGCTTTGGCTTGTCGCTAACCTGGTTTTGAAGTGATGTTCAGGGGATGAATGCTTATATGCTGAAGACTGCTCAGGGTTGCTGACTTGTGATCACCGCTAGGTTTGAGACATAAGCACTAGTTCTCTCTGTAGCATAGAGCAACTAGGCGGTTTACTCGCAACAATTTACAGCAATCAAAATCCAGAAACTGGCTAGGATTCTGCAACTGCGCTGTGGAAGATAATACAGGCAATCAATCTTCTGTTCTATACAGATATATTACCTACAGCCATTCTGGACGTTTCGTCTCAGAATAGTGCTTAATAATATTTTTACCTGAAACCATAACGTCAGTCTTCCTTAAAGGTGACTGTCCATTTGTTTACAAATTCCTGTCCAGCAGTAGTCTCACACTGGTTGGGTCAGTCAGGTCAGCCTTTGTTACAAGCAGATGCCTGGCCGTGTGTGTTTATGCGTGACTGCATTGGAAGAACGATATTTCATTCACTCCTCCATTGAACAACATGGTTCTTCTCTCGTTCACAACAGCTTTCTTCATCACATTCCCAAAATCATTAGAATGCAGTACTTTCAGATATCAGCCAATACTTACATCATTATAATGCATCAATAGCATTCATAATACATAAATGCAAAATAGCTATCAATCTAATGTAAAGAAATAAAACCACAATATTAAGTATTTCACACTTTGCATCCATTAACTAATCCCTTGATATTAGAGTTAGCTAATTAAGCGAATACTGAGAGTTTGCTTACCACTCAGGACTTTATCAGCAGCTTAAGAAGATAGGTTTTGAGTAGCCTTTACTCTCAAATCACATATACTGTTGATATTAGGTAGCTTGAGGCTTCTATTCTATAAGCGTGCGTGGTCTTCCAACGGTTATCAGCAAGTGATTTTAAAACTCAGCATTTGTTCGCATGAAGTTAAAACATTTTCGTTCCCACGTCCAGAGTTAATTATTTCCCATCTCTTGCTTAGACACGTACCGAGATTTATCGAGGCGGTCTTCAGTTGACCACTGAACACGGAAATATGATACTCTGAGAACTACTGCGAATAAATCGTATAGACGTTCTTAAAGAAATACTTTTAGGTGCCTTGTAGAAGAAGACTGCATTAGGATCGTATGACAGGACTATTAGTGAAGACTTGAAAAACAGCAATAGAACAGATCGCAGGTGCAAATATTTCGTAGAGAAAACAGACAAAATGTGAAGGAATGGAAAAGTAAGGAATTTTAAAATAATATAGATGAAACCTTCGAGCACTCTGTGACAGATACTCCCCAATTTAAAATAGTTGCAAACTATTCAAAGAGAGAAGGTCTTTGTTTAAATTATAAATTCCTTGTGTCACCCAACTCTTCAATTCTCCTGACCTCTGTCCGATTGCTAACGCTACACTTGGCAATCGCTCTACATTTTGAGAATCCCTGAAGTCGCTCTGAGTTCTCAATGAGCTAACCTTCGCAATTTCTTCTAAGATAGTTTGTCCGGTCAAAATGCTGTACTCATTCACCTCTTCATACAAAAGACGTTTTGTATGAACTAGTTTGGAGCGTCCACTATCTGTTGTGAGTTTGCTGCGCTTTGTCCACCATTGCTCCGTGGCCCGCTTGAATGGGCATGCAATAAATCCTTTGTCACAGTAACAAAGAAATCCGTGCTTGTGTCTCTTCCATGAGACATAGGGCCTCATGTATCTCCTTAACTCCGCTCCTACGTTCGACCTGCCTAGGCGGTTAAAGTTCCCATTCTTTCTTTCTGGATTGAAAGTTTTCCATGCCCTACGTGGGTTATAAATAGCAACTCTCAAGTTTCCGAAACATCCCAAGTTTTCAGATAACTTGTTCATTGATAAAACACGCCAACTTTGAGGGTCACTGGCGTTCAAGTATGAACGGGGCAGTTTGGGGTGGGTGAAAATCAACTTTATAGCTGTGCTCACAGGTGATTTAATGCGAGAGTCATTCCCTCCCTTCCACTTTCTATCCATTCGCTGGTTATTCCCATTATCCATACCCTTCTCAACCACAGGCGTATATTCTATGTCAGTCTCTGCTGAATGGTTCTCAGCCTGGGCTTTTCCTATCACTGTTGTGATTTTATCAAGCAAAATTTTGTTTGGATCTTTCAAGGACCCTGGCGTATCTCCACTAATTTGAAAATATGCATCTCCTTCTGTAAAACTAATCATCTCCTTGGGATTAGGGAAACTGTTATAGAATGGCTTCTCAGCAGAAGTATGACCTCTCTCATTTTCATCCATGCACTGATGCATGAAAGTATCAGGCTTCGAGCTGACAAAGCGCGTTCCATTGTTTCTGTCGACGACGACATTTTGCCCGGTGGTTTTCTGAGGGGCTGCCTGTTCCTCTGATTTATTGTTTGGTACGGGTGGGCTCATCTCTAAAATTTCCGTTTGTAGAAGGTTTTCACAGAAGAACCTCTGTCCACCTGGCGCTTGTGAATTATGTTCGCAGTATGCCATGTTCGCTTCTCCCTCACAGAGAAGGGGTGGTGTTTTTGGTGCTGGGTTAAACCCAGTGAAATGGCAAGTTTCTGTCGGTTTATACTTTTCCAAGATTTCAGTGGATAAAGTCACAGGTAAAGGGGTTTCCTCCTGACCCTGGTCTACGACTCTAATTAAAGAGCCTATTGTGTCTCTACGAGTCACATGTTTTATCTGACCTTTGCGTTGTTCCACGTGTACCTTCAAAGGCTGTTTTAGTTCTCCTAGAACCATCTAACTTCTCTTGTCATTCACTCCGTTAGTGTCAACAATGAGAGGTTCTTCTGAGCTACTATTAAGCTCTTTGTCCTTTTGTTGCCCATGTGACGTTGTTTTCCAACAAGTAATTAATTGCGGGATGGGGCCGTTACTGAAATTTTCTGTCTTCTTAGACGTTTCTTTACAGTCTCCATTCCTCCGGGTTTTCCTTTCTTGAAGGTTTACCATGTTCCTATTGTTTTTGTAGTCCTGAGCACTTTGGTTGTGGTTATAAAATCGGTCTTTGTGTGCTTCCTGAGATTGAGCGAAGGCATGTTGTCAGGGCCGGCCCTAGGATTTTTGCCGCCCCGTGCAATACCAAACCTTGCCGCCCCAGCCCAGCCTCAAATTAACATTTGAAATTTTTAAAATCATTATGTTAAACAAGCTTCAACATTAATTTCATGACCATTAGCCTAATTTTAAATAGTACCATTAATAATAATGTATTGATAATTTGATGAAAATACTGTAGTTTTTTTTAATGTACAACTTTTGCCTCGTTTTGGCGAGGCGCGATCCGTTCAACCTAGTCGGTTATATTAGGGCGCATGTCCAAATATAAAAGTTCTTAGGTCTGATTGATGAACAACGGCTGAAAAAAAATATAGAGTCATAAGATAAACCATTGACTTTATTAGAGACAATTATATGAAATAAATGTAGTTACGTTACTTACATTTAGGGGATGCTCTTCTCATGTGGAATGATGAACTATTGAGTCACAAACACTTAACTATAGTATGTACGAGGGAAGGTCAAAAAGTAATGCCTCCTATTTTTTATGTATGTAAATACTTCATCGGTGTGCAATTTGTAAATTTAGCAGGATTCCTCAAACACTCTTCTGCACTGTATAGCATTACCAACCTGTTTCAGTAACAGGTGGCACCACTGTAACAGTTTAAAAATGGCTGCCAAAGACGTTTGGTTAAAACAACGTTATGTCATAGAATTCCTCAATGCTGAAGGCGAGACCCCAATTCGCATCCACGAACGTTTGAAGAATGTTTATGGAGATTCAACAGTGGATGTTAGCACTGTCCGACGTTGGGTACATCGTTGTGATGAAGCTGAAGTAGGTCAATCCTCAGTGGCTGACGCAAAGCGGACTGGCCGTCCGTCTACCGCAGTGACTCCACACAACATTCATCGAGTTGATGGCATCATTAGTGGTAACATTGGATGAACTTTCTTCCATGTTATAGTTTTTAGCACTATTTTCACATTATTTGAATTTATATTGTTTGAAGTATGTTTGTTGAGCGTAAATAAGTTTTAATAAGCTTCAGTTTTGAAAAACTACGCTCACCACTTGCTACCGTTACAGGCAAAGTTATTAATATTCTTAAGGCTATAGCGACATTAGGAGCAATGTTATTTTCAATAATATACTACTCGTCAAAATTCAAGGGCCACCCTATTATTTTCAATACAATTTTATATAAGCGCATAGAATGATTAAATAAGGGAAGTTTTTAGTAAAAATGGGTGCAATATCTTCCTCTGACAGTCCTCTATGCACTTTAAGCATAAAAACAACTCACCGACAACCATGGTGATCACGTGCAATTTGGTTTGCTGAACATAAATTCACATTTTTTAATCTGTTTTTTCAAACTTCCGTACAACCAAACAGGTGAAGTAATCGTGCTGATTGACATTCCACGTGCAATGGCGACTTTTCATGAACAGAGTTCACTCTTAATTTGTTTTACAATCAGCAGACTTAGGGTAGTTTCATCACTTGCAAAAGCCATGCCACCGAGAAGTTTTGACACCTTACAAAGAATGAGGGCTATAGCGTGGGTTGAAAGTGGTTTATCTGTCCGTGAGGTTGCTAGACGGCTTGCAGTGTCACACTCTACTATCCAAAGAATTTTGGAGAGATTTCAGGCCACAGGAAGTGTGGAGGATCGCCACCGGCCAGGTCGCTATAGATGCACCACTAGACATGATGACCGGTAACTCTTGTTGTCAGCCCTGCGCCATCAAACAGTTACTTGTTCCACTCTAAGATGTCAGCTGAGACGAACTTTAAACGTTAATGTCAGTCAAAGCACCATTCGCAGACGTTTACATTAATTTGGACTGGCTGCTCGACGTCCTGCAGTCAGAATCCCTCTTACTCCTGCTCATCGCAGAGCCCGTGTTGCTTGGTGTCGCGAGCACATCCGATGGACAAGGCAACAATGGAGTCAAGTTCTCTTCACTGATGAATCTCGCTTCACTGTGTCATTCAATGATGGCAGGATTCGAGTTTGGAGGCGACCAGGAGAGCAATTTACTGATGACACAATTCGAGAGTTGGATCGTTATGGTAGGGGTTCTGTCATGGCCTGGGGAGACTTCTACAGACACGACAGGACCCCACTCTACATCATCCAAGGCAACTTGACCGGCCCAAGATACCAGAACGAAATCTTGAGACCAATTGTTCAGCCTTCTCTGGAGGCCTTTGGTGGTAATGCCATCCTCCAAGATGATAACGCTCGACCCCATCGAGTTCGTGTGGTGAATGAGTTTTTTCAGCAACATGGGATCATCAGGATGGCGTGGCCAGCTCATTCACCTGACCTTTTTCTGATTGAGCACCTCTGGGATGTCCTTGGTCGAAGATTGTCAACAAATCACCCCCTGCCAATGGATGTTGCACAGCTGACTGCATTTTTGCTTCAGGAATGGCAAGCTATTCCTCAGGATACTCTTCGGACCCTTGTGGAATCGATGCGTCTACACTGTCTTGAATGCCTTGCTGCAAATGGTGGTTATACCCGATTTAGAAATGTCTATTTGTCCAATATCTATTGTGTGACTTTTGAAAAGGTGGGTGACACACTTCACAGCTTCATTGCGTTTGAATGTGTGTTTCCATTTCTTTACGTGACATGTCAATTTGGTATTCAATAAATGCCGTTTTGACTGATACCAATTACGTTTATATCAGATTTGTTTTATGGTTTCAACCAAGGTTTTTCTAAGTGGCCCTTGACTTTTGACGAGTAGTATGTAACGAAGAACTTCAATTGGTTGTGTATTTTCTGGTACTAATTTGGATACTACTTTCAGTTCATCACATAGCTCAATGGCATCAATGTCTCTATGTTCTTGATGTGTTAAAACGCCTTCTAGGTTTTTACATTTGTTTAAGAACTTATTTGTCGTCTCAGATTTCAATTTAGGAATGTTATATAAAAATGAAAAATGTGAACTGTGATGTTCCAGTTGCTCGAACCTTTCTTCAATAGAATTAGTTGCAACATAAATAATAAAAAAGAAAAATTTAATTTTGAAATTAGTTTTGGGATCCAAAATAGGTTCATCTCTTGCTTCATAGTTGTGTTGCTTTTTCTGCCGACGCACTCTAGTACATTCAAACGTTGGTATCAAATCAGGATCAACTTCAACTTTCTCAGCTAATGTTGTAGCATCAACAAGAAAATTTTGAAATGATTAATCATTTCTGAGATTCTTAAGGCTTTGGAGAACATTTCTCAAAGTTGTTATGGCACTAGTCAATTCCATTTTTTTTTGCTTTGCAACAGTTTACTAGCAACATTAATTTCGTTTAAAACATAGTGCCATATAACCAGACAACATACACATTTAAAATCTCTGAGTTTTAGGGCAAGGGTTTCAGCTTCATGTCTCGCCATTTTGTCTACTGACTTGTCATCAGCAGTTTCTATCAATGCATCATAAAATTCCTCAATATAATATCTTAAAGGACGAATGGCCTCGATTCTAGATTCCCAGCGAGTTGTACTTAGTGGCTTGGGCGTTAGAGTTGTAATATGTTTCTTAAGGATTCCCCAATGCAGTGTTGACGCTGAGAAAAACACATACAATTTCAGAACCGTTTCAAAAAATAAAACCCCTTCTCTAGATGACATCGCAGCATTATTGACCACCAAGTTGAGAGAATGAGAACAGCAGGGGATATAAAAAGCTCTCGGGTTCAAGTCCATAATACGTTGTTGAACTCCTGAACGTTTTCCTTTCATACTTGATCCATTGGCATACCCCTGGCCATGCATGTTTGCGATTGGAATATCCATGTCTGACAATTTTCTTAGAATGCATTCGGTTAACGCTGAGCCTGTAGTGGCTTCTACAGCAATGAAACCAAGAAAATGCTCATGAATGTTGATATCATCTGGATTCGTATTAACAAATCTTACAATTAGTGTTAATTGTTCAATGTGACTTACATCGGGATTACAGTCTTCTACTATGCTATAATATTTAGCTTTCTCCACCATAGAAATTATTTCTTTTTTTATGGTTCCAGAGAGAAGAGCAATCAATTCATTTTGAATGTTTTTCCCAAGGTAATGTTGGGTCGATCCATGAGCTACTCTCATTAAATGTTCACACATAGCACTATCAAATCTGGCAATCAGTTCAACAAGCTTTAAAAATTTTCCATTGTTAGGGTCATATAATTTATCAGATGTTCCACGAAATGGCAAGCATTGTTGGCTCAAGAACTGGACAATAGCAATAAGGTGTTCTATTATGCTCCTCCAGTGTCGAACTTCTGAATTTAATAACTTTTGTTGCATTGAATCAATTGTCTGTACTGGTTTAAGCCTGGACGATAATTCAATCCACTTTGTGTGAGACTCCAAGTGGTTTTTAGATTTTTCGTGTTCATTGAGATACACATACAAATGACCCCAATCATTATAGCCATCAGTAGTGAGTGACATTTTATTACAGGAAAACAACTTACAGCGGAAACAAAATACAGAATCTTTTTCTTTTGAATACACTAACCATGATCGATTAATATGTTCTCCATTGCTTAGCTCCCTAGTGTAAAAATTTAGTGAAAATTTCCGACCATTAGAGCTGCGCGGAAAAACGAACTCATTTTTTGGTCTCTCTTGCAGGCCTTTTTTTACGATTTCCAGTCTTTTGGTTTCGCTTAAAGAAGGATTCCATCTTGCCGGATCAGTGTACCTCTCAAGTTCATCACTTAAATCTCTGGAATTGGAAACTGTCAAATCAGTCTCATTTTTGACATTGTTAGTATTATCTACAGTACTGGGGCCCGTGTTAGAAGTACTTGCCATGAGCTCAGAATCATTTGTTTTGGTACATTTGCTTATTTTCTTCTGTCCTACATCAGCTGTTTCAGTTTTTATATATTTATGTAAAGCCCCGCTATGTTTTTGAATATTGCGTTCTTTTTCCATTTTCCGTTTCCGATATTCGGCACCTGATAGTTTTTTTCTTTTATCGGACATTATATCTATTTGAATATTAAAACTGTTTTAATAAACCCTACAATAAAATGTATTATTTAGTAATGACTGGAGGCTGAAGCACTGTACTAATTTCCATAAAACGTTTAAAAAAACTTATTTATCACTGTAACACATAGCACACTAACAATGAGCAAAATCAACTTCCTTGAATGCAAACTCAAAAACAACTGAAACATTCGAGCCTCCAACATAGAATGGTCGATAAAAAACAAAATCCCTGATTCCCACGCCAAGTTAATTAATTCCCGTCTCTCGTTCAGCCATGCCGGGAGATTTATCATGGCGGTTTCAGTTGACCACTGAACACGGAAATATAATCCTCTTGGAACCACTGTGGTTTCGACCAAGCGAATAAATTGTACTGACGTCCCTAAAGAAATACCTTTTACAGCCTTTGTAGGAGAAGATAGCATTAGGATCGTATGGCAGAACTATTAGTAAAGACTTGAAAAATAGCTAAAGAACAGACGAAAATTATCTAGACGAAACAATCGAACATTCCGTGACACCATCCACAGAGGTTTTATTCAGGAGCCGTTCAGGTTATTCAGTCAAAATCCCAGTCGATGACACTCCTACAAATGCCCGCGAATGGGCTTAAACCTTGAACACCTGATCGCTAGCGCAGTGTGGTAACTATTACTCCAGCGCGGCTCCCAGGCAGAATATTTTGGCGGGATTGTAAAAAATAAGTAAAACAATTTTTCGCCGCCCCCCAAAGCTTGCTGCCCCGTGCAAATTCACGTGTTGCACCGTCGGTAGAGCCGGCCCTGCATGTTGTTGCTCATTAGAGATGTTGGGGGTGTCTCGGAAATTCCTTTTCGGAAGTTTTCGTGACGAGAGTGTACTTTTCCTTATACTACCAGCATTTATGTACGTAGGTACCTTCACAAAGGGGTCATGACTTATCGAGTTCAAGTCCTCGGTCCTTCAAAGATTGTCTAATGTTGTCCTCCCAGTGTACTCTGGGTCGTCCTCGGGGTCTGGATCCTTGGCTCTTTGTTTCCCATGCTTGTCGTGGTAGCCGATCTTCTCCCATTCTGCAGACATGGCCAAACCATCTTAGTTGGGACTGTTCTACTTGGGTCTGTAGGGGGTGGCATTTTAGGCCTTGACGTATCGTCTGGTTGCGTACCATGTCTCTTCTTGTTACTTCAACCACCTTCCTCAGATACCTCATTTCTGAGGTTTGGATCTGGCTTTTATGGGTTGTAGTCATTGCCCATGACTCACATCCATATGTCAAGACTGGGACATAGGTGGAGCGGTATACAGCCATCTTCGTTTTCTTACCAACCTCTCTCTTGCTGAGGAATCCTCGATTTATGGCCTGAAAAAGTCTCCCAGCTGCTGCTTTTCGAGTGGCCAACTCTTCTTTGATGCCTCCCTTTCGGTCTATAATAGCTCCGAGGTATTTAAAGTGGTCAGCCTGCTCCAGGACCTGTTCTCCCAGCTTAATCTGATGCCTTCTTTCTTCTCGTGATATCACCATGGATTTTGTTTTAGAGCCGCTTATGACCATCCCTCTCTTCTCCAGCTCTTCCTTCCAGACTTGCAGGTTGGATTGGAGATGTGCCTCTGATTTAGCAATCAGGGCAACATCATCAGCAAATGCCAGCTCTGAAATATAGACCTGTCTCATCTTCCAGTACCCCACTGAATACTTTCTTGTTCTCTCCTTACATGCCTTGATGACATCGTCCATAAGGAGTATGAAGAGGTAAGGTGATAGGATATCACCTTGTCTTACACCAGTGGTGGTCCTGAACTCTTCTGACTTATGGTTTGCTGTCCTCACATAATTTCTGCAAGACTTGTAGAAGCTCTGTATAGCATGAATCAGAGGTGCTGGAATATTCTTCCTTGCCAAACAGTCCCAAAGTTTGCTCCAAGGGACCCTGTCAAACGCCTTTTCCAGATCTATGAAACAAAGATGGATCTCACTCTTATACTCAAGGGCCTTTTCACTCAGCTGTCTGAGTGTGAAAATTAGGTCTTGAGTACTTCGGTTTGCTCGGAATCCGCACTGGACCTCATCCAATTGTGGCTCAGCTAGGCGTCGGAGTCTCTGCTCTAGGATTCTAGAGTAGATTTTTCCAGGGACACTGAGAAGGGATATGCCTCTATGGTTTCCACACTGTCGGTTGTCACCCTTTTTGAAAATTGGTGTTATGATGGCGATCTCCCAATCCTTTGGTATGGTCTTGTTGCACCATGCTGCCTGTAGGACCCTTAAGAGTAACAGGTCGCCTGATGCTCCCATGTACTTAACCATTTCTGGTGTTATACCATCATGCCCTGCTGCTTTGCCCATCTTGATTTTCTCCAGTGCTGCCTTCAGTTCTTCCATCTTTATGTCATCTTCATCACCATTGGTTTCCTCTTCTGTGCTAGTGGTTATCATTTCTGATGTTTGACCTTGCTCACCATCAAGGAGTTCTGAGAAATATTCTTTCCATCTTTCCATTACTTCCTTCGGGGCAGTAAGCAATTTGCCTTGCTTGTCCTTTATAAATTTGAGAGGGCATTGTTTTTCCTTCCTCATGTTCTTTAGGGTCTTATAGAACAATTTCTGGTTTTCTTGTGCACCTTTTTCTAGCTTTTCTCCAAATTCTTCCCAGGACTTCTGTTTTGCTGCTAGCACTTTGTTCTTTACTTCTGTTCTGAGTGTCACATATTCTCTATATTTTTCCATTTGTCCTGTTGTGTTTTTAGCTCCTAAGTATTGTTTCCATGCCATTTTCTTCTCTCTTATTTTCTCTTTGACTTCCTCTGTCCACCAAGGTGTCCTCTTTCTCTGGTTCCCAAGTCGGACTTCACCACATGCTTCTGCAGCAGCTGTCTTTATGATGTCCTTGAATTTATCCAGAGGGTTTCCAAGTCATCAGGTTGTTCTTCTGTGTTGCTCACCGCTGCAGCAATAAGCCCCTGATATCTGGTCTTAATTTCTGGCTCTCTCAGCTTGTAGGTCCTAATGCTCATTTCTCCTGCTCGTTTACTTGGTTTCTTGCGTGATGTTGAGCAGTTCCTAGGCTGAGCAACTCTTTCAGTTGTTCGTTTGATTGTTAGCAGGTAGTGATCACTTCCAATCTCTGGCCCCCTCCAGACTCTTGCATCTCGGACATATTTGAATGAGCTTCTCCGAACAATGGCATAGTCGATCACTGACTTCTCATTCTTTGTTGGTTCACATCTAGTGTATGCATGTATGCGCTTATGGGGGAACTTTGTGTTTGTAATGATCAGATTCTGCTCACTGCAGAATCTAAGGAGTCGCTTTCCATTGTCATTGAGAGTATCTTCTCCATATCTTCCGATAACTCCACCCCATCTAGCATGGTCATTTCCAACTCTGGCATTAAAAATCTCCGAGCATGATAACTTCATCTAGGCAGTCATCCACTGTCCTTTGAAGCAGTTCGAAGAATTCCTCCTTGACCTCTGCTCTCTCATCCTCATTTGGCCCATACACTATGACCAGGTTGACTATGGTTTCTCCTTCTTTTAGTTTCACAACCATAATGCGCTCTGAGACAAAGTTCCACCCCTTGATACTATCTTTTTGATTTTGGGCCACAATGCAACCCACACCCCCTTTAGCTCTTTCGGATATGGGTACACCACTGTAGAGCAGCGTGTTGCCATTGAGATCCATGACTCCTTGTCCTTTTTTCTTTGTTTCCGTTATAGCCAGGATTTCTAGTTTTGCTTTCCTCATCTCTTCCACCAGCTCCTCTTCCTTCCCATTTATACTTCTTGTGTTCCATGTTCCATAAGTCGTAGTCCGTAGTCCGTTCCAGTTCGTCGCCTTTAGAATCAGTCCGTTTTTCTCTCTTGTGTTACTCGTAATCGTGGTTTAAAGCAAACAGGTGATTGGCCTGTTGTGCCTTTGCATGGTGGAGGGGCTGCCTCCTTACGGCCTCCATGCAGGCCGCCCTCCTCCTTTTTCATCCGGGCTTTGGACCGGCATGGGGGGAGTTGGTCCGCCTCTCTGCTTTACCTAAACTTGGGCTCTGAGTACTAAGTTGCACTTCCTGTGGAGCATAGAGTGCTTCCTTCTGAAGTAATGGTTCCTCTGACCTGGGAGTGTGGCTCTGGGATTCCATGGCCTCATGACTAGCCTAATAATATTTTTACCTGAAACCATAACGTCAGTCTTCCTTAAAGGCGACTGTCCATTTGTTTACAAATTCCTGCCCAGCAGTCTCACACTAGTCGGGTCAGTCAGGTCAGCCTTTGTTACAAGCAGACGCCTGGCCATGTGCATTCATGCGTGACTGCATTGGAGGAACGATATTTCATTCACTCCTCCATTGAACAACATGGTTCTTCTCTCGTTCACAACAGCTTTCTTCATCACATTCCCAAAATCATTAGAATGCAGTACTTTCAGATATCAGCCAGTACTTACATCATTATAATGCATCAATAACATTCATAATACATAAATGCAAAATAGCTATCAATCTAATGTAAAGAAATAAAACCACAATATTAAGTATTTCACACTTTGCATCCATTAACTAATCCCTTGATATTAGAGTTAGCTAATTAAGCGAATACTGAGAGTTTGCTTACTGCTCAGGACTTTATCAGCAGCTTAAGAAGGTAGATTTTGAGTAGCCTTTACTCTCAAATCACATATACTGTTAATATTAGGTAGCTTGAGGCTTCTATTCTATAAGCATGCGTGGTCTTCCAACGGTTATCAGCAAGTGATTTTAAAACTCAGCATTTGTTTGCATGAAGTTAGAACAAATTTATTCCCACGTCCAGAGTTAATTATTTGCTGTCTCTTGCTTAGACACGTACCGAGATTTATCGAGGCGGTCTTCAGTTGACCACTGAACACACGGAAATATGATACTCTGAGAACCACTGTGAATAAATCGTATAGACGTCCTTAAAGAAATACTTTTAGGTGCCTTGTAGAAGAAGACTGCATTAGGATCGTATGACAGGACTATTAGTGAAGACTTGAAAAACAGCAATAGAACAGATCGCAGGTGCAAATATTTCGTAGAGAAAACAGACAAAATGTGAAGGAATGGAAAAGTAAGGAATTTTAAAATAATCTAGACGAAACCTTCTAGCACTCTGTGACACTGTTCAAAAAAAAAAGAAACGCATAGCTATCCGAGGGTGCGTTTTTATGAGTTTGTAAGTAAAATGTGGTGCTAGGGTATATAAAAACCAGCCTCAAATGTTCTTTACAGTGTCAAATGCTTGTGTTGACCTGAATTGCGTTCGTTTTTGTAATCGTTACAACGCAGTGGTCAATAGTGTTTATTATGCAATTTTTGACCACAGCTCATGATGCGCGCACGTGAAAGCAACAAAATTTGGGGTGAACACTATTCACTGACAACGCAACTGAAACCCTATAAAAGGATAACGCTACACAAAAAAAATTCAGTTCATTTTCAAGCAGACATTTATGGCGTCTCTATCGATAAATTTAAGAAACATTGCTATTGGCTGACTGCATGCAGGCGAAAGTCAAAGTCAGGTTGCCATGCATCTAAACGTGCATCAGAGTACCATCAGTCGACTTTGGCACCGGTTCCAAGCCACGGGCTCAGTTGAAGACTGGCATCGCAGTGGACGACCCAGAGTGACAACAGCAGTGGAGGATCGCTTTATTCAGCTTTGTCACCTCAGAGACAGGTTTACAACAGCTTCCTCAACTGCCCAGTCATTGCCTGCAGGACGTCATGTGTCTGATCAAACTGTCCGGAATAGACTGCATGACGCTGGACTTCGGGCACTATGACCTCACTGAGGACCTGTCATTACTTGCCGCCATTGCCAAAATCGACTTCTTTGGGCCAACCAGCATCGTCCCTGGGCAGCTGACAATCAAAGGAGATGTGTCTGGTTTAGTGACGAATCTTTCTTTTTGTTGCAGCGTCATGATAGACGGAGTAGGGTCTACCGAAGGCGAAATAACCGTTTTGCCCAAAATTGCATTGATGAAGCTCCGCTGCATGGTGGTGGAGGTTCAATGGTGTGGGGAATGATCAGTTACAACGGAAGGAGTCAATTGGTTCACATTGCAGGAGGCTTGAATGCGCAACGATACGTCAGTGAAATTCTTCGATCCCATGTCCTTCCACTTTTGGCTGCCCAAAGGTCTGTGTTTCAACAGGACAACGCCAGACCCCATTGTGCATGGTTTACCATGCAGTTCCTGACTGCCAACAACATTCTCACCCTTCCATGTCTCCAGACATGAGTCCAATTGAGCACCTGTGGGATGAGCTGCGTAGATGTGTTTGTCGCCAAGACGTTGCTCCAGCCAATCATCGTGATCTGTTCCAGGCATTCCAGGAAGAGTGGGCAGCCATCCCACAGGCCCACATCAGACATCTGATCGCATCCATGCCCAGGAGATGCCAGTCACTGATCGATGCAAGAGGAGGCCACACACCATACTAACGGGAAAGCTCATATGCCAAAAAACTCTCGTGACCCAGATGCAAAACAACTGTCAATTGATTGGTCTGTCAATTGATTAGTTGAACCCTTAGATATTCTTGTGTGCAATTTGAACAATTAACTCATTAAATTAAAAAAGTTATTGAATGTCAAAATTATGGCTATGTGTGTGCCTTCAGTAGCTATGCGTTTCTTTTTTTGAACAGTATAGAATCTGAGTTAATGGCACATGACAGTAGGACTTGGCATCATGTGTTTGTTGAAGGCCTATGCTCTTTGAGCAGTGTTATTAGTAAAACTCCTGAAGTTTAAGATTGTGTTTGGCACGTGTGCATGTCATAATTAAATATATGCAGGGGACCTCAAGCGAAATCATATTATACAACATCCTACTACATTTATCATTTTTAGACCAGTAGACTTCTGCTATTCTGCCTTAAAAGGCAATGATGTACTTCCAGGTAACCCATGGATACAGTCCATCAACAAAATGGTCCATAATCGAGCCTTATTTGATATCGACAGATATGTTATGAGTTTTACTCATAACAAGCAGCTAAAGCATCTTGATTGATTGATTTAGCAATAGAAGCAGAAAACTGCAAATCCTGATGGGTACAGTATTTAACAATAGAAACAAAGAACTGCAAACTGTTATGTAGGTCACTAACAGAATTATGTGTGCCCTGCAGGAAATGATCAAGGTAAAAGTGTGTGTATGTCTGCATATTTGTGTTATTGATGGTGAAAGTGTTATGCATGTGAACATGTCATTTTTCAAGGAATAAGTGTGGGCATGTGTGTACATGATTATTATTTATGGTGGCAGTGTGTACATCTTTGAGCCTGGGTGTTATTGGTGGTGGAAGTATGTCAGTGTGTAAGAGAGAGGCAAATGTTCATAGTTTGTACAAAATAAATTCCTCTACTTATTTGACTTCATACTTTGTTGACACTTTATTGCAGACTAATTTAGGTAACAACTGCACTCACAATCAGATACGGAATACAGAACCCTTGAAATTGCCAGGAGTGGTAAAGGAAGAACAGCCTGATTCATGTGGACATGATGAAGGTAGGCATAAAAACGAATATATTTTGTTATTTAAATACATCAGCTGTAAAATATTAATGCACAGCTTCAGAATCTGTGAGCTGTGATATATAAATCTTAATATTGTAAGGAAACATGTATGAAGTGTTTGTTATATATATCAGCACTGTTTGTTTTTACATTTTAGAAATGCATTGTTGTGACCTGTGCCAGCTTTCCTTCCACCAAAGAGATGTCTTTCATGGCCATATGACAAAGACATGCACATATAAACATGATAATATTCAGAAAGTTTTGCACACAGATGAGATAAATGGCATGAATAATCCACAAATGATAAAATGAGATGCTGGCTTTATGGAAGATAAAGGAAACACAAGACTGATATATTGAAAACAGTCACTTAATTTCATAAACTTCAGTCGACTGCAGATATTTGTAAGACTGAGACATTACAAGTGTGAAGGAATACAAAAGTTATGTACAAGATTTAATGTGAACATTTTGTTAATATACCATAGGAGAAAAAATACAGGAGAGAAGCCTTACAAATGTGATGTTTGTGATTTAAACAAATAAGGAAGGGAAACCCGTGGCCTGTAAACAGTAAATAAATAAATATTACACACATAAAGGTATGTTTCAGTCCTCGTGAAAAATAAAGAAGTAGAAAACCAGACAACAAAAAAAAACAACAGAAGTGAATGGCTCACAGGAGAATCGAACCCAGGATATTCCAAAAACTGCACCACTGCAGCATATTATCATGTTATCTTCCCTACCAGTCATTTCTGACCAAAGGAGCGTACCTCCCGAAATAACTTTCGGTGGCACGAGGTTGGGCAGTTTTAGATCAAGCTGTTGCCCATGCAGCAAGACCCGGCCTGGATGTCAGAGGAACGGTCTAGCCAATACAGTCTGATACCAGTAGCAACAGCCTAGTCACTAGTAGGACACGGAACTTTCCCTCAATCGCTTGCCGTAAGCATGTATTAGCTCTAGAATTGCCACAGTTATCCAAGTAGGATCGTGTCATCTAAGGAACTGCAGCATATATATATATATATATATATATATATATATATATATATATATATATATATATATATATATATATATATATATATATATATATATATATATATATATATATATATATATATATATATATATATCTTCTTCTTCTTCTGTCCTTAGCCACAGACCATCAAAGCAGTCAGTGGCCATTACGCCTAGTGGCGTCTTAGGGCAACAGCAGATAGGTTTTCTTTGCCATTGTTCCCCATCACGCCTAGTGGCGTCTTTAGGGCAACGGCAAATCAACCCATTTGCTGTTGTTTCCGTAATCGAAGTGACTGGCAAACGGGTGATCAGCCCGTTGTAATATATATATATAATAAATAGAAATATAATGGCCTCTTCAGTCATAACTGACTATGGGAGTGTGCCCTGAGGTTACAGCCCTCAGCTGCTTATTTTCCTGGTGTTCTTTTTGATGTTTTCTCCTCTCTTCTGCTTGTTGTGAGAGCCTTTTTGAGCCCAATCTCAGGTGGCGCCGTAGTTAACATCGCCAATTGGTGTGATCAGCAGCTTCATTCTCCCAGGTTGATGGATTCATGTCCAGTGCCTTCATGTCTCTCTTGCACACATCTTTAAATCAGCTGCGGTTGCCTAACTGTTCTTTTGCCTTCTGCCAGTTGTCCGTAGAAGATATCTTTCAGGTTGCGACGATATTCCATCGTCAGACAAGGCCAAGCCAGTGTAATCTGCACTGTCTAAGCAGTGTATACACGCTTTGAAGGCCAGCACATGACAAAATCTCAAAATTTGTCACTTTTGTCTTTCCACGAAATACCGAGGATGTGGCACAGACACCGTAAATGGAAGGTATTGAGCCATCTTTTTTGCTTAGTATAGGTTGTCCATGTCTCGCTGCCATATAAAAATGTGCAGGTGTTGTATACCACAGCTGAAGTCTTTGTTGTGAGTCTAGTGTTTCCCAAACATGCATTGTGAGGCAGGCAAAGGTAGCTGCAGCTTTGCCAATGCAGCTGTCAATTTCTGTGTCCAGAGAGAGTTTGTCATTGGTGGTAGACCCTAGGTATGTGAAACAGTGCACCATTGCCAATTCATAGTTATTGACAGTGATAACTGATGCAACATCCACATCCTGACTCATCACATTAGTTTTCTTTAGACTTATTGTGAGGCCAAAGTCCTTTCATGCTTGGATGAAGGGATTCATCAAGCTCTGAAGCTGATGTTGGCTTTGAGTGACAACTGCAGCATCATCAGCAAATTACAAGTATTTTATAGTGACCATTCTAATTTGTGTATTTTGCTTTCAGCCACGTGATGATAAACAGTTAAATAGTGTCAAGGCATATTCCTTCTGTTGCATCTGTGAATGCATGTTTCAAGAGTAAGGCAAAGAAGATTCCAAAGAGGGTTAGAGCCAGAATGCAGCCTTGTTAAACACCACTGCATAGGTCAAAGGGCTGTGATGTGCTTCAAGCATATTGGACTGTTTCCTTCATGTCTTCATAGAATGACTTTATCATGTCTAGCAATTTAGCGGAGCAGTCTTTTTTTTGGAGGATTTTGAAGAATCGATCCCCGCTAACCAGGTCAAATGCCATTGTGAGGTCTATAAGGTCTGATTGTTTTGTAAGGCCTTTTCTGCTCTCTTGATTTTTTCCTGAAGCTGATGGAGAGAAAAGATCATGTCTGCTGTTGCTGTACCAGCTCGGAATCCACACTGTAATTCTGGATATATGCACTCAGATAACTTGTGTAGTCGCATTAAGATGACTCTGGCGAAAACCTTACCAACAATACTAAGTAGGGAGATGCCTCTGTAGTCATTGCAATCACTTCTGTCTCCTTTATTTCTGTATGGAGGCATATCTGGAATCATCTTTTTATGACCACCACCAATGCACAATGTTACAATATATGCTTGTGGAAGTGAACCTACGTCTGTGAGGCTAATTACATTCTCATTTACTCTTGAAATCATCCACACACTTCCAGGAATTCCCCCTGTGATGAAACTTGTTGAGAGTCCATCATTGCACACTAAGCCTGGAGAAGTCATTTAAGCCCCAAGTGTAATTCTTTGGCTTTGACTTGGTTGACATCATGCAGAAGGATCTCACAGTGGACCCAGTAATAGGCAAGGGAAGCTGAGAAGTGGCTCTGTGCAGGATGTGACAATTCCTTGGGAGAGCCCAGAACCAGAGTACAGTATTTAGCTCTGCATAGTTGAAGAGCCCCCTTGGATGGCAGGGAATGCACAGTATGCCACACACTTCTTACTCCTAGCTTTGGGACCAGATGTGACGATCCTTTAAATGCAAGCAAATCTGGAGAAACTGGAGCTCATGACTTCAACTCAACACCTTTCAGAATGGCAGAAAAGCCACAGGAAAAGCCTAAATCTACAGTGAAGATATTACTAAAAGTCTTCAACTTGGTATTAGCTGTTAAAGAGCGAGAAGCTCAGCAGCCCTAGTTAAACAACAACATCTTCTTTATTTTTATAGTATGTTACAATCTTGGCATCTCTCATGTCTTGAGGAATAATTGATTCTTCCCAGCACTGGCACAGCAACCTTGGCAGGGGATGTAATAGCATGCTCTTACAGCATTTTATTAAATCGAGAGGAATACCATCACTGTCTGGTGCTTTGCCAGAGGCCAAGCTATCTATGGCCTTGCTGAGTTCTTCCAATGTTGGTTCAGCATCCAGCTCCTCCATAGTTGGCTAACATGTGGCAGCATCAAGGGCTGCAGGCATAACGATATTTTCACTAGCGTAAAGCTCAGAGTAGTGCTCAACCCACCTCTCCATCTGCTTACCCTTGTCGGTTAGCTTCTCTCCACTGATGGTTTTTTAGCAGTGCCTTCTTACTTTTTTCAAGACCAAGGGCTTTCTTGATATCTCATACATTTGTCTAGTGTTGCCTAATTGCACTCTCACTGAGCTGGAGACAATAATTATTTGCACGCAAAACGTCGAGCAGATTGTTGGACTTTGCTTCTTGTAGCCTTCAGGAGCTGTAGGGTTCTCGCACTCGATAAACATTTGTGTTGAATCGCAGCACTGCGCTTAGCTTCAATGACAGGTGTCATCACATCTGATGAAGCATCAAGCCAATCATTTGACTTCACTGTTTTCTTACGAAAGGTGTTAAGTGCGGTACTTTAAATGGTGTTCCGCAGGGGCACCCAGTTCCCTGTAACATTATCACCATGCTGAGGGCTACTGAGCACTTTCTTGAAGGTCGCGGTAAATTGAGCTGCCATGACAGGGTCTGATATCTTGCTGGTATCAATGTGTGGTTTCCCTTCATGTCTGACATGCTAGAGTTTTCTTGGTTGTGCTCTGATTTTGCAGCAAACCAATGAGTGATCTACCAACGGGCTGATCACCCGTTTGCCAGTCACTTCGATTATGGAAACGACAGCAAATGGATTGATTTGCCGTTGCCCTAAAGACGCCAATAGGCATGATGGGAAACAATGGCAAAGAAAACCTATCTGCTGTTGCCCTAAGACGCCACTAGGCGTAATGGCCACTGACTGCTTTGACGGTCGGTGGCTAAGGACGGAAGAAGAAGAAGAATGAGTGATCTGTATCAAAGTCTGCACTATGGTACGAGCATGTGGAAAGCACAGACCTTCTGACAAGAAGCAGATCCAGTTGGTGCCAGTACTTGAATCATCGGAGTCTCCATGACATCTTATGCTGGGGTTTTGTCTGAAAGTAGGTCTTATCGTAGTAATGGGAGATCACAGTGCGAAAGTTGGAACACACAATACATCCCTCACACGGCACTCACTACTAAACCTTCTGTCCAATCTGACAGACTCAAACTGGTTCTAACTTTCCATCCTCACTGTCTGGCGGTGAAGAGAATTCTGTTTCAACATCTGCCTATTCTCCACTCTGATCCTGATACCAAAGAGTAGTTTCGTGATACACCTTTGGTAGCATATTGTAGGGATAGTAGTTTTAGGGATATTCTTGTACACAGTCACTTGCGACATACTAGCCCTTCATACTTTGGTACTAAATCGTGCCAACGCCGGATATGTAAGAGCTGTCCATTTGTATTCCAAACTCAGACAGTCACTTTTCCGAAAGGAAAATTTATCATTAGAGAGTCTTTCACGTGCGAATCCAGAAACCTGATTTATGCTATCATCTGCAAGAGGTGTGACATTGCCTATATTGGTGAAACTGGCAGGCATTTGGCAGACAGGTTTCGTGAGTACTTGAATGACATCTATCATGGCAAAAATTTACCGGTGGCCCTTCATTTCAATAGGCCTGACCATTCAGGTAATTCTGATATTCATGTTACTGCCCTCCTTTCATGTTCCGGAAATGACAAGACTCGCTTTTTGTTGGAGAATCGTCTTATTTTTCAAATGGGCATGTTAGCTCCTGATGGCTTGAATATCCAACATCATGTTGCATAAATTCTGGTAGCTTTTCTCTTTTTTATTCTTTTATCCGTTGTCTTTTAGATTTATCTTCTTATGTTTTTGTTTTGGTTTGTTTCGTATCCTTTTATATCTTTTGTTTTGTCGCTATCATATGTCATTTCCTTGCGATTTCTGCGGCGGAATACTACAGCTTTCTTTCACAGCATCTTTGGATTGAGCTCAGTGAACTTTTACTTGTTCCAAAGTTTTGTTAATTCTCTTTTTTTCGTTTTGTTGATTATTTACTTTCTTGTTTCGGTATTTCTTTTAGATTCTACGATTTTCTTGTATTATTATTGTTCTTTTTTTTCTCTCATCACTGTTGTTGTTTACTTTTTCCATCTGCTTGTATCGCCCATTTGTTGTATATTTCTCATCATCGTATGTTTTTGTAGTACCTATATGTAATTCTTGTCTTTGTCACCTGTTTGTGGCTGACGAAGGGTAAAACCTGAAACGTCCCTGGTTTCATGTGAACTGTTAATTTGTAGAACTGATTCAATACCGTTTTATTGGTTTATATACTTGTATTCCTTACCAGTTTTACAGCAGCCCCTTAATTTATTTACTTATACTATACTACTATAACATCTGCTACCCTGTTTTTGTTTCGTGACTACTATATTTTGTGTGCTTCTCTTGTTTCATATTTTTACATTTGTTCATTATGCCTTATCAGAAACAGTTGATTTCTTCTCTTTATTCTTTCATTACCCATTCATTTTCTCTCATGCCTTCTGACATATCTCGCACTGCTTCTGACTTAGCCTCTACCATATACAAGAAGACACGCTGTACATGTCACATTAATTTTCTCAAGAACTGTCTCCGTGCTAGGGTTATTCCTAAAGGGTTTGTCTCTAGCCTCCATCTAGCGGCTGGACTTCCTCATCCTGCGGCCCAGCACCACTTACAACAAGTTGAGAAGAAATGTTCCTTCCAAAGTATGAGGTGCATCATTGCTATACATAAATGCCAGCTGACTGAATTTGAACTTTCCAAATCCAACCTTACACAACAACTACGTCTACTGACCTCTTCGTGCCCTGCAGCGTTTCCTCTTATTCGCACTGTTATCCATGACATGAATAGGGAGCTGTATACTCGTTTGTGCACGCATAAAAAAAAGAAATTGCGCCGCCTCCATCTGCAACCTCCTTCAGGGTCCTCTATTCAGTCTTCTACCTATGCTAAAGTTATTTGCATTCCTCCAGATTTGCATCTGTCTCCCGATGAATTGTCTGTCCTGAGCAAAGGTCTTAAGTTTGTTCCTCTTCGTTCCAATTTTGACAAATATTCTCTGCTTCAAGATGTTCACAGCTTCCATTGCCGCATGCGTCTCAAATATTACCATCGTAAAGGTAATGATTCTACCAGGGTTTCCGATACTGATGATATCTTTCGTCATTTTAAGAAACCTAAACAAGAATGGACTCCAGCTCCAGGAGCTTCTCATGCTCTGGATTTATATATTGCCAATACTTTACATGACATTGACCAGCTCACTCTACGCCGTCTCTGTCGATCTAACCTCACGTCTTCTGAATGGTGGGCATTGTCACACCTTAAAAACCATGATGATATTGTTATCAAGCCGCCAGACAAAGGTGGTGCTGTGGTTGTTTGGCGTAAGGACTCAAACATTCATGAAGGAGTTACACAGCTAGGTGACACCACTTTTTACTCACCTTGTTCTGGTGATGCTACAGTCCAGAATAATCTTACTGTTTATGAGACTATCTGTGGCCTTGTCCATGATGATCTTCTTCCTTCTGGTGCTTTATCTCTCCATATTTTTGATAGTAGTCTTGGTAAACCTTCCTTTTACATGCTTCCTAAGGTACATAAAATTGCTAACACTGGAAGACCTATTGTTTTAGCCTGTTCTTGTCCCACTGAACGTATTTCCGAATTCCTTGATAGTATTTTCCAGCCTTTAGTCGCCAATCTGCCTTCTTATTTGAAAGACACTACTCATGCTATCACTACCTTTGATTCGATCAGATTCACGCCTGATCATACTTACTGTCTTTTCCTCCTAGATGTTTGTTCCCTTTATACTTCTATTCCACATGCTGATGGTCTCAAGGCACTCTAATTTTTTCTCGACCAGCGTACTGATCTTACTAACATTGTTTATGTCCTGTAGGTTTTCACATAGTCCAGTCAACATAGTCCAGACTGTCCAACATCTAATCTGATAGTTTTTTTGTCCATTACTTCTTATTGTGTGATTTTTGCTTGGCACAAAATTTTCTGTCCACAGTTTGGGTTTGACCCTGATCCCCATGCACCCAGTGAGAAAAGCACATAGTGGCAGGAAAACACCTAATTGACTGGTGGCTGCCCAACTTGAAGTGGGCGGGAGCTGTACATTGAGATCCTAGAACTTCTCCCACTGTTGGAAGTAGCCCGTGGTGTCATGCCCTTCACCAGTTGGGCAAAATGCTTATAACTGGTAGCTGCTATTTTCCATGTTTTGCAGACACCTGTACGGTGAAGCTGGAGTGTCCTCTCCAAGGCACAAGCTTGGGCACAGTTATATGGAGATCAGGCAGTTTCCCATGCAGCATGTTTCACCTCTCCACGCAGCTGGTAGATCCAAAGGAACAGTAGTAGCCGATACAGTTTGGTACCAGCCATGTCGCAGGAGTTGCCAGAATAATGTTGAATCAACATTAGACTGCCTTAGATACTCTGACTCCAGATTCATCCTCAGGTTTTACTCCTGAAGCCTTTCCTGTAAACAGATATTCTCACAGGGCAGCGATGGTTCGAATTCAGAGTTTTACCTTCTCTCAGATAGGCTGCAAACCAATAAATAAATATTAGACAAACATAAAAGTATGTTTTCAGGCACTCGTTAGAAATAAAGTAGTAGAACACTAGACAACAGAAAAACAACAGACGTGAGTGGCTTACCCAGGATTCGAACCCCGGACCTTCCGTACAACAACACCTCCTAGCTATACAAGCGAATCACACTATCTTCCCGTCCAGCTAGGCATCACCAAAAAAAATGATGCTTTACTGACCGGTCATTAGTGTGAAACGCCAGACAACACCGGAAGATTCGCTTGTATAGCTAGGCGGTGTTGTCGTAAGGAAGGTCCGGGGTTCGAATCCTGGATAAGCCACTCACGTCTGTTGTTTTTCTGTTGTCTAGTGTTCTACTACTTTATTTCTTACGAGTGCCTGAAAACATACCTTTATGTTTGTCTAATATTTATTTACTGTTTACAGGCCTCGGGTTTCCCTTCCTTATGTGTTAGACTGCCAACCAAAGATCACAAGCCCTACCTGCCCAAAGCTGATGGTTTTAAGACACCAGTGACTCGCTTTCACTCCTTCTCCCATCTGTGGAAACAGTTCCGCCAGGCTCAAATTGAGCCACACGTGAAGGCTGGAAGCTGGGCTTGGTCGTCAGAGACCAAAATATTGTTATGAGTCATCATGAGAAGAGTGAGAAATAAAATTAAACCAGAAATCAGAGATGAACAGTGTGGATTTGTATAAGAGTCAGATACATGAAAGATGCATTGCATGTTTGATGTTTGTAATGTACGAATAGCTAAGGAAATAAGACAGGAAAGAACACACACACACCAGAGAGACCTTACAAGTTAGAAATTGTTTATACAGGAATTCCATAGACAGACTTTTATGTCATACAAGCATGGAGGTTTTTCTAGTGGAATATTTAAGTGATTTAAATGTAAGGTACTATATAATATTTAATACTAAGCAGCCATTTTCACAGAGATTTCAAAATGTTTAAAACCGTAATGTGATATATGCAAATAACCTAATTATGTGTGCATTATCCATATGTTTATGTGAGAACATTGTGATTACATGTAAAACTTGCATTTCATAATTTATGTGTGCTCATTGTTTTCAACATTTCAGACAAATATTCCTGTCTTCTGTGTAATACTGGTTTCCTCCAACTTGATGTCCTGGATGAGCACATGAAAACAATACACAACAGTGGACTCTGGGAGGTTGATAATAAACATGATCTTCAGGATGTCTTACCACAGGATAGTGGAAATAAAATATATGAAACAGTAAATAAAATAGGAGATGATACCTCTACTGACGCATTAAGAGAAGATAACATGAAACTGAAGCTCACGGATAATGAACCATTACTGAACTTTATCTATAGTCATGAAAAGACAACACAAATTTGTGACAACCTAAATGGTAATACATCCACTTTAAAAACTGAGGTCTGTAACATAAACTGTAGTGACATATTTTATGTCAGTGAGAAAACTGTTCAAGTTTGTATGAGTGACAGAGCTGTTGCTGCTTGCAGTGATTTAATCATTCAGTCTTACAAGACAATAGAGGATGATAAGTCCTACAACTCTCCTGATGTATTATTTACTGTGAAAGATAACTCACAGCAGCATAACAGAATACATACAGGAGAGAAGCCTTACAAGTGTGATGTTTGTGGTGTAGCACTAGCTTGTAGATGTCATCTAAATAAACATAACAGAATACATACAGGAGAGAAGCCTTACAAGTGTGATATTTGTGGTGTAGCATTTTTTCATACAAGTAGTCTAAATGACCATAAAAGATTACATACAGGAGAGAAGCCTTACACATGTAATATTTGTGGTGTAGCATTTACTCAAACAAGTAATCTAAATAACCATAAAAGAATACATACAGGAGAGAAGACTTACAAGTGTGATATTTGTGGTAAAGCATTTGCTCGTAGTTATAATCTAAATGACCATAAAAAAATACATACAGGAGAAAAGCCTTACAAGTGTGATATTTGTTATGTAGCATTTGCTCATACAAGTAGTCTAAATAACCATAAAAGACTACATACAGGAGAGAAGCCTTACAAGTGTGATATTTGTGGTGTAGCATTTGCTCATGCAAGTAGTCTAAATAACCATAAAAGAATACATACAGGAGAGAAGCCTTACAAGTGTGATATTTGTGGTGTAGCATTTGCTCATTGTAGTAATCTAAATAAACATAAAAGAAGGCATACAGGAGTGAAGCCTTACAAGTGTGATGTTTGTGGTGTAGCATTTGCGCAAAGCGATCCTCTAAATAACCATAAAAGAATACATACAGGAGAGAAGTCTTACAAGTGTGATATTTGTGGTGTAGCATTTGTTCGTACAATTAGTCTAAATAACCATAAAAGAATACATTCAGGAGAGAAGCCTTACAAGTGTGATGTTTGTGGTGTAGCATTTGCTCGTACTGATAATCTAAATGACCATAAAAGAATACATACAGGAGAAAAGCCTTACAAGTGTAATATTTGTGGTGTAGCATTTTCTCATACAAGTAGTCTAAATAACCATAAAAGAACACATACAGGAGAGAAGCCTTACAAGTGTGATATTTGTGGTGTAGCATTTTCTCATACAAGTAGTCTAAATTACCATAAAAGAATACATACAGGAGAGAAGCCTTACAAGTGTAATATTTGTGGTGTAGCATTTGCTCATACAAGCAGTCTAAATAACCATAAAAGAAAACATACATGAGAGAAGCCTTACAAGTGTGATGTTTGAGGTGTAGCATTTGCTTATAAACGTCATCTAAATAACCATAATAGAATACATCCAGGAGAGAAGCCTTGCAAATGAAATGTTTGTTATGCTACATTTCTTCTTCTTCTTTGATCCATAACCGCCAACCGTCAAAGCAGTCAGCGGCCATCACGCCTGGTGGCGTCTTGTAGGGTAGCAACAAATTGATTCCACTTTGCTCGGTCGGCGGCCATCCTTCGTACAGTGCCCCAACTGTGGTTCATTCTTTGCATCTCAGCTTCCACAGTTCTCCGCCAAGTTGTTCTTGGTCGGCCTCTCTTTCGCTTTCCCTCGGGGGTCCATAGCATAGCTGTTCTTGTGATGGTATCAGGGTCCCTTCTGAGGACATGGCCAACCCAACTCCAGCGTCTGCCAGCTATGATGGTGTGCATGTCCTCCTGGTTACTCCGAATAAGTAGTTCTTGATTGCTGATGGTGTTTATGCTACATTTACTCAAAGCAATAATCTAGATAAACATAAAAGAATACATACAGGAGAGAAACCTTACAAGTGTGAATTCAAAGAAAAAGTGCATAAAAGATTACATACAGGAGAGAAGCCTTTCAAGTGAGATGTTTGAAATGCAACGTTCACTGGAAATAGTTACTAACAAAGACATAAAAGAACACATACAGGAAAGTGCACTACTGGAGTCATTAAAAGCAGTATCAAAGGACAGACTGTGTCCCTTAATGATCACTAAAATATATGTATTAAACAAGGAAAAGGCTGTACATAACAAGCTAAATAACAATCCACCTCACCTAACTGTAAAGCAAAACAATAATGGCCAGTGTTCTGCTGGCAGTCCCATTCCGCCCATGCCGGTCCCAAGCCCGGATGAAAAAGGAGGAGGGCGGCCTGCATGGAGGCCGTAAGGAGGCAGCCCCTCCACCATGCAAAGGCACAACAGGCCAATCACCTGTTTGCTTTAAACCACGATTACGAGTAACACAAGAGAGAAAACCGGACTGATTCTAAAGGCGACGAACTGGAACGGACTACGGATTACGACTTATGGAACATGGAACACAAGAAGTATAAATGGGAAGGAAGAGGAGCTGGTGGAAGAGATGAGGAAAGCAAAACTAGAAATCCTGGCTATAACGGAAACAAAGAAAAAAAAGGACAAGGAGTCATGGATCTCAATGGCAACACACTGCTCTACAGTGGTGTACCCATATCCGAAAGAGCTAAAGGGGGTGTGGGTTGCATTGTGGCCCAAAATCAAAAAGATAGTATCAAGGGGTGGAACTTTGTCTCAGAGCGCATTATGGTTGTGAAACTAAAAGAAGGAGAAACCATAGTCAACCTGGTCATAGTGTATGGGCCAAATGAGGATGAGAGAGCAGAGGTCAAGAAGGAATTCTTCGAGCTGCTTCAAAAGACAGTGGATGACTGCCTAGATGAAGTTATCATGCTCGGAGATTTTAATGCCAGAGTTGGAAATGACCATGCTAGATGGGGTGGAGTTATCGGAAGATATGGAGAAGATACTCTCAATGACAATGGAAAGCGACTCCTTAGATTCTGCAGTGAGCAGAATCTGATCATTACAAACACAAAGTTCCCCCATAAGCGCATACATGCATACACTAGATGTGAACCAACAAAGAATGAGAAGTCAGTGATCGACTATGCCATTGTTCGGAGAAGCTCATTCAAATATGTCCGAGATGCAAGAGTCTGGAGGGGGCCAGAGATTGGAAGTGATCACTACCTGCTAACAATCAAACGAACAACTGAAAGAGTTGCTCAGCCTAGGAACTGCTCAACATCACGCAAGAAACCAAGTAAACGAGCAGGAGAAATGAGCATTAGGACCTACAAGCTGAGAGAGCCAGAAATTAAGACCAGATATCAGGGGCTTATTGCTGCAGCGGTGAGCAACACAGAAGAACAACCTGATGACTTGGAAACCCTCTGGATTAAATTCAAGGATATCATAAAGACATCTGCTGCAGAAGCATGTGGTGAAGTCCGTCTTGGGAACCAGAGAAAGAGGACACCTTGGTGGACAGAGGAAGTCAAAGAGAAAATAAGAGAGAAGAAAATGGCATGGAAACAATACTTAGGAGCTAAAAACACAACAGGACAAATGGAAAAAATATAGAGAATATGTGACACTCAGAACAGAAGTAAAGAACAAAGTGCTAGCAGCAAAACAGAAGTCCTGGGAAGAATTTGGAGAAAAGCTAGAAAAAGGTGCACAAGAAAACCAGAAATTGTTCTATAAGACCCTAAAGAACATGAGGAAGGAAAAACAATGCCCTCTCCAAATTTATAAAGGACAAGCAAGGCAAATTGCTTACTGCCCCGAAGGAAGTAATGGAAAGATGGAAAGAATATTTCTCAGAACTCCTTGATGGTGAGCAAGGTCAAACATCAGAAATGATAACCACTAGCACAGAAGAGGAAACCAATGGTGATGAAGATGACATAAAGATGGAAGAACTGAAGGCAGCACTGGAGAAAATCAAGATGGGCAAAGCAGCAGGGCATGATGGTATAACACCAGAAATGGTTAAGTACATGGGAGCATCAGGCGACCTGTTACTCTTAAGGGTCCTACAGGCAGCATGGTGCAACAAGACCATACCAAAGGATTGGGAGATCGCCATCATAACACCAATTTTCAAAAAGGGTGACAACCGACAGTGTGGAAACCATAGAGGCATATCCCTTCTCAGTGTCCCTGGAAAAATCTACTCTAGAATCCTAGAGCAGAGACTCCGACGCCTAGCTGAGCCACAATTGGATGAGGTCCAGTGCGGATTCCGAGCAAACCGAAGTACTCAAGACCTAATCTTCACACTCAGACAGCTGAGTGAAAAGGCCCTTGAGTATAAGAGTGAGATCCATCTTTGTTTTATAGATCTGGAAAAGGCGTTTGACAGGGTCCCTTGGAGCAAACTTTGGGACTGTTTGGCAAGGAAGAATATTCCAGCACCTCTGATTCATGCTATACAGAGCTTCTACAAGTCTTGCAGAAATTATGTGAGGACAGCAAACCATAAGTCAGAAGAGTTCAGGACCACCACTGGTGTAAGACAAGGTGATATCCTATCACCTTACCTCTTCATACTCCTTATGGACGATGTCATCAAGGCATGCAAGGAGAGAACAAGAAAGTATTCAGTGGGGTACTGGAAGATGAGACAGGTCTATATTTCAGAGCTGGCATTTGCTGATGATGTTGCCCTGATTGCTAAATCAGAGGCACATCTCCAATCCAACCTGCAAGTCTGGAAGGAAGAGCTGGAGAAGAGAGGGATGGTCATAAGCAGCTCTAAAACAAAATCCATGGTGATATCACGAGAAGAAAGAAGGCATCAGATTAAGCTGGGAGAACAGGTCCTGGAGCAGGTTGACCACTTTAAATACCTCTGAGCTATTATAGACCGAAAGGGAGGCATCAAAGAAGAGTTGGCCACTCGAAAAGCAGCAGCTGGGAGACTTTTTCAGGCCATAAATCGAGGATTCCTCAGCAAGAGAGAGGTTGGTAAGAAAACGAAGATGGCTGTATACCGCTCCACCTATGTCCCAGTCTTGACATATGGATGCGAGTCATGGGCAATGACTACAACCCATAAAAGCCAGATCCAAACCTCAGAAATGAGGTATCTGAGGAAGGTGGTTGAAGTAACAAGAAGAGACATGGTACGCAACCAGACGATACGTCAAGGCCTAAAATGCCACCCCCTACAGACCCAAGTAGAACAGTCCCAACTAAGATGGTTTGGCCATGTCTGCAGAATGGGAGAAGATCGGCTACCACGACAAGCATGGGAAACAAAGAGCCAAGGATCCAGCCCCCGAGGACGACCCAGAGTCCGCTGGGAGGACAACATTAGACAATCTTTGAAGGACCGAGGACTAGAATGGAACCAGGCCAGGAGGAAGACAGCCGATAGAATAGTCTGGCGCTCTCTCTTCCAAACCTCTACACCTCACGGTAGAAGGGGAACGACTAAGTAAGTAAGTAAGTGTTACGCACAAATAATTACTTTTTTCAAAGCCTTTGTATGGTCATTTTTCGTATGTATGATCATTTTTTGACTGAAGTGTGTATTATGTTTTTTACAGTCAAAGGGACATAATCCGAGTTATCGAGACTACAATTTTTTAGGAGTTTGCCTTCTCTTGTATAGAGACACGTTCGGTCTATAATTTCTTGAACGAAGCGTGACCATATCTCCTTATTTGGTAGTATCAGTCAACTGTTGTAGATGCCTGAAACCTTTCTTAACGCTTCTGTTCATGATCATAAAAGGCGCGACTGTGTAAGACTTTTATCTCGAATGTTCTTAGAATCGTCTTATTGTGAACGGCGACTCAGAGATTGTCGCTCTGCGCATGTCTCGACTGGGTTTTCGTTTGTGTTCCGCCCAGCTCGGGGAGTTTAGAAATGGTCTGAGTAGCGAGCAGACGCGACCTGCGTCTTGTGATTTTCTGAGGGAAATACATTGTCTTTGTGAGTTAGTTAGCTAACTAGACTATTTCCCAGTATTATTCAAGCCTGCCTGGAGGCATATGTTCATGGTTGATTTTCCGAAATAAGGTAATTCCTCTTGTATCGAACTTTATGCTATCATCTAGAGGTTCGTCATTTTTGTCGCCTTTTTGCTCGCCTGTGTGATTCAAAATGGAGAGGTACTTTGACTAGGATTAAGTCACCGGTATCTTTATACCTGAACTAGTTATATATATATGGGTCGCTCTAGACCAACAAGACTATTGTCTGTGTTCCAGGATTCGTTATATCAGAGATCACGTCCAAGTCAGATGGTTAGACTTAGGAAGGTTATAAAGGTCGAGCTGACCTGTAATCCATGTATGCTATTCACGTGCAGACAGTAAACGGACTTATTGTATACATCTGATCTGCTAGCATCAGGAAGGGAATAATTATTATTGTCTATGAACATTGAAGATCTGCAGCTGACACTGTTGCAGAAGTTATATGTATTATTTATAAAGTTTCACGAACCAGAACTTTATGATATCTGTTTACCATACAACTATGGAGTATTGAATCCTACATGACTATCAGTTAATATGATTTTGAATGCTGCATTCGTTATACTGTGCTGATGATGACATAAATATCATGACTGTTTTGTGGCGTGCAATAAATGGTATAAAACTAAAGCGAAGTTACCATTTCTATGACTCTACACGTCATGTTGCCTGTGGTGTACCCTGTGAACTGTTCTACTGCAACACACACAGCAACATTCTAAATCAGAGAAGACACCTACATCTTGCACTTTAATACCAGGTGTCGATAGGGGTGGCAAGTTATCATTTCAGCTCAAATCCACCCTTATCATTTTTGGTGGCCATATGTTGGTTTACTCTGATACCAGCTATCAAGGGGGTCAACAAACCCAGACATCATCAGCAGACTACAAGACAACGTTGCAGTTTCTATACATCACCTTTGATGAAATTTTTTTGAAAGACGCGGCTTTACTGACAGTTGTTGATATTTTGAAACTACCCAGCGCTGCTCGGCAGTATTGAAGTTTGTCTACAACTAGAAGGACAAGTACCGAGCGAATGGATTTCCTGATCTGTTAAGAAGAAGGACAAGTGCCGTAACAACTGTTCTGGTCTCAGAGGTACTGTTGCAGATTCAGAAGGTCAAGTGCTCAAGTCAATTTGTAGAATTCAGAAGGTCAAGTTCAGAAGCTGTTTCCTGTCAGAAGCTCATTTCCTTCGTCATGGCAGTTTACGAGAGCAGATATGGATCAACGTTGGATCATTGTCCTAAGAATGCTGATCACATCCTGTTCTGAACTGTGCTGACGTTGTGGATACATAGAAGTTAAGTGGCCTGTTTTGTTTGTGAACTGTGCCCTTATGTTCTAGCTGAGCCTTCTAAATTCTTTCACACTTTTTGCTGTTTGTTACATGTTATATGTTATTTGTATTTGTATATTTATATGTTTATATTCAGCGGGTTTTCTCGGTTGGGCGGTGTCTTTCAGTAGAAGATACCACGTCACAGAGGTTCTACTGTTAGCGTTTTCGTTAGGGACTGTGCGAATTTCCTACTGTGAAATTTGCTAGCGACAATCGTTGCTATATCTGTTTAGTTGTGACGAGTTGTGCTTTATTTTTGTTTCTTGTATATATTTTTTTTCTTTTTCTTTTCTCTCTTTCTTTCTGTTTTTTTAGTTTCGATTTCGATTGTTTGTATTTGTAGGTCTCCCCTATCTATTATTCAGTTCTTTACGTATATTTTTGTGTATACACTGTAGCGTCATTTGTTTGTCATATCTTCGCATTTTGTCATCACATTTCTTTTTAGTTTCGCTGTTTATTTATTTGACTTATGCGAATGTTTTCATATTGTTTGATCTTTGTTGTTGTTTACATTGACTTTGATCTTTGTTATTGTTTACATTGACTCTGATCTTTGTTTTTGTTTACATTGACTTTGATCTTTGTTGTTGTTTACATTTGACTTTGATCTTTGTTATTGTTTACATTGTCTTGTTATTGTTTGCATAGTTCTTGCATAGTTAGCTTTCACTATTGTTACATATATGCTCATGCACTATTGGTCTATAGTGCACTTATCATAACTAACTGGTGGTTTTTTTGCTTATGCACTATTGTAGTGCAGTTATGATAAATAACTGATGGTTATGCACTGATTTGTGTAGTGCACTGATAATTAAGAGGTGACTTGTGATATTATTATACATTTGATAATACAAGTTGGTGTCAAGTCTTGTTTCCCACAGAGATTGGGGTAAACATAGTGATTACACAAGCACTTTATTAAGTCTTGTTGCTATTAAGATTGAAATAAGATAATTAATTATTTCAGGTTCTGTACTCACATTTTAGACATCATGTCTACATTTGAGTACTTTATTGAGCAGGGTAAAGCCCTTGGGAAGACAGGTGATAAATTAGAAGAATTTGCGACTGTTCAATATGCCAAGGCATTGAAGTCAGAAGAAAAGAAAATGAAAGAACAAACTGAACAAAAGAGAATAGATGCTGAAAATTTAAAACTGCAGATGCAGGTAGATGAGAAAAGATTACAAATGGAAATGGAAAAACAAAAAAGAGAAGCTGAAAATAAGAGACTTGAAAAAGAAGCTGAAAATAAGAGACTTGAAAAAGAAGCTGAAAATAAGAGACTTGAAATAGAGGCTGAAAATAAAAGATTAGAAAAAACAGGCTGAGGCTGAAGAAAGAAAGTTACAGGCTGAGGCTGAAGAAAGAAGGTTACAAAGAGAAGCTGATGAGAGAAAAGCAAAAATGGAGCATGAAGAAAAACTCTTAGCTTTGGAGTTAGAAAAGTTGAAGTTATCTAGTAATGCTAATGATGCTAATAAGGTATCATCTGCTAATAAGTCTAATGCTGTTGATTTCAAGCTTAATTTACCAGCATTCAATGCTTCAATTGATGATATAACATTTTATCTAGATAGATTTGAAAGTGCATGTAAGGTGCATAATATAGATAAAACATTATATGTTTATCATCTGTCCAAGATACTTAGAGGTGATGCTTTGACTTTGTTGGGTATGGTAGATGTGCCTGACAAGAACAACTATGAGGTTGTCAGGGCGGCATTGTTAAAGAAGTACCAACTTAACGAGGACGGATATCGTCTTAAATTTAAAAACATGTTACCAGAAACTGGAGTTGAATTCTCTGAATTCATCTCAGGCATCCGTCTTACTTTTTTACGATGGGTTGAGTTGTCTAAAACAGAGAGTACATTTGAAGCTCTTATGGACTTACTACTTAGAGACAAGGTTATGTCTTCTGTTAATGAAGCTTTTCTTTCTTTTCTTCATGAGCGTAAGCCTAAAAACATAAAAGAAATGGAAGAATACTGTAGCCAGTATGTTACTGCGCATCCTCACATAACCATTAGCAACTCTAAAGTAAAAGAAGGTCTGCCAGTTGCTTCGGCAGCACCTTATGGCCCAAATTTTATGCGTAAATTTCAGGGTAGCCAGCAAAATTTCAATAAAAAGAGTAACGTAATTATGCCCAGAATCATAGTAATCAATTCCAGGGTGATTCTTCTTCCCAGAACTGGAGACATCCTAATACTACACGTTATTCTACTCCGGTTAACTTTAGAAATTTTCACAAAGGTAATCGGTATAGAGGAAAATATTTTTCTCAGAGACCTCAATACCAGGATAATAGAGGTTCTCAACAGTATAGAGATGGTAATGACAGTTATGGAAACTGGAACTCAAACCAGGATAAAAATTACAGTAGGGACTTTAATGATAATTGCAGAGGCAATAATGGTCGCGGTAGATCGCAACATAAGAGAAAAAAATATCAACAGACAAACTCTGTTCAACAAGAATCTCAGGGAGTAGATAAACAGGTTAATGATAATAAAGACCATAATGCTATCGGATGCTCATCTTTTGATTTTGGTAGAGCAAATAAATGTATCCAATGCAGTACTTTATTTGACCCAAAGACCGTTAGTACTTTAAGCTGTGGTCATCCTTTGCCCGCTCTTCCTGCTAATGTTGCTCATGATGGGAGAGGTTCTCTTATATTACATAAGGGGCTTGTAAATAGTAATCCAGTCTCAGTGTTGTTTGACTCTGGATGTACTACTGTCGGGGTTAGGCAATCTCTTGTAGATCCATCCTGTGCTACAGGAAAGGTCATCAAATGTGTCACATTTGGTGGCACGTTGGAAAAGTATCCTACTGCTATAATACACATTGCTACTCCTTTCTTCACGGGAGAGGTCCACGCGTGTCTACTTCCAAACCCTATTGCGGACCTTATTATTGGTCGTATTCACGGAGTTAGGGAATGTACCCCACAGCAGATTGCTGTTTGGGAAGAGCAAAACATTGAAGCTACCAATGCGGTGGTCACAAGAGCACATGCTCTGGATCCACCTCAAACTTCATTAACTAATAATGATGAAGTAAATGACCAAGATAGTCACTTGACTATTACACGTGACTCATTTATCAAATTGCAAGAAGAAGATCCTTCTTTACAAAAATTCTTCATTCTAGCAAAAAAAGGTGATCCTAATCAAAATACTAATAGAAAATCTTGGATTTCTATGAAGAACGGCGTACTTGTACGTATGGTACAAGACTCGACTACGTCCACTCATTCACAAATTCTTGTGCCCAAGAGCATGAGATTGCAAATATTGCAACATGCTCATGACTCGCAATGTGCTGGACATATGGGTTTTTCCCGTACAAAGTCGAGAGTTCTTGCGGCTTTCTTTTGGCCATTTGTGAGCAAGGACATACGAATGTACTGTCGCTCTTGCAAAGTATGTCAGGAGGTCAAATCTAAAGGACCACGACATGCTGCGCCTATCCAGGCTGCTGACATTCCTATTCGCCCTTTTCAAAAAATGGCAATAGATATTATCGGTCCTTTTAGAATTAAGTCGGCTAGAGGACATCAATTTATCCTTACATGTGTCGATATGTGCACACGTTGGCCAGAGGCAATACCTCTCAAGAGCATCTCAACTGCTGACATCGCAGACGCTCTTTGGCTGATATTTTCTCGCTTGGGTTTTCCCGGAGAAATATTGTCAGACCATGGCACTCAACTTATATCAGACACTATGTCACAGGTAATGTCTATGCTACACATTAAAAGGTCTCTCAGCAGTATCTATCACCCAATGTCTAATGGGTTGGTCGAACGTTTAAATAGGACTCTGAAAACTTTACTTGGTAAGATAACTGAGGATCATCCTCAGGATTGGGACAGGGTCTTACCCGCGGCTCTCTTTGCGTATAGAGAGGTCCCCAATGAACATACGGGGTTTTCCCCTTTTGAACTTGTCTTTGGCGCGCAACCGCGCGGCCCTATGTCTTTACTTCACGATCTAATCACTGCCGATAATATTAGCGATGAAACTCAATCTTCTTATGAGTACGTCATTGCTCTTAGGCAAAAGATCATCGAGGCATGCAAACTAGCAACTTCGTCTTCCGAATTTGCTAAAGAAAAGGCAAGGCAGTTTGCAAATAAGAATAGATGTCTACGACAACTTTGTCCAGGTGACAAAGCTCTCGTTCTACTTCCTTCAAGGGAGAACAGACTTCTAATTGCATGGAAAGGTCCATATGCAATAGTCTCCAAAATTTCTGATGTCGACTATGTTGTCGATATTGATGGAAAGCATAAAACTTTCCACATAAATATGCTCACGGAATTTTATGAAAGACCTGACTATTTGCAGCCTATTTTCCAGGCAACGGACAATTCTCAAGTACCTCATGGTCAGTACTCATCGCTGTCAGTTATACAGGATGAGGAAACTACTTTTTCTGATGTCAATCTTCCTCTTTCTATGGTCCCACTTTATTCTACGGAATCTTGGAAAAACGTGACCGTTTCTCCAAATCTTTCCGCTGAGGAACATCGACAAGTTTCTTCGATGTTGCAAACATTTCAGGATGTTCTTACAGACATCCCGGGACACACACATGTCATTGAACATGACATTGTGCTAACTGATCATAATCCTATCAGAGTCAGACCCTATCCAATACCTATCCATTTCCAGTCTCAAGTCGAAAAAGAATTGGATGAAATGATACGTTTGGAAATCATTGAACCATCCACTTCAGCATACTCTTCGTCTATGGTTATTGTTCGAAAGAAGGATAATAACATTCGCATTTGCGTAGATTATCGCAAATTGAACCAAGTTACGAAGTTCGATGCTGAACCTATGCCTTCATTAGAAGAGCTACTCAATAAACTTTCTAATTCTAGATTCTTTACCAAACTAGATTTGTCTAAAGGTTATTGGCAAGTTCCTCTAACCGAACGTGCCAAACCTTTTACAGCTTTTTCTACACCCTGGGGTTTATTCCAATGGAATTTCATGCCTTTTGGTCTTATGAACGCCCCTGCTACATTCGTACGCATGATGCGGCGAATTCTCGCATATCGTACAGATGTCATAGCATACCTAGATGATATCTGTCTATTCAGTGATTCCTGGGAAGATCACTATTTGGGTTTATACGAATTACTGTCCACTCTTCGCGAGTATAACTTGACTGCAAAACCCTCTAAAGCCTTTATAGGATTTAGTGAGATTTCTTTCCTAGGTCATCGTGTTGGTCGTGGTCTTTTAAAGACAGAGGACCACAATGTTTCAAAAATACTTAACATTTCGGTCCCTAAGACGAAGAAACAAGTAAGGAGTCTATTAGGTTTGATCCAATTCTACGGACGATTCGTTCCGAATCTGTCCTCCATTATGGCACCGCTTTCTACTTTATTGAAGAAAGGGTCGCCTAATCTGATCCGCTGGTCTAAAGAATGTCAATCCTCATTGGACCAGGTTAAAGCCCTATTTTCATCTCCACCTATTCTTAGGTTACCTACTATTGAGAAGACTTTTGTTCTTCGAAGTGACGCCTCGTCAACTGGGATTGGGGCGGCACTAATGCAGGAGTATTCTGATACTCTGCATCCGGTGATGTATATCTCTAGGAAATTAAATGCTGCAGAAAAAAATTACTCGGTTTTAGACCGTGAGTTATTGGCTATGGTATGGTCTATTCTGAAGTTACAAAGATTTCTTCTAGGCGCACATTTCATTGTGGAAACCGACCAGAAAGCGCTTACTGCTATTCAGAGCAAAAACTTGAAGAGCTCGAGGTCCACTCGTTATGCCATAGCTCTTCAACCATTTCATTTCTCGGTTCGAGCTATCCGTGGTTCGGATAATGTAATGGCAGACATTCTGTCCAGATGCCCACACGATTCCACATGATTCTTCTGTCATATATATATATTTCCTGATATACAGTCCAATGTTATAATGACATGTTAGTAGATTTTTTTTTCTCACTTTTTTGAGGGGAATTTATAACATTGTACCATGTAATTATCTAAGAAGGCTTAGTTAGTGATATACGGGCCAAAAGATCACTCGGCCACATTTAAATAATATATTTGCATAATTGTATTAAGAGATTTACCAGTTGTCTTTAAGATTTGTGTTATTGATATTTTCGCAGCACATCATTGAAGATGCGAGATTGTGTCCATTGTGGAACTTTGAGGATATCAAGTCCTGTCCTAGATTGGGAGCGGATGATGTCCACATCTTCTTCTATTGAATGTTTTATGTCAACGAAGATCAACACATGTATTACTTATTAATTACTGTTGCTTTATATAATGTAATAAAATAGTGCGGTATATTAATATATTACACCGCTGTTTGCACAACACATTGTATGATATCATAATAATATATTTAATTTCATATATTGGTATGAGAATAATTTGATTTTCATTATGATGTTGCCATCATTGTGGCGTGTGTTGGTGGCACCTTCCTGGAATATATAAGCGTATACTTAGATAAATTTTTTCTCTAAGGATCTGAGATATGATCTCAGTGTCGCTCCATGCGTTGAGTTAATTTGTTAGGTATATATCCGCGCATCATACGTGCGTTAGGAGCCTAGATTTTTCCGGCTCCAGGATTAAAAAAAAAAATGTTTCATTTTTTTTTTCCCGGGAGGGTGCGGTAATGTTACGCACAAATAATTACTTTTTTCAAAGCCTTTGTATGGTCATTTTTCGTATGTATGATCATTTTTTGACTGAAGTGTGTATTATGTTTTTTACAGTCAAAGGGACATAATCCGAGTTATCGAGACTACAATTTTTTAGGAGTTTGCCTTCTCTTGTATAGAGACACGTTCGGTCTATAATTTCTTGAACGAAGCGTGACCATATCTCCTTATTTGGTAGTATCAGTCAACTGTTGTAGATGCCTGAAACCTTTCTTAACGCTTCTGTTCATGACCATAAAAGGCGCGACTGTGTAAGACTTTTATCTCGAATGTTCTTAGAATCGTCTTATTGTGAACGGCGACTCAGAGATTGTCGCTCTGCGCATGTCTCGACTGGGTTTTCGTTTGTGTTCCGCCCAGCTCGGGGAGTTTAGAAATGGTCTGAGTAGCGAGCAGACGTGACCTGCGTCTTGTGATTTTCTGAGGGAAATACATTGTCTTTGTGAGTTAGTTAGCTAACTAGACTATTTTCCAGTATTATTCAAGCCTGCCTGGAGGCATATGTTCATGGTTGATTTTCCGAAATAAGGTAATTCCTCTTGTATCGAACTTTATGCTATCATCTAGAGGTTCGTCATTTTTGTCGCCTTTTTGCTCGCCTGTGTGATTCAAAATGGAGAGGTACTTTGACTAGGATTAAGTCACCGGTATCTTTATACCTGAACTAGTTATATATATATGGGTTGCTCTAGACCAACAAGACTATTGTCTGTGTTCCAGGATTCGTTATATCAGAGATCACGTCCAAGTCAGATGGTTAGACTTAGGAAGGTTATAAAGGTCGAGCTGACCTGTAATCCATGTATGCTATTCACGTGCAGACAGTAAACGGACTTATTGTATACATCTGATCTGCTAGCATCAGGAAGGGAATAATTATTATTGTCTATGAACATTGAAGATCTGCAGCTGACACTGTTGCAGAAGTTATATGTATTATTTATAAAGCTTCACGAACCAGAACTTTATGATATCTGTTTACCATACAACTATGGAGTATTGAATCCTACATGACTATCAGTTAATATGATTTTGAATGCTGCATTCGTTATACTGTGCTGATGATGACATAAATATCATGACTGTTTTGTGGCGTGCAATAAATGGTATAAAACTAAAGCGAAGTTACCATTTCTATGACTCTACACGTCATGTTGCCTGTGGTGTACCCTGTGAACTGTTCTACTGCAACACACACAGCAACATTCTAAATCAGAGAAGACACCTACATCTTGCACTTTAATACCAGGTGTCGATAGGGGTGGCAAGTTATCATTTCAGCTCAAATCCACCCTTATCAGTAAGTAAGTAAGTTGTGCTGGCAGTCCCATTCCACAACAGCCAACACTATGAAAATTTCAAGCAAGCTTTTCTAACTTATTATGAAAGCAGTATCCTTTTAAGATGAACTGATAAACTAAACTCTTATGCTGATGACAAAATATTCACTGACCTCATCAATATTCACCTGTACCACACCAAAAACAAAGTTCTCATCCAAGAAGTGGCAGAAAATGTACAGTCCTGGTTGATGCTGAATTTTGCCACTTCCGGAGATCATCCCTAGACCACACCATGAATCTTTCTGATCCTACCACTCCAGCAACAATTATAAGAGACAGTGCTGCACAATTTCAGCTTGTCCTTTTAATTTGTCCTTCCTCCCCTTTTACGGAAATCAGTCCTTCCATCACCACCCAGTGAGATCAGTTCTACCCATGCATAGATCATATTTCCAATAAAACTCATGCAGAGTAAAAACCAGTGAAAAGATTTCTCATTAACGATGCTCATACTTCTCGTAACTCTAGCATCACCAACTCTTGATGGTCCAACAGTGAAAACACACACACAACAAATAATCCAGAATTTCACCTTAACCAACCCACTAAAGTCAGTCTCAACCAGACTCTGGATGGCACAGGCTCCACTTCTGCAGATCCTCCAAACAATTCACCCAGCATGCACAAGACCAACCCATCCTGCTCCAAAAACACTTCCTAAGTAACAGTACCTGTTCACATCACAGATGTTTGTTTAAACTCACCCTTTAAACATCTACTAGCAATTGAGTATTGTAGGGAAAAAGACAGTTGAAAAGTGCGAGTGCTAAAAAAAGCAAACAGAGAAACACTGCTGTCAGGAGTTGGTCATGAACCTTGAATGCTCTATGATAAATGTGATGGAGAAACTTTAAAAACATCTGGGCAACTCAATAATAACAGAGCTTGATACACTCAGGCATGAGGTCATTACTTTCCATAGATATTCATAAAAGCTTCGAATCTGCAGGAGCTGGTGTAGATCTACTGCCCTGGTCAAGCAGGGGTATGTGGTAATGAGGGAGCTGACAGACTAGCATCAAGAGCACCCATAGTGGGGTTGCTGCATATGGATAAGGGAGAGGTACTGAGAACAATTAATAATCACCTATTAGAGAATGACACTGCAATAGATGAATCATCAAGGTTAAGACTGTTGGAATTTGGCATCAAACGTAAGGCTAGCAGAGATGGACGTTATGAGAGGATGCTTCTGTTGTGTATACAACCAGCAAGCTACAGGAACAGTAAGCATTCAGACAATTTGACATATACTGAGGGAGACTTAGCACCTATTGGTTTGCCCAGAGTGCAATGGTGTCGATTCTGTTCAACAGTAGCAATAACGATACTTTCCACAGAGAAAACACAAGGTTGATTCATCAGCTAGATCAAATGCATCATGTCTCAAGCTGGAAACAGAACATGCCCAGCACAACATTGAAAACAACATGGACATTAGAAGCGACAGAGGCAGAAAATCACACCCAAACAAATCTTTCCCTATTGAGGTGAAAATTAGTCATCAACTTGGAGATCCACAAACCCATCCACACAAGCACACCCTGAACCAGCAATACATGAAAGACATGACAGTGCCCAGCAACCCTCATATACACTGGCACAAGATTCTGCTGACCACATCCTGCAAGAAGATAGATCAGCAGTGGCACTAACATTGCTGTCACACACAACCTCAACCACACCGCAGTCATCACATTCCTTACAACACAACTATGATAGGAAACTCTTTACAGAGCAATACAACAGGAAGCAATCTGATCATCAGAAGTAGTCCCCCCATCTGACAAGTGTTTCGGCCCTACATACTTCTTTACACTCTAAGGGGGGGGGGGCCCACTTGGATCATGACTCCCAAGCGTCTCAGCCTCCTGTTGTCTTGTATCGAAAATGAACCCATTTCACTTATGGTAGCAACTTTAATCCACAACTCCGCCAGCCGTGGAGGCAATTGTGAAAGTAACAAAGAGAAGACAAATTATTCCGTTTGCTCCGTAGCACATCACAACTACGGACACACACTGAGTCACCTGCGCGAAGCCGACGAGACTTGACACTGCACGCTCGCCACTGAAATTCTTCCTGACACCACTTATAGTATACATCGCCTGTTGCCTCTCAGCCACAGCCCTTTCACTAGTACACCTAAAAACTCAGCGTATCTGGGACTCACTGCTAACTAGTATTCACAATGACCGAATGTCAACAACACCAGGGGAAATGGGCACTGTTATATCATTACTCTGATCCAGAATAGTAGGATTAACCAATGAAATCAGTCATTTTAAGACACATACCAATGTAAATAAAACAACAGTTCACGTCAGGATCAACGATAGCACAAATGGACCACTGTTAACATAAGACATCTCCAAACTTATTGACACCATAAAACTAAATTCCCAAATACCTCCAGATCTAATCAATAATTCCATCCAGCTATGGTAAAACTTGGCATGTGTTTGTTGAAGATTTAAACCACTTGGGTGAGGGCTGAAGGGTAATGCATGCATGATTTTATTGTTTGGAGTTTCTGTGTGCTGATAATTTGTATCTAAAATGTTTGCTGTTGTTTTCTGTATTATTATTACTTTATAATGTGTCATTCTTAACTAAACAACATTACTTGCTTTATAACTTCTACAATAACAAACATCCTCAAAGTGACTGAAGTATTTGTGGAAGATCAGACTACAATGGAAGGTGTTATATGCCTACGCTCATAGCATTCATGGATGACATAACAAAACATCAGATTAACACCTGGCCTGGACAATTTAAGCATGCCTGGATGAACTAATCTGGTGCAGAGTGAGCTTCAATCCTAAGAAGTCTAGAAGCCTGTCAATCAGGAAAGGGAAGATATCTGATGTCATATTCATGGTTTCAAATTAAAGAATCCCAACTGTCATTGAGAAACCTGTTAAAAGTCTTGTCAGGGCATATGATGCCTCATTAAAAGACACAAGGGCAGTTCAACAAACAGAGGACTGGAGATTATAGACCAAAGCAGACTCATAGGAAAGTTCAAACCGCAGTGCCTCCAGTTCATTTTGGTAACTAATTGCTATGGCTATGGCTTATTTATGAAATAAGCACAAGCACAGTGCAAGCTATAGAGCAGTGATTTTCAACCCTTTTCATCTCGTGTCACACTGAACAAGGTGCTAAAATGTTCAAGGCACACCATCAGTTTTTTAAGGAGATATTTTATCATTAAAAAAATGAGTATTAAGATTGTGTTTAAAAGTTCAATAGCTAAAATTCTAATCACTGTGTTATTTTTAAAAAACAATATTGTTCTGGATTTTGACAGATTTTTAAAAAAACTTGTATTCATATTTGTTATTATTGCAAGTATTGAAATGAGATATCATTGAAAAGATTCTTAGCCAGTGTGACGAATCCTTTCAGACATCCTGACATAGAGGGAGCTGATGCATAATTTCCATGATAAATCGTGAGAACTAAATAAATGTTGACAACATCAAGAACTTCTTGGCTTTTTGTTGTTTCTAGAAGTGGTGTGCAAAATAAAAATTGTTCAATGATGTCTCCATTACAAACAAACCTACTGAATGCTAGGAGTAGAGCTTTTCCAGTGAAAGTCTTTTAAAATATTCCGCTGGTTTCCCACATAAATGTGAGAACTTTGTGTAAAGGTGTCTTTTCAGCTTACTTGGAACCATAATTTGGTTTGCCAGTTTGTCATCACTGTCGTAGATTTTGTATAGGTGATTAAGATAGATACTGGTCCCATCTGAATAGAACTGAAAAAGGTGGTAACTCAGCGAGAGATAAGGTAAAGAAATAGATTTCACGAGTGAAATGGTGGAAAGGTAGAGTCTGTCCCTGGATTGAGAAGATACTCTAGCCCAGCCTAACTCTACTACTGAAATTTGTTTATCAGACAGTTTACCTTTCTGTTTATATTAACATATACACTATAACCACTCACATACACACACACACACATAAGTGACAACAGCTTGACGCACAAACGTGAAACTATAGTAATGGAGTAGGGATATTGGGTCGAGCTGACCAACACAGGTAATTAAGTTTTATGTTAAGTTTATTTATCATAAAGAAAACTTCACAACATCCAGTATCAAATATAAAAATCATAGGTTACAGAAATAATAGGAAATAGACACATAAGTGCAATTCCCTCTGTTGAGACAAGATCCCGTTAGAAGAAGTTATTAACCCATAAAAGGTCAAAAGATTAGCACTATGGTATAGAATTTGATTATACTGTAAAGACCAGAGTTTTTAATTACTCTATCCTGAAATTAACCAAGGAAGAAAAAAAAAACAAAGTGAGTACAATGATTATACAATAAAAGAATTATTCACTCCTTCTTTCTCTCGCTTCTGACATAACCTGTGGCCACATTCAGTCACGCTTACCTTTTAAGTGCTTTCACAACATCTGGAACATATCTCCATGATACAACCACAAATCCAGGGTTGGGTTTTGGCAAAATAAGCCCCTGTTCCTCCAAGACTGATTTAATCCTCTTATTGGGGAACGCTTACTTTGTTACTGTTCATGTCACATCAATTAGTCCAGGTAGGAAAAACAAATATGAGATCTAGTGTTCACAGTGTACAGTAACTTGTAAATTCGATACATAAAGAGAATGTCAGGTGGATAAATCTCTCTGGATAAATCCTCGACACAACACAGTGGTCGGTAGTCGGGTAGTGTTAAATTTGATAACTTCGCCATAGCGGGCTGAATGTAAATGAAAAAAATGGAAAAGAAAGCTGGGTAGCTATATGTCCAGTTAAATTAATTCTTATAGTCTTTTATTGGTACTCTCTCTCTTTTTCTAAGTGAAACAAGAGGGCCAGACAGGTCAACCTCGAACACCCGATATTTATATAAGAATGTTTTTTGGTACTGTTGGACTTAGACCCGTTTTCTCAGATTCAGGCCGCTGGTAGGTTTTGGTTTGTGACCCGTACTGGATTTTTAGGAAGAAAATACAAAACATTTAACCACAATATAGTATTCTATCCAAACCCGTGTAAAGGTATAATTTATTATCCACTGGGTTATTAGATTTGATTAGAAAACACAAGTGTATATCTTATCTTATCGTTCTTATTAACCCATGAAATAAATTCTAGTCATTTACAAAATTTTACACATAATGGATTAGAGATAAATATATATTTCGTCAGTACTCCATTGCCTAGTGCATTTACTAGTCAATTAAAATATCTCTTTTTCTAGGTGATAGCGAGTAATTAAATTAATGCTACAGCCGGAACAATTAGCTATAAATTATTTTAATTCGCTAGTCAATTAACACAAAAAATCCTAGTGAAATATGACGAACTTTAACAATTAAATCACCCAAAAATGCTAGTATAATATTTACCGCAACACAGAAATTTAAACTATCTCCAATCGAAATACTAAGTAATTCCACTAGTACAATGGTCTAGGATTCGAAGCTAGATGTTCCGAAAATTCTGAGGCGACTAGATAATTGAGTTTAAAGGATGAGGTATATATATGATATAGGTCTTAATTCGCTAGCTCTTGCGAGATATCACGCCTTGCCCGTATTTTTGGGGAAATCTGCGGTCGATTTCTGAATGAAAGCTTTATTTCTCACTTCTGCCGACCGCATAGACTTTGGCAACGAGCAAACAGTCTTTTGATCTCCGCTCGTTCCGTAGCTAATTACATTCTCTGGGACTCACGAACAGATGACTGAGGTTGGTAACTGTTTTTATCACCCCCTTGATTTTCTTTCTACGTGCATCATAGTCTGATCTGTCACTATTTCAACGATTGCCCAGTCGCTCGCGTCATAATCCAGTTAACGGCTCTTACTCGCTAGTTGTTTACCTGTCCCGTTGTGGACTAGTTAATAAGTCTGTTTGTAAACCTTCCTTGTGCCCGTAAGACAATAGAGAAAAGAAAAATAAGCGTGGCTACAATTCTGAGTTTGACAGATATAGAAGTACAAGGGTTCTGCGTTAACCAACGTGCATACTAATAAGGAAGCAAAGATGTGCTGATATATGTAACCTATTTACATAATCTATCACAATCACAAACAACACATTTAGGATATGGCTGCTCTTCTCCAGATTAAATGAATCTGAAGGACAAATAGTCTTCATTATACTGGTGCACGATAGTTTTAGAACTAATACTAACTGTAAGTGTAACCTATTTAAGTCAAGTCTAACACTAACTGTACTATTTGTTATACTACCAGAATTAGTGTCAGCTACACTTGATTCATAGTCATCATCTAACTTACATTTTTATTAATTAGACATGTTTCCATGTCTAATATGCCCTAGAAATAATTAACTAAATTCAGAAATAACTAAAATGATATAGAAATAACAAACAAAAATGTGAGAAAGGGTCCCTGGAGATATGTATTATAGTGACCTCCCCTAGTCATGGTCGAATGAGTAAAAGTTCTCTTTCGTTATAAGGGGTGGTCACAACAATGCACGGTGGCTCAACAAGGGTGAAAATTGGGGTTGTAAAAGTACAAAGCAGAGTTATTTGAAGATCTAGAACAATAGAGATGGAAGTTGTTAGAATTTTACTATAATAACTTTTAAAAAATATGTATTGTTATTGTTTCCATCCTTATCAACCTTTTATGAAAAGTATCTTCTTCTTCAAGTACCATACCTAGTGGTATAGGAGATCATGTCTCTCCACAACTTCCTGTCTCCAGTACAATTTATCAGTTCTGCTGTTGACTTCTTTCCATGCCATAACGTCAAACTGTCCAGTATTTGCTCTCTTTGTCTTCCCCTATCTCTTTTTCCTTCAATCTTACCTGTTGTTAAAACATATTCTAGCTTTCTTCTTCTCATAACGTGGCCAAAAAATAATGATTGCATCTTTCTAACTTGTGAAATGAGTTTCCTTTGTGCATTTGCCTCTTTCAGGACATCCTCATTACTCTTTTTGGCTGTCCATGCTGTATTTAACATTCTTCTGTTGGGAGCTGCATTGGTGTAATGGTTGCCACATTGCGCTGGCGATCAGGCGTTCATGGTTCAAGCCCAGTGTGGGCATTTGAAGAAGTGTCATTGACAGGATTTTGACTGAATAACCTGAACGGCTCTTGAGATAAACCCTCTGTGGATGGGAAGGAGCAAAGTTCCTGACCCGGTTGGAAGGAAAGTCCACAGACTCACCAGCATCTCAATGACATGTCATTGGGCCGAAGGGCTGATAGCCCAAGTGCCGCTGGTTAAGAAAAATAACAAAAACATTCTTCTGTAACCTCTAGTGCTTTCCCTACTTGTTTACTTATTGCCCATGACTCACTCTCATATGTCAGGATTAGTTTTATATAACACTGAAGAACTCTCTTTCATACTTCTAATTACCAAAAAATTGTTGCATAAAATACTCTTCATTTTATAGATCGTTGCTTTTGCATGAGCTATTCAGCTCTTCAATTCTGAGATGCATCTTTCATCAGTTGTTGTTAATGTGCCCATGTATTTGAATTTACCTCTACACCTCACGGTAGAAGGGGAACGACTAAGTAAGTAAGTAAGTAAGTATTTGAATTTATTGACCTGTGTTAACACTGTTCCATTTACTTTGATAGTGCATTCTGGGAAGCCTTTTTCTTTGAGATGACCATTACTTCTGTCTTTTTGCTATTAAGGCTAAGACCCTTATTATCACTTTCTACTACTATTATGTCAACCATTTTCTGCAGCTCCTGTTCACTTTTTGCTATTAAGACTGTATCATCAGCGTATCTTAAGTTGTTTATATATGTCCACTAAATGATATTCCTGGCATGTCCTCCAGAGATCTCATTATATTTTCACTGTACGGATTGAATAGATCCAGTGACAGAACACATCCCTGCCTGACACCCTTTTTTACTTGCTGAAATGTTCCTAATTGACTGTGTATTCTTATAGCTGCTGTTTGTTGCCAGTAAATGTTCTTTTTTATCCTCAAGTCTTTACCATCAATGTTGATGCTTTCTAACATTTGGATAATTTCCTCATGTTTCTCCTTGTAAAATACCTTAGTATAATCTATCAAGCACAAGTCCACACTGTTCATCACGATTTCTGGTTTAATTTTATTTTCACTCTTCCAATGATAATTTGTAATAATATTTTGGTCACGTGACTCATAAGACTAATGGTGCAATAGCTCCCAGTTTCAGTGGCAAAGCTATGAAAATAGATTTTAATAGATCAGGTATTTGACCACTGTTGTAGATTTGGCATCCTCTACCTCTGTCACACGTATTGGAGGTCTTTCACAACAGTCCTGCTAGTTCAAATCTGGTCTTTCATCATCATACAACTCCCTGATGTATTTTGTCCCCCTTTCTATTATGTTCTCATGATCCATTAACAATGTTCCTTCTTGTGATTTCAGACAGTCAGTCACTGTTTGTGTCCTTCTGCCTGTTAACTCATTTATTTGCTTGTACATAGATTTTATGTCTTTTCTGTGCTGTACATCAAGCTCTCTGCCCTTCTGGTTTAGCCATGCTTCTTTTGCTGTTTTACATTTGTGCACTATTTCCTTATTAAGTCTGTTATATTCTTCTTTGGTTTGCTTCTTCTTCCTTCACGCATCCATCAGTTGTAAAATTTCATTTGTCATCCATTTCTTCTTTGTAGTCCTCTTTACTTCTGGTGTGATTTCTTTTAATGTTTGATGTATTGACTCCTTTAGCATTTCTCACCATTCATTTACACTGTTTTTTTTCTATTGCATTGTAATTGTATTGTAATGATAAATATTTCACTTATTTTATTATCTGATTTAAGTAAGGCTAAGTTTACTCCAATTGACAGAGTGGTTAGAGCATTGGTTTCTTACAGCAAAGGTGCCAGGTTTGAATCACTGACGACACGCTCCTGGCATGGCAGATCTCACAGAAGCTTCATAGAAGCCTAAAATCTTTAGGACCTTCAATGATTTGTATGAAGAGACAAATACATGAATGATGCATTGAATGTTTGATGTTTGTAATGTACAAATATCTTAGGAATTAAGACAGAAAAGAACACACAGCAGAGAGACCTTACAAGTTCGATACTATTTATATAGAATTTCATGTACAGACTTTTATGTCGTACAAGAACACATATAGGATGGACGTTTTTCTAGTGTGATATTTAAGTGAATTAAAAGGAGGTTACTATATAATAGAGAAGGCCACTCTCCAAACCTCTGATGTCTTGCGGGCAGTGTTAGGATGTGCAAGAACATGGACAGGAAGACTCCACAACTTCCCCACTGAAGACACGCCCACGGCGACCGTTGCCTCAATTGGCTGTGTGTGGTGTACCCGGAAACGGGACCTCCCAGTACTGAGGCATAGTTAAGTCCCCGATGTCACTTATCGGTGCAGAGTTGAGAGAGATGGCTGAGCATCACAATCCCCCCTGTGTTGCAGCATGATGAGAACCAAGCATTGCACACTGAGCTTGGGGGGATCACTTGGGCACCAGACTTAATACTGGCTCTTGACTGGATGGCCGCATGCAGGAGATTTCTACAATGGAGGGTTGGCAGGTGGTGGGTATCTGGAAGTGGCTCTGTGCAGGACGTGAGGATTCCTTGGGAGAGCCCAGAACCAGAGCACAGCATTGTGCAAGCTCTGCATAGTTGGAGAGCCCCCTGGATGACGGGGAATGCACAGTGTGCTACCCCACCTATCCCCAACTGCTAACTTAGAACCAGAAGTGGGGTCCTGTGTATGCGTGCCAGGCCAGGATAAAATGCCTGGGAAAGATACTGGAGCTCAGAACTCCCTAACTCAAAGTTGCAGGATGGCAGAAAAGCCACGGGAAAGACAGGGCTATTTTGAAGATAACGCAACCATATTTTTACCATACGAGCTCGGACGCCGCCTCGGTAAACAAGGTCCGCCCAGAGCAGTGACACCCCCAGGCTGCTTGCGAATAGTCTACTACTGGGAACTTAAACAGATTAGGGATGAGCCCACTCTCCCGTTGAACAGGTGCTAAAGTCGTAGATACTGGGCCAGAAGGCGCACCGGAAACCACAGTATCACGCAACTCGCTTTTTTTTCTATGGAGAGTACACCGTCACTATATAATATTTAATACTAAGAAGCCATTTGGCCTTTCACAGAGATTGCAAAGCCTTTCAAAATTGTTATGTGTGATGATGGTCATTCCATGGTGTGGAATTGTCATGGCAAGGTTTATTTTAGTCAGCATGATTGTTGCACCATGAAGCACCCCTCACTAGTAGAATGAAACGTAGAGCGCAGACTATATGACGCCACAACACAAGTTACAAGAAGACTTCGTTGTGTAGCCTTTGGGCTCGACGGTAATGTTTAAAGATATGTGGTATACCCACACTAATAAAGTGTAGTTGTAGACGAGATTTAAAAGGCTTTGAAAAGCCGTAGTTAAAGTGTTTAACTAAAGTGAATTTATATTCACCACAGTGTAATATAATTACAAGTGCCTGCCAATTGAACGCTTTAGTGATAAAAGCAATTTAAGAACTTTGTCGTTCAAGATGGAATAATTGTGAAAATAATAATATGGCATATCATCCTGGCTTGGAAAGCCAAAGGAAAAAGTATAATATAAATACGATTCAAATGTGAATAAAGTCATATCGACGAGAGATCTTTGTTTAGCCAGAATAGAAGCACATTTGAACAGTGAACGAATTATAGCATCGTGTTAAATATAAACTGTTAGTAAACGTCATCATTAAATATATATCACTCATTTACGACCGTGATTGCTGCAGTTAATAACATTCATTGGGGTCTAACCTTTGGAATGTCTTTGAAATGTTATTCAAATCTACATGTTGTCACCGTCTTCAAAATACAGAGTAGATACATTTGAATACAAAACTAGATCAAACAATATATTAATATAATAGAATACAGAAGTCTCAATAATAATGAAGCAAGATAAATGTAGTGGTTTTTGATGTTATTGTATGTTTGTTATGTTTCCTAGTGTACTGTATGAGGTCAGCTGTGAAGGCTCCTGATGATAAAAGTTATGTGAGTACAGAATGCCTTTCCGCTACCACATACGACCTTACACAGACCTATACAGCTATAATGAATGTTAGCTACGTTAAAAGTCTAGGGTACTGAAATGTTATGTGTAGGTAATAAAATACACAGACACACACATGTAAATAATAAGTCTAATAATAATAATAAACTCTATAATACACTGAACTAACTCTGGCTGTTAAAGTTTAAGTTTGAAAATCTTTTAAATTTATTAGTCCTGAACCAATTGTTTTTTTTGGTCAGAACATATGAAATTATATGTAATTTTCAATAAAATGCATATATATATATATTGCATAATCAAATGAAATTTGTGTACATAGGTATATTATTTCAATGGTTAATATTAATAATATCTACAATGTCTTGGGAAAAACTAGCACTGGATGTTTAGTTGGGGTGGCGTCATCATACCCAATCTATGTTTATACAGTTACTTGTCCTTGACATATGGACTGATATTAATGTTTATTTAACAAGATTTATTTCTTTATTGATGATGGAAATAGTTTATGAATCTCCAGCAGGCCAGGTTTGCACTTATCTGGCCTGTGACGATGTAGTACAGAATTCTTGTGGCCCACTCCTCTCAGTAGCTGGAGTAAAATGTTAGGCTGCACAGACACCCGCTTTTGTACTTCTACAAAAGCATCTGACACAATCGTAGTGCCAGATCAGAAACTCTGAAACCAAAATTTGTGCCATGTGTCAATACTCTGTTTACTGCGCCACTCTTACACACAACACAGCAACACAACATTACACAGATTGGGTCAGATCTCTCTGACCAACTCATCACATCTCACCCAGTTGTTATCAAATAGTACCAGTTTCCCAAGACTGCATTGCATCCGAAATATGTTCAATAGTTTCCTCTTCCATTCAATAAGGTGGGTGATATGTTCCCACCGATCTCAATTATAGATCCTCCTTCCATAGTCTTAGATAGGTTTTCATATATTATTTGTTTGTCTCTAGGCCCTGGACTGCGGCTGGGGACCTAGAGCAAGCACTCACTTGTCGTAATCATTTTTCATAATATGGCAGTATCAATCACTCAAAATATTAAAATAAACAAGATAAATGCTTTTTTTTTTCTTACCACAATTCAGAATTGAGAACACAGTTACTTAGTACCAGCAAAACTCAGCTGAGCTGCTGGCTAGATTAGGGCGTCCCACTGATTTTTATTTTATAATTCCTGGAAATCACCTCTAGCAGTCAAGAACTGTGTTAATGGACAGTCTTCTATAAAATGGCACAAGCGAGCGTCTGTCCGTCAGTAATATAAAATCTTCCGTCCAATTAACGGACTCCCCTCTACTTGTTTTTCAAATATTCAAACTAAAAATCACATTTCAGTCAAGTCTCAGTCTAGTATGTAGTATTTTTCTATCGGTCCGTCTGTCTCAACTTGGCTTTTCACACAAAAATACACTTGTTTTTTGGACTAACTACATGAAAAAACTACACAAACCTGCCCCTAAGTTATTTTTAGCTACTATCCTCCGACTTTGCCCCCTAGTTCATTTGATGTTTGATTTTTGCAGTTTGAAGTCTCAAGGACGCCAAAATGTAACTTTAGTGAAAGTATGCACAAAAAACTGTTCGCTAGTCTGATTTGAACAATACGGTCTTTCGTCAATATCTTCCGTATTATCTGTCCGTCTGTGTAATTAAAAGTATATTATTTCTCTGCTCAAGATGGGCTATCAAACTAGCTAGGTTTTATTTTCATAACTTTATTATTAAAGAAAGCCCTACTTTTCTCAAGTTAGTTTTTTTTTTTAAATTTGTTTTTGAACCTTCGTCCACGGCGTTTGCCGCTAGATTCAAACAAAACAACCAATTCCTTACATTGTGTCAACTAGTGGCGTAATTTTTCCTTTAAACTACAAATTGCGTCTTTTTGCATTTTAGATTCAAACACGTGTTCAGACCGTCATATTTTTTCCTTTTATCTCCGATCTTACGTATAATTTTATCCCTACATGTTATCTCACCCGTTATCTTTATAATTGGAGACATTTTAACGTTGTATCACTGTATTTTTCACCACAATAAAGTCAACAACGATTATGATGAAAGTAATTTAATTTTGATTCAAGATGAACATGAATCCACTCAGGGGGATATGTATCGGTCACCAGGGCCGGCCCTAGGAATTTTGCCGCCACGTGCAATACCATACCTTGCCGCCCCAGCCCAACCTCAAATTAACGTTTGAAATTTTTAAAACCATTATGTTAAACAAGCTTCAACATTAATTTCATGACCCTTAGCCTAATTTTAAATAGTACCATTAATAATAATGTATTGATAAATTGGGGGGGTGTTGGGAAGTCAGGTATTGGTAGTACCTCTGGTGAAGGAGCTGTCATGCCCTTTTCAGGGCAGCTCGGCCACCTTTGGTCCAAACCTGGCATCCAGCTCTCACCTGTGGCTCCTCGTAGCTGTCAGCATGCGACAGCGGCCACCCCCCGGGCAACGGCTTCGACAGGCCGGCTAAACTAGGTGAGGGTAGCCGAATGGTTATAAACCTTCGGTGAGTTTGGGTCTGCCTACCCATGCATGCGAAGACTGGATTCGATAGACTGCGCGGAAGAAACCACCTGTTGGTTCAACGGGCATGACGGCGATTACCAGCAACGCGCTGTGGAGCGTAAGGAGCACGGCGAGGCACGTAGAAAGCCCTGGTCATCCACTGCATCTGACTTCATCTTCAGTCGTCTTGACTTGACTTGCCACTGGATTGAGATGGACCCAGGCGAGAGAGTGAGGTCGACGAATTGCGCAACTCTTCCTCACTTTAATCCAAATCACCGCGCAAGTCACTCCTTCATCCATTCATCCATCCACTCACAACAAGTCCTGTGGCGATGGGCGAGCGGCGAAGAGGCAGGCGTGGGTACGCTGGCAGTCGTAGTCGCAGACCTACACACAGGCGGCTCAGGCCATTTGGTCGTCTTCCACTGATCGGAGCAGCAGTGGGATTCGGCAGCCCCCTGAGTGTCTGAGCAGCCCTCTTTAGGAAAGCACGGCTCACCTCCATGGCATGAGGAAGGGGCTAGAAATGGTGCCCTAAACATTGCCTGCTCCACCATTACCTAACCAGCGACATATAAGAAAAAGAAAGGACAGATTTTTCCCCCTCATTCTAGGCGCATGGAATGTGCGCACTCTCCTTGACAAAGACTTTAAAGCAAACAGACCTGAGAGACGAACTGCCCTGATTGGGAGAGAACTGGCCAGGTACAACATTGACATAGCAGCACTGAGTGAAACTCGACTTGCAGGTGAGGGCCAACTTTGCGAAAAGGGTGCAGGCTATACATTCTTTTGGAGCGGAAGAGGAACTGAAGAAAGACGAGAAGCAGGGGTTGGATTTGCAATCAAAACAGCAATTGTCAGCAAGTTAGCGGGGCCCCCAAAGGGAATAAATGACCGACTGATGACGGTCAAGATCTCCCTGTTCTATGGAAGAAAACATGCCACCATCATTAGCGCGTATGCACCAACTATGACAAACCAGGATGACGTCAAGGATAAGTTTTACGAAGAACTACATGCAGTCATTGCATCAGTTCCTAAAGCAGATAAGCTCGTCATTCTTGGTGACTTTAATGCAAGAGTAGGCTCAGATAACATCTCCTGGAATGGCACTATTGGAAGGTACGGTGTGGGTCGCTGTAACAGCAATGGACTTCTTCTCCTCCAGACTTGCGCAGAACATGACCTCCTTGTCACCAACACCATTTTTCGACTTCCTACCCGCAACAGGACCTCCTGGATGCACCCTCGCTCAAAGCATTGGCACTTAATTGACTATGTAATTGTTAGGAAGAAGGACAGGCAAGATGTCCGGGTGACCAAGTCCATGTGTGGTGCCGAATGTTGGACTGATCATCGCCTCATTGTATCAAAACTTAAAATTCGTATCCAACCAGCCAGGCGCCATCAGGGGACGAAAACTCAAAAGAGGCTGGATGTCACCAAACTAAAGAAGACAAAAATCAAACAGTCATTTACTGACACCTTAGAAGACCGTCTCAAATCTATCTCGCTAGACGGCCAAAGTGTGGAAACAAATTGGGCAGCCCTAAGTGAGCAGATCTACAACACTGCTACAGAGGTCCTGGGTCCTTCCATCAAGAAACAAAATGACTGGTTTGATGAGAACTCAGATGATATAAAGCAGATGTTGGCTGAGAAACACCATCTCCATAAAGCATATTTAAATGATCCAAAATCTACATCCAAGAAAGACGCTTTCAACAACATGCGTAGAATCGTCCAACATAAACTACGCCAGATGCGGGATTCATGGCTGAGTAATAAAGCAGATGAGCTCCAAGGCTTTGCTGACAGCCATGACTTGAAAAATTTTTACCTTGCACTCAAAGCGGTCTATGGTCCAACATCATCAGGATCATTTCCCCTCCTTAATGCAGATGGAAAAACACTAATTACAGACAAGGAAAAAATGCTCCAACGCTGGGCTGAACATTTTAATAATATTCTGAACCAGCCATCATCTATTAACGACGAAGCCATGATCCGCCTGCCCCAAATTCCTATAAATGAAGCATTAGACGATGTACCAACTCTGGAGGAAACTAAGAAAGCGATTCGTCAACTGTCTAGTGGAACGGCCCCCGGCTCCGATTCAATTCCTGTTGAGGTTTATAAAGATGGCGGTGCAGTTCTGATAGAGAAACTTCACATGATCTTCCAGCAAATGTGGCAGAGTGAAACCATCCCACACGATCTCAAAGATGCGTCAATTATACATATATATAAACGTAAAGGTAATCGCCAAGACTGTAACAATCATCGAGGCATCTCTCTTTTATCAATCGCTGGGAAGATATTCGCCAGAATCCTTTTGAATCGCCTTACGGCTCATCTTGACAAAGGTCTTTTACCTGAAAGTCAGTGTGGATTCCGGAAAGAACGTGGAACCACAGATATGGTGTTTGCTGCAAGACAGCTACAAGAAAAATGCCAAGAACAGCACTGTGACCTGTACACAGCTTTCATCGACTTGACAAAGGCGTTCGACACGGTCAGTAGAGAGGGTCTATGGAAGATCATGGCAAAATATGGCTGCCCAAAGAAATTTATCACAATAGTGCAGCAACTGCATGATGGAATGCAGGCTAGAATTCAGGAAAACGGTGAGCTATCAGAGCCTTTCCCCGTCTCAAATGGAGTTAAACAAGGGTGCGTACTTGCACCGACTCTGTTCAGTATCATGTTTTCTGCTATGCTGACTGATGCTTTTAGAGACGGGGACACAGGAATCGACATTAGTTATCGTATTGATGGAAAATTGTTTAACCTTAGGAGGCTTCAAGCAAAAACCAAGGTCAAATCACACACCATCAGAGATCTTCTGTTTGCTGATGATTGTGCCCTCAATGCTGGCTCAGAGGCTGATCTGCAGCATAGTGTGGATAGATTCGCCGAAGCCTGCGCCAACTTTGGGCTTACCATCAACACGAAGAAAACAGAAATCATGTACCAACCAGCTCCTGGCACAGTTTATACTGAGCCAATCATCAAGGTTAATGGTGAGAAACTGAATGTTGTGAACAGATTCACATACCTTGGTAGCACACTATCCCAGAACATTGTCATTGATGATGAGGGGAACACCAGGATCTCCAAAGCCAGCAGCACATTTGGCAGACTATACACCAACGTTTGGCATCGAAGTGGCATTAGTCTACAGACAAAGCTGAAGGTGTACAGAGCTGCGGTGCTTCCAGTGCTGCTATATGCAAGTGAAACATGGACTGTATACAGGCGCCACGTAAAGAAGCTAAACCACTTCCATACAGTTTGTCTCAGGAAGATAATGAACATCAAATGGCAAGACAAGATCCCGGATACCGCCGTTCTTGACAGAGCTGGTATCCCTAGTATTGATACTATTCTGATGCAGTCACAGATTCGCTGGGCAGGTCATGTAGTCCGCATGCCAGACCATCGACTGCCAAAGATACTCTTTTATGGTGAGATACAGAAGGGTAAACGCTCCCATGGTGGCCAAAAGAAGCGCTTCAAAGACACGCTAAGGTCGTCATTGAAAACCTTTGACATAAACCCAGACACATGGGAAGCTGCTGCGCAAGACCGAACTGCTTGGCGCACATCTCTTCGTAAAGGTGCAGCGGCATGCGAATCATCCAGAAGAGCAGCAGCGGAACAGCGGAGACAAGCTAGAAAGGACCGTGTAATAAAACCTTCACATGAAGCAAACATTCCCTGCCCACACTGTCCGAGATCTTTCCAGGCCCGCATCGGGCTCATCAGTCACCTTCGTACCCATAGACTAACCTAACATATTCCTAAATAATTGGATGAACAGAGTGGTCTTCATCACCCGTGATCGACGAACAACAACATTGATAAATTGATGAAAATACTGTATAGTCATAAAATGAACCATTGACTTTATTAGAGACAGTTATTTGAAATAAATGTAGATAAATTACTTACATATAGTGGATGCTCTTCTCATGTGGAATGACGAACTGCTGAGTCACAAACACTTAACTATAGTATGTACATGTTATAGTTTTTAGCACTATTTTCACATTATTTGAATTTATATTGTTTGAAGTATATACTGCTTAAAAAGACACTTTTCTTGCTTTCATATTTGCAAAAGCAGAAATAAGGTCTGCGTAGTCTAATTTTTGACCGATTTCATGTTCAGTTGAAATCATGGCAAGTCCTTCCAATCTATACTGTTCAAAAAAAAGAAACGCAACATTATTGAAACGAAATTTCAAACTTGTACCAACATTTTATTTTACGGAATTAATGTTTCAATCTTGGCATGAAGAAACTTTCAGACTTTAACAATGAAATGATGTTTATTAAATTTGGTTTGGACTTTTATTCTTTGCGACTGAGGCCTCCGTTTCAGTAAGGTGTATGGCCTCCTCTGGCCTCTATCAGAGAACGACATCTCCTTGACATGGATCCGATTAGCCGTTGGATCTGTTGTTGTGGGATGACTGCCCACTCTTCCCGCAGTGCAAGAGACAACTGTCGGAGATAGGCTGGAGCCACGTCTCGCTGGCGGAGTCGTCTGTCGAGTTCATCCCATACGTTTTCTATGGGGTTCATGTCTGATAACATGGCTGGCCACGGAATGGTCTGGACGTTGTTGTCAGCGAGGAACTGGGTGGTGAGTTGTGCTACATGAGGTCGAGCGTTATCCTGCTGAAAAATCGACCCTCGTGCAGCCAGAAGTGGAAAGACGTGAGGACGAAAATTTCAGTGACGTATCGTTGGGCATTCAGGCGTCCTTCAATTTGCACCAGGTCACTTCTTCCCATGAAGTTGATCGCCCCCCACATCAGTACACCACCACCACCATGTGGAGGATCCTCATCAACGCTGCTCTGGGCGTAGCGCTCATGGACTCTGCGGTAAACTCTTCTCCGTCTATCGTGTCGCTAGAGCACAAAAAATGATTCATCACTAAACCAAACCCATCTCCAGTCATTCCCAACGGTCCATTGACGATGCTGGTTCGCCCACTGCAGTCGGTTCTGGCGATGCCGGTCCGTAAGAACAGGACCTCTGTAGAGTCTTCTAGCCCAAAGACCAGAGTCGTGCAGCCGGTTCCTGACCGTTTGATCTGAAATTCGACGAGCTGCTGACATTGACTGGACTGTGGAGGACGCAGATGCAAGTCGATTCCTGAGGTGATGCAGCCGTATGAAGCGGTCTTCGGCAGGAGTTGTGACTCTGGGTCTTCCACTGCGCGGCCGGTCTGCCACTGAGCCAGTTTCTTGAAATCGCCTCCAAAGGCGACAAATGGTGCTTCTAACCACATTAAATTGTCTGGCCACTACACTTTATGACTGTCCAGTCTGTAAACGTCCAATGATGATAAGTCGTTGTTCTGTAGTGAGATGAGCCATATTTGCGCATTGAATTTTCAATTGAATTTATTCGAGGAGCGTCAATCTTTTATAGGCATTCAATAATATGGTCAGAGAGTTTTGTGTTCAGTAAGTTTCACGGGTTTCTCATGAACCTGTCACGAGTTATTGTCAAAAAATGTTGTTTTGGCCTTGACCTCTTTCATGACCTCACGAATCATGAGGTGAGTACAATTCAGGTAACCACGAGAAGTTAATGACCAGGTGGACACAGTCGATAGGTTGACTGATGTCCAATCAGCGAATATCTTTTATAAAAGTAACACCAAAAAAGTTGCGTTTCTTTTTTTGAACAGTATAGTTTCGGCCATTGTTGAGCATAAATAAGTTTTAATAAGCTTCAGTTATGAAAAACTACGCTCACCACTTGCTACCGTTACGGGCAAAGTTAGTAATATTCTTAAGGCTATAGCGACATTAGGAGCAATGTTATTTTCAATAATATAACGAAGAACTTCAATTGGTGGAGTATTTTCTGGTACTAATTTGGATACTACTTTCAGTTCATCACATAGCTCAATGGCATCAATGTCTCTATTTTCTTGATGTGTTAAAACGCTTTCTAGGTTTCTACATTTGTTTAAGAGCTCATTTTTCGTCTCAGATTTCAATTTAGGGATGTTATATAAAAAGGAAAAATGTGAACTGTGATGTTCCAATTGCTCGAACCTTTCTTCAATAGAATTAGTTGCAACATCAATAATAAAAAAGAAAAATTCAATTTTGAATTTAGTTTTGGGATCTAAAATAGGTTCATCTCTTGCTTAATAGTTGTGTTGCTTTTTCTGCCGACGCACTCTAGTACATTCAAACGTTGGTATCAAATCAGGATCAGCTTCAACTTTCTCAGCTAATGTTGTAGCATCAACAAGAAAATTTTGAAATGATTCATCATTTCTGAGATTCTTAAGGCTTTGGAGAACATTTCTCAAAGTTGTTATGGCACTAGAGAATTCCATTTTTATGCTTTGCAACAGTTTACTAGCAACATTAATTTCGTTTAAAACATAGTGCCATATAACCAGACAACATCTTCTTCTTTGATCCTTAGCCGCCGACCGTCAAAGCAGTCAGTGGCCATCACGCCTAGTGGCGTCTTGTAAGGCAACAACAAATTGATTCCACTTTGCTCGGTCGGTGGCCATCCTTCATACAGTGCCCCAACTCTGGTTCATTCTTTGCATCTCAGCCTCCGCAGTCCTCCGCCAGGTTGTTTTTGGTTGGCCTCTCTTTCGTTTTCCTTCAGGGGTCCAAAGCATATCTGTTTTTGTGATGGCATCGGGGTCTCTTCTGAGGACATGGCCAACCCAGCTCCAGCGTCTGCCAGCTATGATGGTGTGCATGATCTCTTGCTTGCTCCGAGTAAGCAGATCTTGGTTGGTGATGGTATTCGGCCAAAAGATTCGGTGAATTTTTCTTCGGCATGTTGTTAGGACAATTTCGACATTTCCTTCTCTGTAACTCTCCAGCATTCCGCACCATAGAGAAGCACAGAAAGCACACAGCTCTGATATAATCTTAATTTTGTGCTTGTGCTGTATTGAGAGGACTTCCAGATGTTGTTTAGGCTAAAAAAGGCTGTTCTTGCCTTATTCATTCTGATGTTGATGTCTTTGCCTGCTCCACCGTCTGGTGTTACTATGCATCCTAGGTATGTGAAGGTGTCTGTCTGTACCAGTTGCCGATTCCTTACTAATATGGGCTCAGGGTTGCTTACATACAAATACATACAAACTTAAAATCTCTGAGTTTTAGGGCAAGGGTTTCAGCTTCATGTCTCGCCATTTTGTCTACTGACTCATCATCGGCAATTTCTATCAATGCATCATAAAATTCCTCAATATAATATCTTAAAGGACGAATGGCATCGATTCTAGATTCCCAGCGAGTTGTACTTAGTGGCTTGGGCGTTAGAGTTGTAATATGTTTCTTAAGGATTCCCCAACGCAGTGTTGATGCTGAGAAAAACACTTACAATTTCTGAACCGTTTCAAACAATAAAACCCCTTCTCTAGATGACATCGCGGCATCATTGACCACCAAGTTGAGAGAATGAGAACAGCAAATGGATATAAAAAGCTTTCGGGTTCAAGTCCCTAATACGTCGTTGAACTCCTGAATGTTTTCCTTTCATATTTGATCCATTGTCATACCCCTGGCCATGCATGTTTGCGATTGGAATATCCATGTCTGACAATTTTCTTAGAATGCATTCGGTTAACGCTGAGCCTGAAGTGGCTTCTACAGCAATGAAACCAAGAAAATGCTCATGAATGTTGATATCATCTGGATTCGTATTAACAAATCTTAAAATTAGTGTTAATTGTTCAATGTGACTTACATCGGGAGTACAGTCTGCAGCTATGCTATAATATTTAGCTTTCTCCACCATAGAAATTATTTCTTTTTTTATGGTTCTAGAGAGAAGAGCAATTAATTCATTTTGAATGTTTTTCCCAAGGTAATGTTGGGTCGATCCACGAGCTACTCTTATTAAATGTTCACACATAGCACTATCAAATCTGGCAATCAGTTCAAAAAGCTTTAAAAAATTTCCATTGTTAGGGTCATATAATTTATCAGATGTTCCCCGAAATGGCAAGCATTGTTGGCTCAAGAACTGGACAATAGCAATTAGGCGTTCTATTATGCTCCTCCAGTGTCGAACTTCTGAATTTAATAACTTTTGTTGCATTGAATCAATTGTCTGTACTGATTTAAGCCTGGACGATAATTCAATCCACTTTGTATGGGACTCCAAGTGGTTTTTAGATTTTTCGTGTTCATTAAGATACACATACAAATGACCCCAATCATTATAGCCATCAGTAGTGAGTGACATTTTGTTACAGGAAAACAACTTACAGCAGAAACAAAATACAGAATCTTTTTTTTTATTTTTTTGAATACACTAACCATGATCGATTAATATGTTCTCCATTGCTTAGCTCCCTAATGTAAAAAATTTAGTGAAAATTTCCGACCAATAGAGCTGCGCGGAAAAACAAACTCATTTTTGGATCTCTCTGGCAGGCCTTTTTTTACGATTTCCAGTCTTTCGGTATCGCTTAAAGAAGGACTCCATCTTGCCGGATCAGTGTACCTCTCAAGTTCATCACTTAAATCTCTGGAATTGGAAACAGTCAAATCAGTCTCATTTTCGACATTGTTAGTAATATCTACGTTACTGGGGTCCGAGTTAGAAGTACTTGCCATGAGCTCAGAATAATTTGTTTCGGTACATTTGCTTATTTTCTTCTGTCCTACATCAGCTGTTTCAGTTTTTATATATTTATGTAAGCCCCGCTATGTTTTTGAATATCGCGTTATTTTTCCAGTTTCCGTTTCCGATATTCAGCACCTGATAGTTTTTTTCTTTTATCGGACATTATATCTATTTGAATATTAAAACTGTTTTAATAAACCCTACATTAAAGTGTATTATTTAGTAATGAATGGAGGCTGAAGCACTGTACTAATTTCCATAAAACGTTTAAAAAACTTATTTATCATTGTAACTTCCTTGAATGCACATGTCACGTTGACTAATAATTTGTCTTTCCATCACGTCCCAATTTTATTACTCGTTTAATGTTCTGGTTTCCTCGACATTTTGTATTTTCTTTTCTTTCGGATTCTACCTGCGTGGCCCATTTTTCCCCTTCTCAGACCCCACCCTGCGGTTTGTTTACGTTCTGGCCTTCAGTATAAATTCCCCACTGGTCAGCAGTGGTCAGCTAACGATAATGTTAAGCGCACCTGGTGTTTTGCTGACCAGAGGAATATCTCTTGCGAGTAAAGTGTTTGATCACGAGCGAGAGGGTCTGTGAAGAAACGGTCTGCTAGCGGGTGGTACCCTTTGAGGCCTGGGTATCCATTTCATCTCCGTTTCAGGGGGAGATAAAACTCACGTTCGTTCTGAGAGATTTGTTGTGGCCCTTGATCATAATATTATGCATTGTCTATCGGGGAATCTTTCTCGCGGTTGGTGCTTCTGATGTATACCTGTAGAATAACCTTTGTCTTACTCTTGATTACGTTATACGCCGAAACATCTGTAGAAACAAGCCATGCCAGGTGTCCGGGTAGCGTTATTTGTAAACTATAAGAATAGAGGGTTTTAATCAGTCAGACACACTCGTAAAATATTTCCTGCCCGAGAGGACCACAATGAGAATAGGCAGATATTAACTCAGAACTAAACGTTATTTGCCTATGTTCTCGGCATTTCTCGGGGTGAGTAGACATCTATTATAATATGTATATTCATGTTAGCCTTTTTATATATATCTGATAGGAATGTGACTTGAATTCATTTTTGAGGATTTCTCCCGGTAATTTAATTCAGTAATAATGTAGCGCCATCTACCGCCTTAGTTAAGTGGTGCTTAAGCAGTTATGGTTTACAATGGATTAAATGGTAAACTTACGATAACAGATACTCACTAGGCGTAGAATCAGTCAGTACAGATGCTTACCACGGGTTAAGAGTAGGCTAAAATAATTGTCATTACTTCAAGGAAATGTCAGAGGTGTGGGTTATTCACTTTAAAAAACTGTATAGTGACGTGCAGGCGCTATAACTCTGAATTATAGGAGATAGTCCCTTATTCCTTTTTGATAGAAACTTCTAGTGGCTGGGTGGAATCATGATATGCCGATTTGTGTAGCTAGACACTAGTTATACTTTCACAGAAAGCAGCTACCAGATGGAGATATAATTATATCTTATGATTCAGTCACAACTGTATTATAGCAAGAACATTGCATTTTCTATGTATTCATTTGTGGGATGTTAATATTTTACCCAAGGGGGACATACGATTTATTTTTGTAATGTCAAATGCTGTAATCTGTTAATGTAAATTCACTTAATGTTGTAAGATGAATAACGTATCCAGTCAGCTGTAACTACAGGGTTAGGTTTCCTGTATGTTGAGTTGGGAGAAGAGGAGCAGACTTTGCTGTCAGAACATTTACTGACAGGTACATGTGTGTACAAAATGGATTAGCCTATGCGGGCGCATGCTGAAATTGATAGAGGGGAAGGAACAGGAGACTTATATGGTTAAAGACAGCCCTAAACTATCATAGCAATAATTTCAATAATTTAAATCCCATAGTGGAGCATAACTGTTTGTATGACGTTAGTGTAATTTTATTTTTTGCTTGATGTAAATGTCTCTTTTTGGGTCTCAGTTTTCAGGGATACCGAATTGCTAGAGCAAGATTCCAGTCAGGCGAAGAACGTCACATTCTCTTCGATCTAGAGGGTTTCTGAAAAACACCTAGCATTCACGAGGCGTCACTTCCATACCTGAAACAAAACCCTTTTTGTCAACGCCATTCTCTCTAACGGGAAAATAAGCTCACACAGTGCGTAACGAGCCATAGCAAATCTGGGAATCATATTTTGCAGTAGTGGTTTCCTACTCGCCTCTTGATCGCCAGTCAGAGCATTGCGGCTTTCAACATATCTATCAGCCCAGCGTCTATAGATGAATTTAAATCACCAGACTTTGTGTGCTTAAACGGAGCACTCAGTCAAACCACAGTTCAAGCCAGCCCAAACCGGATTTAATACCAAGTACGCAAGCAGAATTCAAAAGTGCCGGATAAGAGCGCTAGGGACCATTTGTCCTCAAGTAACTTCGTCTTGTGTGTATTTCTGGGTTATGTAAAACCTCGCACTTATGAGTGGTCAGCCGGAGATAGACATAGTCTTCCAGTCCCCCTCGCGCAATTAGGGGTCACCAACGATTAGCACCTTCAGGACAGTTATGTATGTTATTCCATCACCTTGAAAGATATCTACACGTAAGACACTTTCTGGAGCTAGCGCATTTGGTCCCACAAAAGCGGACAGACTGACACTCTATTTATTTATCTCTCTGTGTTCTACAGGTTTTATGTTGGTGGTATGTGTGTTTGTTGGTGTGTATTTGCATATTTGTGATTATTAATGAAATTTTATGTTGTTTGTGTTGATATGCATTATTTTCATACATTTCTTCTTTAATAAATTTTACTCATTTATTAATGCGCTGTTCACGACCCTTTCATCCATAATTAAACATTTTCAAGCTCTTTACTATAGTCACTATTTATGATCCAGAGAAAAGAGGAAGAGCAGGTGGTGCTTAGACTATATAAGTGTGTTGAGGCTTGGAGAGAGAGAGAGATAACTTTTTAAATAAATCTTCCTCTAAGTTGGTCTCAAGTCCACCTCCTATTTACACATTATCTATGTGTAATCTATAACTCTGCCAGTCCACTATCATTGTCGATTTCACTACTATTGTCCAACTCGACAAATACTCTTACTCTTTAACTCAACCATGACAGCACACTCCAAAACAACTGAAACATTCGAGCCGCTAACATAGAACAGTCGATAAAAAAATAAATTTCTGATTCCCACGCCAAGTTAATTAATTCCCGTCTCCCGTTCAGCCATGCCGGAAGATTTATCGTGGCGGTCTTCAGTTGACCACTGAACACGGAAATATAATCCTCTTGGAACAACTGTGGTTTCGACCAAGCGAATAAATTGTACGGACGTCTTTAAAGAAATACCTTTTACTGCCTTTGTAGGAGGAGAATATAGCATTAGGATCGTATGGCAGAACTATTAGTAAAGACTTTAAAAACAGCTAAAGAACAGATCGCAGGTGCAAATATTTCGTAGAGAAAACAGACAAAATGTGAAGGAATAGAAAAGTAAGGAATTTTAAAATAATCTAGACAAAACCTTCAAACACTCCACGACACCATCCACAGAGGGTTTATTTCAGGGGCCATTCAGGTTATTCAGTCAAAATCCCTGTCAATGACACTCTTACAAATGCCTGCGCCCGGGCTTGAACACCTGATCGCTAGCGCAGTGTGGTAACCATTACACCATCGCGGCTCCCAGGCGGAATATTTTGGCGGGATTGTAAAAATAAGTAAAAAGATTTTTTGCCGCCCCCCAAAGCTTGTCACCCCGTGCAAATGCACGTGTTGCGCCGTCGGTAGAGCCGGCCCTGGGTTGAAACGGGGCATCCCTGTCGTACTCCTGTTTTCACCTCAAAAGTTAGATTGCTCTGCCCAACACTACATGTAAAATTACCATAGAGGCTTTTTAAAATGAAAACGATGCTGCTGGGAATTCCATAAGCTCTCAGTAGTTTCTATCGGCTGTCACTGTGTATGCTGTCAAAAGCCTTTTCAAATCAACAAAGTTAATGTATAGCTGTTTCTGCCATTCTGAGCACTGCTCTATAATGTTCCCGAGGGCGAATACATGATCTGCACATCTTCTGTTCTGTCTGATTCCTGCTTGTTCTTTATTCAGCTCTGATATAATTTTAATTTTGTGCTTGTGCTGTATTGAGAGGACTTCCAGATGTTGTTTAGGCTAAAAAAGGCTGTTCTTGCTTTATTCATTCTGATGTTGATGTCTTTGCCTGCCCCGCCGTCTGGTGTTATTATGCATCTTAGGTATGTGAAGGTGTCTGTCTGTACCAGTTGCTGATTCCTTACTGATATGGGCTCAGGGTTGCTCATATTGAGCGTCATGACCTCTGACTTCTTTAAATTTATGTTCAATCCCACCTGCTGGCTATACTTATTAAGGGGAGGTTTAACCCCCAAAAATGAAGAATTTCACTGAAAATATCAAATTTTAGATACATATTGCGCTGGAAAGTACATTCATTTGCCCACATTTCTGTATGTTTATTTTCACTAAAACCTTTGTGGATGATTTTATATAAATTTTTAAAGTATGTCAGGTAAGTGTATTTTTACCTAATTATATATGTAAAATATACTATTTGTGATGCTATATTGCTTGTAATGCATGGATTTTAAGTACCGTATTCATTTCTCTGAAGAAAAAACAGAATTCAAGTTTTTTCAAAATAGTTTGTGTAAAAATAATTTTGACTGGCTAATTTTTTATTAACCATGGGGTCCTTTGATTGGTCTCGAAATAATAACGTTCTGGAGGTATTCCAGTAGAGTGGTAGGGTACCTCCTTATACGCAAATAAAGCTGCAGGTAAGAACGAATCACAGGATTCTGGTTTCCTCCCGAGCTTACTTAAAATTGTAAGTAGAGTCCCGTTATATCTTTCCACTTGTCCATTCGATTGTGGATGATAAAATGTGTGGACGAGAATATTTTGAAAAATCCTAAAAACTTTCTCCATAGTTTCCCTCTGAACTGTGAACCATTGTGCTGATAAGGGTATCCTAATCTGAGAGCAAAGCCTCTCCTACATGTACTGAGTCTATGTCTACCAGAGAAAGGATGTATCGGAAACTGACGTTACAGTCTGCTGAAATGAAGAATTTAATGAAAAGTAAGCTGTATGACACAGAACATGGAATCAATAAAGGAAAATACCCAGAGATGATTCTACATAGCAGGGGGGATGCCGAGGTGAGTAAATTTTGTGTAGAAGTGTAATTCCTCCTTTTTCTTAATTTTTCTTAAAACCTCATTTTTCACACAAATGTGGGCACGTTGCCCATGATTTTTCTAAAACTATTAGTGTTACAGCAGTAAATTTTGGTCGATTTGCTGTAAACATAGTGTTCATTAAAATAAAATTAAATAAAGGATATATGTTAAAAAACTACAAAAATGTTAATAAATAGCTAAGATCCCCCCCTTAAAAATTTCAACGTTTTTTCGATTGGTATGTTAAAATCCAAAAAAACTCAGATATCAAACCAATCAAAAATTTTAGTATAACATCATTATCATATATTAACAAATGAAACAGCCAAATTTCATAACTCAAGTTGTATATTTGCTTGGGCAACAAAATACCCAAAAAAGCTAAAATTTGCCTTTTTTCACTGTTTTTCCGCCATAGATTGCAAGTTTTTTAGTATATACCTCAATGTTTTGTATTTTTTTCAGTCATTTTGCTTGTATAAATGACGAGATATAGATATTAACTTATAATTCTGTGTTTTTCATTTTGGGGGTTTAACCTCCCCTTAAGCCTATCCGTTTTTTTCCTGGATGTGTTGATGTGAATGGGCTAGTAGTGCAATGTCATCTGCATATTCCAGATCTTCCAATGTAGTAAATGTAGTCCATCTTATTCCTCTTGGACTGCCCTCTGTTGTCTGGCGCCACCCAGTCTATGACTGTTAAAAATAGAGTGGTTGATAAGGGGCATCCATGTCGTACTTCTTTTTTCACCTCAAAAGTTAGATTGCTCTGCCCAACACTACATGTAAAGTTACCATAGAGGCTTTTTATAATGAAAACAATGCTGCTGGGAGTGCCATAAGCTCTCAGTAGTTTCCATAGGCTGTCATTGTGTATGCTGTCAAAAGCCTTGTCAAACCAACAAAGTTAATGTATAGCTGTCTCTGCCATTCTGAGTACTGCTCTATAATGTTCCCGAGGGCGAATATATGATCTGCACATCTTCTGTTCTTTCTGATTCCTGCTTGTTCTTTACTCAGTTTATATTCTACTGCTTTTGAAATTCTCCGAATAATTATCTTGCCCTATATTTTGCTGGGAACCGAGAGGAGTGTAATTCATCTCCAGTTGATGCAGTCTTTCCATTTATTAACCCTTTGGTAATGTCTCCCCTTCGTGGAATGTCTGTATTTACGTCTAGATTATGTTCAGCCTCGAGATCATTCATATGCGTATTTGGTAGTTCCTTATTCAGTGTTTCTCTTAAATGCTGTGCCCACCTTGTTTCTTGCCCCTGTGCTGTGGTGATGATATTTCCTTTCTTGTCTTTTACTAATGCAATATTGTTTGCTCCCCGTTTTCCGCTGGTGGTGTTAGCTGCTTTATATACCGGTACTGTACTTTGTTCGTTCCTCAGTGCTGCCTCTTCTGTCTGTCTTGTAAGATCGTTTAGGAATTTTATTTTGCTGGCTCGGATTTGATGTTTTACTTCTTTGTCTGGCTGACTGTATTGTTCACCACATATTTCCTTTTACCTGGGGATTTTGCTTCTATTTTCTTTCTTTTCATTTCTTTTCTCATCGCTGGTGTTATCCAGTCTTATCTCTTCTTTATCTGGAATTCCAAATATGATTTGCTGATTTCCTTATCTATTATTGAAATGGTGTTAAATTTCTGGTCAACATCTTCAGTTGCTGTCTTTCCTGGCTATTGACAATATCGACTTTTTCTATCAACTAATTTTTAAAAATATAGTTTTGCCTCGTTTTGGCGATGCGCATCCCGTTCATCCTAGTCGGTTATATTAGGCCGCATGTCCAAATACAAAAGACCTTCAGGTCTGGGAGATCGATACAATTTTTTCTATCAACTACAAAAGCTTTTCTTTTATTGGGGTCCTTCAGTTTGATGATGTCATACCCTTTCTGGTTAGTTACAATTGGTCCAGCAGCTCCGAGTTTCATCTTCAATCTTGCTAGTACGTAATGATGATCGCTTCTAACATCCGCACTTCTTCTCCTTCTTCTTCTTGGTGGAGTGGGGATTGCCAAGTTCAGTTTCAGAACACAGAGATGATAACATGTAATTGGAGAGAGCAAATAACCAGTCCATTAATTTAAGAGGAGGTTTAACCCCCAAAAATGAAGAATTTCATTGAAAATATCAAATTTTAGATACACATTGCACTGGAAAGTACATTCATTTGCCCACATTTCTGATGTTTATTTTCACTAAAACCTTTGTGGATGATTTTATATAAATTTTTAAAGTATGTCAGGTAAGTGTATTTTTACCTAATTATATATGTAAAATATACAAATTGGTATTTTTGTGATGCTATATTGCTTGTAATGCATGAATTTTAATTTTCGGTACCGTATTCATTTCCCTGAAGCAGACCGAATTCAAGTTTTTCAAACATAGTTTCATGTGTAAAAATAATTTTTACTGGCTAATTTTTATTAACTATGGGGTCCTTTGATGGGTCATCGAAATAATAACGTGGCTGGAGGTATTCCAGTAGAGTGGTAGGGTACCTCCTTATACGCAAATAAAGCTGCAGGTAAGAACGAATCACATGATTCTGGTTCCTCCTGTGCGAGCTTACGTAAATTTGTAAGTAGAGTTCCGTTATATCTTTCCACTTGTCCAATCGATTGTGGATGATAAAATGTGCGGACGAGAATATTTTGAAAAATCCTAAAAACTTCCTCCATCAGTTTCCCTCTGAACTGTGAACCATTGTCAGTTAATATCAGATAAGGGTATCCTAATCTTGAATATATTGAGAGAAAAACCTCTCCTACATGTACTGAGTCTGCTGAGGGTAGAACAATCGCTTCCCCCCGCATAGTACATGTCTACCAGAGAAAGGATGTATTTTTTCGAAAACTGACGAAAAGCTCATACAGTCTGCTAAAATGAAGAATTTAATGAAAAGTAAGCTGCAAAGTATAACACAGAACATGGAATCAATAAAGGAAAATACTAGAGATGATTCCTACATAGCAGGGGGATACCGAGGTGAGTAAATTTTGTGTAAAAGTGTAATTCCTCCCTTTTTTCTTAATTTTCTCAAAACCTCATTTTTCACACAAATGTGGGCACGTTGCCCATGATTTTTCAAAAACTATTAGTGAGACAGCAGTGTTACGGTGTTATTTTAAATGACGGCGTCTGCTGGGGTTTACCCATGCGCAACGTTTAGGGGTCATTAATATTTATAGAATATGTCGATATTTTACGGTATACTGAACGCGAAATATATGCGGAGATTATGACGCATTCGCGTTGGGAAGGTCACGCTGGGTGACTTGGTTACATTGCCCTTGTTACGCTATCCGTCAAGCAAGAAGGTCGTGTCTTGTATTTCTTCCAAGGAAAAAAGGCTGAGTATATAGCCTATATTATATAGATGAATCGATGTAGAACTCAGGGTCAGTTCGGAAATTAATCTAAGTATGAGATTAATTAAATTAAACTAAATGATGGAAGGAGAATCGTATTATGATTCAAATTGTAGCTGTCAAGAACTCATGTGCTCATTTCTGGCTGTTGACTACAACAGCGCACGTATATAGCCACGATGTTCATCTGACATATTGTTTTGACACGGACGGATACTTACTGATATTATTATTGGAATTCAATTGTTACGCTGAATTGTACATGAAACCTTTGTGAATGTCGATTATCGTTTTTGCATGAATCTCAATACATGTGGACTCAAAGCAGAAGGCTTGATCCTTTATTTACGTTTCGGGTTCGGTTCTACAGCTGTTGGTGTTTACCTTTGTCAGCACGATAACTCTCCCACAAGGGAAATCAAATACTATATACTATGCAAATCAGAACGTCGAAGGGATGTTCTGATGCCCAGAGCTAACCATTTTATAACCAACATTGCTACGTCTAAAGAGTGACTTTACTATTCAATAAATAATACCATAACCAAGGAATCGCAACACCAACAACACCACCACCACCGACCCGTCACAACTGGTGGCCATTAGTGGTTTTGAAATTTTTCAAAAGAACGAACCACAAAAAAATAAGACATTTTTCCTTTCGAGCCGAAATGGACATTATTTGCAAAAACACCGGTGACGTCATGCCCTTGACGACAGTATGAACGGTTGGAAAAGCCAGCAGCTGACAATGTCCTTCAAACAAATTTATTTGCAGCTTTCAAACATCAAATGAAACATATTGCCAACGTATTCAATGTTTCAAACAAGCTCTCGAGTCTGTTGGCAAAGCATATAATGTGCTATATTACCGCCAAAACAAGATAAGTAACTGATTTTAAACGTTACAATATTTCGTCCTGTTTGTCCCATAACGCCATGTTCTTTTTTCTGTGTATCCATGTTAAATATTGTTTCTGTTCTTTTTTCATGTAGCGGGTATGGATGGGCGGCGGTTTGGAATGAATAACATGGTTCTGAGGATGCCGATATTCATTCTGAATGTTCCTTAGGGCCTTTAGTTAATTGCTTTTAACGAAGAACCCATCGACGACCTTCCGATGATTTTCGTTCGTTCGTATTTGCAATTAATTGACCTTGCATGTTAGATGTCCAGTCTAGTTATAATTGGGGTATTTTAGTGTATTTTGTTCTAATTTTTATTCAGTTTTGTAACAATGTTTGTAAACTATCGTGTTTTTCTGACCTTACTATCATTCAGTTTAATTTTTTTTTTGTACAATCGTCAATGAGTCCATGTATACGTCACTAATTGTTGCGTACACAGCTTAACTTTCTATTCAGTTCATTCTTAATCTCTCACTTCCGTTTTATACCACTTAGTTATTAATGCAGTTTTATGGTGAAAATGTCACTTTTGTATTGTGCTACTGTTCTGTACTCCTTGGTTAACCCATTGTATTGTTTGTCTTCATTTCATCCTTTTATAATTTAATATTAATGCTATAATTTCTTCATTAATAATAGTGTAGATGAATATGATTAAATTTTTTTTGAGTTTAAGTAGGAATTAGGGACTTTGCACCAATTTGCAGTGGTGGTCCTAGAAATGGGCAATGCGCTTTATATCTCATGATTAAGGCATAATATAATATAATATATATATATTGATTAAATAATATGACTTCATAGTCTGCCCTGCAGATGATAAACACATTGGATATTATTTAGTACACTTTTCCAGTACTAAAAGATTAACTTAGCACATATCATTGATTGAATAATATAATTATTGAGGAATAATACCAATAATTGTTAGGTGCATGATAGCAATTCAGCATCATAAATTAATAAGGGTATAATACATTGGGCTAATGTAATGAGTATATATTATTTATATATTATTGATATAAATTATTTGATGACAAAATAGTTGTGGGACTTACAACTAATGATATTAAGGAGATTATAGTTGGTTATATTAAGTGACAATACTTTGTTGCATATATGATTTGATTGACTAAGAGAGTCATAGATATATATATTTACCATGCGTACATTAGAGTATTACATGAATATGGCACGTTTTTATTATGGTTTGCAGGGTGAAGATTTGAAAATATCTGCTATGAGATTCTTTATTGTAGATGAATGGGAAGATTAAGGAAAGGCATATAATGAGGAAGAAATGGGAGTTGAGATAAGGCGTATTGAGGAACTGGAAGAAACTAAAAAGATATTTGCATTAGAGGATAAAAAAAATATTTATCCATTAGAGGAGAAGAAGGTTGATGAGAAAAGAGAATTCGTAGAAACTGAAGAAAAGATAAGAATAATGGAGGAAAAGGTTGTTGGCTACCCAACAGCTGCCTCTGCCCCACACTCATTAGTCAACGGGTTCAAACGACTGTTGGCTATTGCTGTTGAGACAGATTACACATTCAACGAAGCAGAAAGGACCAAGAAGTTCTTAAAAGATTTAAGCATGACAGTTTTGGATAAAAATGTAGCAAATCTTGATTTGACTAATCAAGAAATAATGAAAGATGTTGATAATTCTGACGAGAATGGTGTTGATATTGAATTAGATAAAGGTAATATCATGTTAGTGACAGATGATTATACACATACGGCTCAGAATCATGGGCTGAAATCTGAAGTTTCATTTTGGAGATTAAAGGTTAATGCACAAGAGGTGTTAATTCAGGATATGAAGAGTTCTTACATAGTGTTGGAGAATAAAATGAAAAAAATTGAACTCGAGAATCATGAATTTAGACGAATTATCAGTCAGCATGAAAAATTCACTAATGACAATTTCGCTAAACTCGATACATTGCTCCTTAAAGAGAATAATAGATATTTTGAACTAGAAAAGAGAATGCAAAAGCAGATTAATGCACTTTCAACAAAACTGAATGCAGTTAATTCATTAGTTATTCATGATGAGGAACAATATAAGCAATTCTGTCTAAACAGGGGAATGAAGACGAAGATTAATATAGGAAAAATGGAAAATGCGAGTATATCATTTGATGACAATAATATGATAGATAGATGTCATACATATAATGATAACATTTATGAATTGTGTTTTAGACAGGAAAACAAGTTGGATGCTGTTGGTTCAGCGGATGAAAGATTGACTACATTAGAAGCGTTACTCCTGAAGGAGAAAGATAGATATACAGAATTGGAAAATAAGACACAACAACAAATTTACGATCTTGCTACGGCAGTGAACACATTTGATTCCTTACTAGCTAGTGAGAAGCAGATAACATTTAACTTAGATAAGTTAAATAAGAAACAGAGGCAGGATATTACATTCCTGACTTCTGAAAATAATAAACTAAGAATGAGGATTGATTGTCTACTAGACGTACTGGCAGGTAAAAAAAGATTGATGACCAATAAAGGGAATAATCGTACTTTACGACATGACTCAAGTACGAAAACTGATACTAAGGTATCAATACACCCGTTGGCGATTAGAAGATCATTTCGAGGGAGATATACTTTTCTTCGTCAGGATACTACTGCCAATTCAATGAACAAGTCTTGGCGACAGGATCAGCTGGCAACTGATCTTAAGAAAACTGTTGACGTTGTCAACAGGGGAATGGATTGTAAAGAGAAGAGTAATGTGTTGAAAAATAATGCTAGGGTTCACATGAACCATCATAATCAAGTTCAGACAAATAAGTCTGTCGGCAAAGTTTTTACTTTGCACAGCAAGGAAGTGTCTCCGACATGCAGGAAACCTGCTGCCATATATACTGATAGGTATCATCCTCAGTCCAGTCAGGATGATATATCATCTAATAAAAAGACAGTGTCGTTGTTGAAAGGGAAGGTTAATTCTTTAACAAATAATACATATCATCATTGTGCACAATTTCGTGACAATGATACTACATATATTGGGAAAAGTGCGTATTCTCGCACAGTGTTAGTGCGAAATCTGCCGCAGGATACTACCTGGCAGGCACTTAGAAATTTTTTTGATTATACAGCAAACGTTAAGTTTGTTCGTCTTCTGCCATCATGCAATGGGCAGAATAGACAGGCGATGGTTACTTTTCGTAACAATCGAGACGCTCGTTGGGTAATCGAGCATGATAATGGTGTTTATTTTCATCACCAGTCACTAAATTTACAACTAGTACCTGATTCTGCGTCACGCAGATAACAGGATACTGTAACCATCTTCGTCACATCTTCGATGACTCAGCATAGTCAGTCATCATTATTTTTTTTTCTTTCTTTCTTATTAATCTATTCAGGCGTATATTAGTGAATGTAGACTCTTCTATTAGATGACACTTGTGTTGTCTTATCTACGATAACACTTTGTATTTCTGTCTTTGTTTGTTTTACCATGCCTGCACTAGACAGTAACGTGATTGACTGTTCTAACTATGCTCAGCCAATGCAGCATAAGTTTTGTATATCGTCTATTTGTCTTGTCATCGTTACTAAAGAAGAACATGCCTTTAAGGATAAATTGGACAGACGAATGTGACAAAACTTTTCGCACTATCTTAAAAATTTTTTCATGCCCACCTGTTTTAAGATTACCAGATGCTTCTAAAAAGTTTGTTCTACGTACAGATGCGAGTAATTACGGACTCGGGGCTTGTCTACTCCAATATCATGATGATGTCCTTCACCCTGTACTTTATATCTCACGCAAACTGAAACCTCCGGAGACTAAATATTCGACTGTGGACCGAGAATTGCTCTCCGTAATCTGGGCAATTACCAAGTTAGAGAAATTTTTGCTGGGATCTCCATTCCTGATCCAGACTGATCAGAAATCAGTGGCAGCATTACGTCGCTCAAACCATAAAAGTGCTAAACTTGCACGATTTGCTATTACGTTGCAACCCTACGAGTTCGAGATACAGTCGATACCTGGAACTGAGAACGTCATAGCCGACACGTTGTCCAGACATCCTACGGATTCTGAATGAATATTATAATTTCAAGAAAATTTTCTGACTAGTCAAGCATTACATTTGCAATGAACGGTATTGATATCAAGTCAGAATATACAACAATTCAGTTGGACTTCCTACTTAAATAAGGACATTTCAAAATAAACTATTGTGATCAAAATATCAAGTTTTACGGATCGTTTGAAAATTTGGACTTCAATTCCACTTTGGGTATCACTCATTTCGATTGAAAAACTGTTAAAAAGGAACAATCTCTGATGTAGAAGGGACAGATACGTTGATGACTTATTCAAATTACATTCAAGTTTTTTAATAAATGAACTAACGATGAATGGATAATCAAATCATAATTTGATAATATAAACCTTGTGTCTTAATGAACTTTCATACAAGTCAATAGGAGGTAACAACGATTGGATCTTCATGTCCAATATTGTTAAATTTTCTAGTTATTAAATTAATATATAATAAAATAAAGTTAAATTGTGATGAAATAAAAAAAATAAAATATGCAAAGTAAAGATGAAACAAAATAATAGTACACTAATTAATATTTTAATTAGTGTAATTATCAAGGTAATGGATATTACATTATGACATTTCATATATATAGTTAAAATGTATGAATTTTTTCTGTTCTTTTCTTCTGATGGTGTCAATTTAATTAGGTATCTATCCTTACACTTCATTTTCACACGCATTCTAATTTAATGTATACTTTAATATTTGGTTTTAATTGTCCGTACTTCTCAATTTTTATTTCTTTTACTCTCTTATACTATTTCTCATTTTCTTCAATTAGATATTAATTAGTTAGTACCATACATACATACTATAATTAATTATTTTAATTTTAGTTAGTTAGAATAATTTTAATAACACCTCACATTATTAGTTAGTCGATACATACAACAAATTAATTAGTTAATTAGTTAGTGACAGTGACATTTCCTTGGTTAATATAAGGTATATGTATGATATGACGTTGATTTTATTATAAGATATTACTGACATGACCACGACACTGTTCTAGATAGAACATCGTAGGTCATACGTCGGGTTTTGTTAAATTTTTGATAATTGATTAATATTGTTCAAAAAAAAATCTATTTAATATATTTTTTTCCCCCGTCTGACAGGAAATCTGTTACGGTGTTATTTTAAATGACGGCGTCTGCTGGGGTTTACCCATGCGCAACGTTTAGGGGTCATTAATATTTATAGAATATGTCGATATTTTACGGTATACTGAACGCGAAATATATGCGGAGATTATGACGCATTCGCGTTGGGAAGGTCACGCTGGGTGACTTGGTTACATTGCCCTTGTTACGCTATCCGTCAAGCAAGAAGGTCGTGTCTTGTATTTCTTCCAAGGAAAAAAGGCTGAGTATATAGCCTATATTATATAGATGAATCGATGTAGAACTCAGGGTCAGTTCGGAAATTAATCTAAGTATGAGATTAATTAAATTAAACTAAATGATGGAAGGAGAATCGTATTATGATTCAAATTGTAGCTGTCAAGAACTCATGTGCTCATTTCTGGCTGTTGACTACAACAGCGCAGTTCATCTGACATATTGTTTTGACACGGACGGATACTTACTGATATTATTATTGGAATTCAATTGTTACGCTGAATTGTACATGAAACCTTTGTGAATGTCGATTATCGTTTTTGTATGAATCTCAATACATGTGGACTCAAAGCAGAAGGCTTGATCCTTTATTTACGTTTCGGGTTCGGTTCTACAGCTGTTGGTGTTTACCTTTGTCAGCACGATAACTCTCCCACAAGGGAAATCAAATACTATGTACTATGCAAATCAGAACGTCGAAGCGATGTTCTGATGCCCAGAGCTAACCATTTTATAACCAACATTGCTACGTCTAAAGAGTGACTTTACTATTCAATAAATAATACCATAACCAAGGAATCGCAACACCAACAACACCACCACCACCGACCCGTCACAAGCAGTAAATTTTGGGCCACATGCTGTACACATAGTGCTCATTAAAGTAAACTAAAATAAAGGATATATGTTAACAAACTACAAAACTGTTAAGAAATAGCTAAGAAAACCTCCTTAAAAATTTCAACTATTTTTCGATTGGTATGTTAGAATGAAAAAAAAAAAACTCAGATATTAAACAAATCAAAATTATTTTAGTATACAATCATTATCATATATTAACAAATGAAACAGCCAAATTTCATAACTCAAGTTGTACTCAAATTTGAGATATCTTGGGCAACAAAATACCCCAAAAAGCTAAAATTTGCCTTTTTTTTCACTGTTTTTCCACCATAGATTGACAGTTTTTAGTATATACCTCAATGTTTTGTATTTTTCAAAAAGGGTGACAATCGACAATGTGGAAACCACAGAGGCATATCCCTTCTCAGTGTCCCTGGTAAAATCTACTCCAGAATCCTAGAGCAGAGACTCCGATGCCTAGCTGAGCCACAATTGGATGAAGCCCAGTGCGGATTCCGAGCAAACCGAAGTACCCAAGACCTAATCTTCACACTCAGGCAGCTGAGTGAAAAGGCCCTTGAGTATAAGAGTGAGATCCATCTTTGTTTCATAGATCTGGAAAAGGCGTTTGACAGGGTCCCCTGGAGCATACTTTGGGACTGTTCGGCAAGGAAGAACATTCCAGCACCTCTGATTCATGCTAAACAGAGCTTCTACAAGTCTTGCAGAAATTATGTGTGGACAGCAAACTATAAGTCAGAAGAGTTCAGGACCACCACTGGTGTAAGACAAGGTGATATCCTGTCACCTTATCTTTTCATACTCCTCATGGACGATGTCATCAAGGTATGTAAGGAGAGAACAAGAAAGTATTCAGTGGGGTACTGGAAGATGAGACAGGTCTGTATTTCAGAGCTAGCCTTTGCTGATGATGTTGTCCTGATTGCTAAATCAGAGACACATCTCCAATCCAACCTGCAAGTCTGGAAGGAAGAGCTGGAGAAGAGAGGGATGGTCATAAGCAGCTCTAAAACAAAATCCATGGTGATATCACGAGAAGAAAGAAAACATCAGATTAAGTTGGGAGAACAGGTCCTGGAGCAGGTCGACCACTTTAAATATCTCGGAGCTATTATAGACCGAAAGGGAGGCATCAAAGAAGAGGTGGCCACTCGAAAAGCAGCGGCTGGGAGACTTTTTCAGGCCATAAATCGAGGATTCCTCAGCAAGAAAGAGGTTGGTAAGAAAACGAAGATGGCTGTATACTGCTCCACCTATGTCCCAGTCTTGACATATGGATGCGAGTCATAGGCAATGACTACAACCCACAAAATCCAGATCCAAACCTCAGAAATGAGGTATCTGAGGAAGGTGGTTGAAGTAACAAGAAGAGACATGGTCCGCAACCAGACGATACGTCAAGGCCTAAAATCCCACTCGCTGCAGACCCAAATAGAACAGTCCAAACTAAGATGGTTTGGCCATGTCTGCAGAATGGGAGAAGATCGGCTACCACGACAAGCATGGGAAACAAAGAGCCAGGGATCCAGACCTCCAGGACGACCCAGAGTCCGCTGGGAGGACAACATTCGACAATCTTTGAAGAACCGAGGACGACCGAGGACTGGAATGGAACCAGGCCAGGAAGAAGACATTAGGTGTAGGGACCCTAACCATAGGCCTAATCCGGTTGAAGCGAAGCAACGTTTTTTTTTTTTAATGTGTTTGCTACTTTACTTTGTAGCATGCATTATGCTGTAAATCTATATTTCTTGTTAAAAAGCTAGAATTCAGAACAAGAATGTAATTATACTCAGTTGAAATGAAGAACAGTGCGCCATCTATTTGAAATGGCCTTAAAATGAATTCAGATAGGGCCCATGTGGTAAATAGGATTAGGGTTAGGTTTAGATATATTAACCCTAACCTTAATACTAACCCTAAAGATGTTGATGACTTACTAGGATGACATCGAAGAACATGGCCCACGATTCTTCTTTTCAACCCAAAATTGTTATTGAGAAATTTTGGAATTTTATCTGATTAAACCTGTAGGAACTCAGGACGAATCAAGGGTTTAGCAGAGATCATTAAAAACAAAATCTTCATGATAGCACATTAGACCTGCAGAGAATAAAAAATAAATCCCATTTGTGGTGCTTCATGACAAAATTAATAGATAAAAGATGATTAACTTTCTTAAAAAATACAATTTTGTAACTTACTGTAAAGTACTGTAACTGGATGTTGTTGTAAACTTGTACACTGTAGACTTGTGAATGAATCTTCTGTAAGTAGGAGCAGTAACATGACTGTATATACTTCATGCATTAACAGCTTATTTGGTTGTTATAATTGTAATTATGCACAATTTATCAGTCTTAATTCAACCAAACAGTTGTGACATTGTTTAAGAAATTTCTGCTCTGTTAATCTTAAGTACAACCCATTCCTCAAGGAATATGCCTTTACATTAAGTCAAATGGTCAACTGTTTAACCTCACAAGGCTAAAGGCAGAAACTAAAATTAGAAGGGTCACTTTCAAGAGATTTATAAATCACTGTGGACGCTTCACTCAACAATTAAAGTCAACATGAGATTCAGAGCTTGATGAATTACTTCACCCAGGCATGCATGGGCTTTGGTCTCACAAAGTCTAAAGAACACAAATGCGCTGAGTCAAAATGTGGATGTTGCACCAGTTATCACTATCAATAACTATGAATTTTCCTTAGGCAGACTGTGGGGAATGAGGACAGTTTCGACATTTCCTTCTCTGTTACTCTCCAGCATTCTGCACCATAGAGAAGCACAGAAAGTACACAGCTCTCATACAGTCTTAATTTGGTGTTTGTGCTGTACTGGGAAGACTTCCAAATGTTGTTGAGACTAGCAAAGGCTGTTCTTTTTTTATTCATTCTGTTGTAATATCCTTGCTTGTTCTGCCATCTGGTGTTACTATGCATCCTAGGTAAGTAAATGTGTCCGTCTGTTCTAACTTTTGGTTCCTTATTGTTATTGGCTCACGATTGCCCACATTGAGAGTCATGACCTCTGTCTTTTTCAGATTGATGTTCAGACCAACCTGCTGGCTATACTTATTCAGTCTATCCATTTTTTCTTGGATATGTTGATGTGTGAATGTGCAAGTAGTGCAATGTCATCTGCATATTCCAGGTCTTTCAATGTAGAAAACGTCCATCTAATTCCTCTTGGACTACCCGCTGTTATCTGGCACATCACCCAATCTATGGCTATCAAAAATAATGTTGTTGATAAGGGTCATCCCTGTTGTACTCCTGTTTTCACTTCAAAAGTTAGATTACTCAATCCAACATTGCATGTAAAGTTAGAATAGAGGCTTTTTATAATGGAAAAAATGCAGCTGGGAATTCCATAATCAATCACTCAATACCCTTTAGCTCCCCAAGGAGCATAGGCTTTCAACAAACACATGCCAATTCTTCCTGTCCTGTGCCATCCACTCAAGTTCTTTCCATGTTTTCCTCATCATTTTCACTTCTGTTTCCAGTTGTCGTCTTTATGTGTTTTTTGGTCTACTCTGCCTCTCTTTCCCTGTGGATCCCAGAATAAGGACTGCCTTGTAATGCTATCAACAGGTTTCCTCAATGTGTGTCCAATCCATCGCCAGCATCTTCTTTTCAGCTTTTGTTCCTCTGGCACTTGTCTGGTTCTTGTCATCAATTCCACATTTGTGACTTTGTCATACCATTTCAGTCCTTCTATTCTACGCAAGCACCCGTTTATAAAAGTCTGTAGCATTTTGGTTGTTGTTATTGTTATTCTCCATGTCTCTGAGCCATACAATAGGACTGGCTTGACATTTGAGTTGAAGATTCTTATTTTCATGTTGGACTTGATTTCTCTTGTTCTCCATATGTTTCCCAATGCAATGAAAGTTCCTCTTGCTTTTTGTATTCTTATTTTGATCACTGTCTGTCCCTCCAACTTTGTCTATATTACTTCCAAGTTATGTGTACGATTCTAAATCTTTTAGTGGTGTTTCTTCAAGTTCAACCTTGTTATCATTTCTTGCATTTATTCTCTTAATCTTTGTCTTTTCCCTGTGTATTTTCAGGCCCACTTGTTATGACTTCTGATCGAGAATTTTCATTTTCTTTTGCATCTGATTTTGGTTATGGGACAGAAGAGCCAAGTCATCTGCAAAAATCCAGATCATCAAGCTGTTTAGTCAGATTCCACTGGATTCCATTTCTGTTGTGTGATGTTGATGTTTTCATAACCCAATCTATTGCTAGTAAGAAAAGAAATGGAGACAACATGCATCCTTGTCTCACTCCCATTCTAATCCTAAACGGTTCTGAAAGTTGTCCTTCATGAAGAACTCTGCATGTCATATCTTCATAGGTCTTCCTTACTAAGTTAATGATCTTCATGGGAACTCCATAATGCCTTCAATTTCCAAAGCGATTCTCTCTCTACACTGTCAAATACCTTTTCATAGTCCACAAACCCGATGTATAGTGGTGAATTCCATTCCAGACTTTGTTCAACTATTATTCTCAATGTGGCTATCTGGTCTGTACAGGATCTGTTTTGTTGAAAACCTGCTTGTTCATCTCTCAGTTGCTTGTCTAAGGACTCTTTTAATCTCTCAAGGATGATTCTGTTTAATACTTTTCCTGGCACTGATAGTAACATTATTCCTCTATAATTTGTGCACTCTTGTAAATTTCCCTTCTTAGGCAACTTGACCAGATAACCTTCCTTCCATTCTGCTGGTATTTCCTCTCTCTCCCAGACTTTACCAAGTAGTTTGTATAATATCTCTGTAGAGGTATCAATATCTGTTTTGATGGCCTCTGATGGAATGCAATCTGGACCAGCTGCTTTTCCATCTTTCAGAAGCTTTATAGCTTTCATTATTTCTTATCTACTTGGTCATTCACAGCTGATTTGTAGCTCCTCTTCTGCTGGCTGGATGTCTGGGGGATTAGTTGGAGATGGTCTATTGGGAAGTTCCTCAAAATGTTCTGTCCATCTCTTCATTTGTTCTTGTATATTACTAAGCATCCATCTTTGTTTCATAGATCTGGAAAAGGCGTTTGACAGGGTCCCCTGGAGCAAACTTTGGGACTGTTTGGCAAGGAAGAATATTCCAGCACCTCTGATTCATGCTATACAGAGCTTCTACAAGTCTTGCAGAAATTATGTGAGGACAGCAAACCATAAGTCAGAAGAGTTCAGGACCACCACTGGTGTAAGGCAAGGTGATATCCTATCACCTTACCTCTTCATACTCCTTATGGACGATGTCATCAAGGCATGTAAGGAGAGAACAAGAAAGTATTCAGTGGGGTACTGGAAGATGAGACAGGTCTATATTTCGGAGCTGGCATTTGCTGATGATGTTGCCCTGATTGCTAAATCAGAGGCACATCGCCAATCCAACCTGCAAGTCTGGAAGGAAGAGCTGGAGAAGAGAGGGATGGTCATAAGCAGCTCTAAAACAAAATCCATGGTGATATCACGAGAAGAAAGAAAACATCAGATTAAGTTGGGAGAACAGGTCCTGGAGCAGGTCGACCACTTTAAATATCTCGGAGCTATTATAGACCGAAAGGGAGGCATCAAAGAAGAGTTGGCCACTCGAAAAGCAGTGGCTGGGAGACTTTTTCAGGCCATAAATCGTGGATTCCTCAGCAAAAAAGAGGTTGGTAAGAAAACGAAGATGGCTGTATACCGCTCCACCTATGTCCCAGTCTTGACATATGGATGCGAGTCGTGGGCAATGACTACAACCCACAAAAGCCAGATCCAAACCTCAGAAATGAGGTATCTGAGGAAAGTGGTTGAAGTAACAAGAAGAGACATGGTCCGCAACCAGACGATCCGTCAAGGCCTAAAATCCCATCCGCTGCAGACCCAAATAGAACAGTCCCAACTAAGATGGTTTGGCCATGTCTGCAGAATGGGAGAAGATCGGCTACCATGACAAGCATGGGAAACAAAGAGCCAGGGATCCAGACCTCCAGGACGACCCAGAGTCCGCTGGGAGGACAACATTAGACAATCTTTGAAGGACCGAGGACTAGAATGGAACCAGGCCAGGAAGAAGACAGCTGATAGAATGGTCTGGCGCTCTCTCTTCCAAACCTCTACACCTCACGGTAGAAGGGGAACGACTAAGTAAGTAAGTATATTACTAAGCAATTTTCCATTCTTATCTTTTGTGAGACCATTTGCTTGCTTATATTTCCCTGTTAGCTTCTTTATGTTGTTGTACAGGTCCCTCATATTTCCTTTGGCTGCAGCTTCCTCTGCTTCCCTTGCCAAAATAATCAAAATATTTCATCTTGTCTCTTTTGATGTTTCTTCTTACTTCTTTCTTTGCTTCTAGGGCAGCAACAAACTGTCCTCACCTTGCTCAGTCAGTGGCCATCCTGTATACAGTGTCCCAACTCTGGTTCATGCTTTGCATCTTGACCTCCACAGTTCTTTGCTAGGTTGTCTCTATCGCCATCCTTCTGGGGTCCATTGCATATAAGTTCTTGTGATGGTTTCAGAGTCTCTTCTGAGGATATGGCCAATCCTGTTTCAGCGTCTGCTCGCAATGATGGTGTGCATAATGTTTTTTACTGCACCATGTAAACAATTCCTGGTTGGGGATAGTATTAATTAAAAAAAAAAAAGCAGGTAAATAAATCCTCTGCCCCAGCTGCAGCTAATGTGGGCCAAGCCTCCAAACTATTGAAGAGCTACCCATTTCCTCATACCTGTTCCCAGTGCTCAAAAATATTAGAAGATACTGGAGATAGATAGGAGGACACACACTGAGGAAACTTGTTGAAAGTATTACCAGATAGTCCCTATTCTAGACTCCCCAGGGTAAGGGAGGCAGAGGGAACCAAGGGACATATGGAGAACAGAACTGGAGATAGATATGATGATAACATGGATAGATCTTGAGCTGATGGTACAGGACAGGATGACCTGGTGTCAGTTTGTTGTAGGCCTATGCTGCATGGGGAGCTGAAGGATGATAATGTTTTTATGTTTATATGAAACTTTAAATTTATGTTTATATGAAACATTAAATTTATGTTTATATGAAACATTACATTTATGTTTTTATGAAACATTAAAGGAGCTAAATTATGAGGTATGTGAGTTTTCTCTCATTTATTTATAAGTTGCAGATTACTGTAGACTTTAGCGACCTGATTTTATAAAGATATTCATATCAAATATAAGTCTGTAAGAGCATTACTAATTTTACTTTTCCATTATCATTAACTACTTCACTTTACAGTATAAATCTGATAAGCATCAATTTGGAAATAGATTTTTACTGTCCTTTTTATTGCATTATTATTATCATGATGTTATTTTGTCCTTTTTTGTTTCAATATCTGATTCCAGTTTTATCATTGTATAATTTTGGCCTTTCCTTCTCTTAGAGCAATATGAAATCTACTGCTGCCTTGCTGGACAATGAAAGTTTCACTAGAGCCCCTTTAGCCAACATTTTTCAGAACCTTTTGTATAAGTTTTTGAGGCTAGCACAACAGCCTCACAGTAAGCCCACACTATATTTTACCCGATTTAGCAGTCCTCTACTTTGCCCTGTTATCATCTGCTACAATGTAGATGTGATGTTAGGATTTAAGAGATACTAGTAGCATCATTCCATGAAAGTTTTAATGATATTAGTAATCTGTTTTGTTCCTTTCAGAACCCAGGAAGGATGGAAGTAAAAATTCCATTCCTACACGAAGTAATAAAACATGAAATCAAATCAGATTATGAAGTAAGTTTATTTCTTACAAATTATTAGCAAGCACTCAATATTCTTATACAGTCAGAGCAATGTAACTAATGGAAAATTTGAAATGTTTGTTATATGTATGTTCATTTCCTTATATATGCTATAAAGCAACGGTCAATCTAAAGTTATTGTCATTCCATAGAGTTTGTCCAGGATTGGTATTGGTTATGGCATGTATGCTGTTTTTTGTTCCTTGTTGTGGTATTATGAGAGGGTATGGATGTTACTACACTAAGGTAAACAAAGTGAGGTCCAGCTGTGTAAGTTCCCTGAGTCTAATTGATGATGATGATGTCAGGGTCCCTATCCGCTACCTCTCTAGGATCTCACTCTGTGTATAATAATCTCTGTGATGATGTATGGCAAGTGTCTAGGGTAATGTATCTATTGTGATATATGAACAATGTCAAACATAACTTTAACTCAATAAAAGTGAAGTAAGTAAGACTGTTGGTAAAGTTATATTAATATATTACAATTTTTATTTTCCTGTACCTCAATTCTTTTGGGACAGGAATGTTTTCAAATCAAGATAATATTATTTACAACATTTAAATAAATAAGGAGGACTCTTTGTCCATAACTGGTATATTAATGTGTCACTTTATGTGTATCCTACAGTTTGATGTAATACTTTCTAGAACGAATAGTCAATTAGATGAGGGTCTGTTGATATCATCATTTACACAGGAATTTCTGTTCTTGTTGGGGAAATTATTTAGATGAGTTCTCAAATGCCCATACAAAGGGACTTGACCTGATAGCCTGTTTGAGGTGGATGACTGTAGACTAATCACTGTCAACACAAGAGTTTCTCCTGACCACATATGCAGGGCTGCTGCCCCTTTTCCTGAGGCTAATAGGCAATATAACCCTGAAAAAGAAGGATATTCCCTCCCTTTTATATGTTGGCTATAACTCTTCCACAACTAATCAATACTAAGATTACCTATCTTTTGTTCAAACATCCTAGGTATGTTTTCAAGTGTCATTAGAACACTGTGGCACTGCATAAGATTTCTAGTGGCCTCTGGACTTACAGTCGTAAAATTTTATGGCAAACTTACAAACACATTTATTTTCACTTCCCAATTGGCAATATCAATTTTATTACCAAGGCACGATGGCACAACATTTGTAAGGCCAATAGCAAAACCTTGTTTACACATTTCACTCTGAAAAAGACTGCATTCCTCCCTAGGTCCTCGTAACCTCTTCCTACTGGCAATGTCGAACAACAAAATATGGTGCACAATCTGTGGCCAGTTACATGTTAATGAAATACTAATACTTATTTATCTTACCGCAAGTAAAGAATAATAACACAATCACAGGATTGACTAGCAGTCAATGGGTCAATTCCAGACTGCTGTATCATCCAGACGGCAAAGGCAATTGGCACCAACGCTTTGCATCTGCTCTCAACCTGTCTGCGTTTTAGTTTTTCTCAAATGGCAGATTTATTCAAGCAGGGTTAAAAGTTATCAATTCCCACCAGCCAATCAATAGATGAGTCAAAAAAATACAACTAATTTTGGACCATAAACATTGAGAGTTGTTCAGTCTGTTCGCTCGTGTGATTTTATTTATATATTATATATCTCAGTTATTTATGGATCGATTTTTAATCTCAAAACTGATTATAAAATGGCCAGCTGTCCTCTATCTACCCCTATAGGTTTCCTTTATTTATTTCTCCCCGTTTTCATCTGTGTAATTTTTTTGTAATTACTTGTGCTTTTTCCCGACTGAAAATATTAATAAAATAAATGTTTCTACATCAAGATAGTTTTATTAATGGGAAATCTTTATGGTATTATGTTCATCAATATCAGCGCTACAATTCCATATATCTTTTTCCCTTGAATTCTCTTTAGTTTTTGAGAAATAAATTTTTTAATTTTTGGTAAAAAAAGGCCTTTTTCTCACTGCAACTAAATTTTTTTTATCGTTACTATACAACGAGGTAACAATCCGATTGGTTGTTAATTTTTACGACGTTCATTAATAAATATTAGGGAGGGTGTGTGTGTGTGTTTGGGGGTAGTAACCTTTTTAACTTGGCGTAGTAGAAAAATTCAAATTCTTTATTTAAATTGTTGGCGGTTGATTTTACGCTGGCCTTGAGACAAATTTCAAATGCAGTAGTTATTAATTTTAGTTAGTTAATTTTCAAGCGGCGAAATTTGAGCGGGCTGTTACACAGATTTACTTTACTACACTTGTATATATTGTCATGTAGAAGTAGATGTTTGAAGCATTTGTTTTATTGGTGCCACAGTTACATTTATTAGTAGTTCATATCTTAGTTTGTTGAAGAGATGGTATCTAACACAGTATATATGTTCGACAAAATATTAAGTTGGTCACGCTGTGAGTGGCAACATTGAGATAATGAAAAAACCCGTTTGGTCAGCTGACCGGAAAGGAAGAGAACAAATTCTGGCGCAAAAAGGTAGTTGACTTTCTGGCCATCGACCATGATAGATCGTCTTTTGTTCATTGTCAGCATTTTGCTGGAGAGAGTTTGCCATTGTGGTTCTGATTTAGTGCTTGCCTTTTCTTTATGCGATCATTGGATGGTAGTGCATAATGCTAGAGTGTTAACGTATTTTTCTAGTGGAATTTCCTTAGACCAGTGATGTTGAGTTATTTGTGGTTCAGTTTTTGCCTGATCATAGTACATAAGTCGCTGGTGAGCGAAAATCATTGTGATGTCCATTTAGGATGGCCATACCAGTGGGTATGATACTTATACATTAAGTTGTTAGTAGTGCAAGCTGTATTTGGCATTTATGGTCAGTGTGTTTCATATGTATTCTGAGCCGTGTGGGGCTTCATTGTGTGCAGTTTATTATTAAAAGGGAACTTACCTGTTAAAGGTGTTATAGTTAATTATTGTCAGCTACTGTATGCTGTGGTCATCCTCTAGTGGTACGAGCCAAGTATGAAAGTGTTTAGATATTGAAACCCATAGCATAAGTAGTTTTTCTGACAGTATCCCAATCTGTTGTGGCCTGTGCAAAATTTGAAGATTACCACTTTTTAACTTTGGTACTAAACCGTGCCAACGCCGCATATGCAAGATTGTCCTTTTGTACTTCAAACGCAGTCAGTCTCCTTTCCAAACAATAAATTTGGCATTGGAAGTCTTTCACGTGCAAATCCAGACACCTGATTTATGCGATCATCTGCAAGAGGTGTGACATGACCTATATTGGTGAAACTGGCAGACGTTTGGCAGACAGGTTTCGTGAGTACTTGAATGACATCTATCATGGCAAACATTTACCGGTGGCCCTTCACTTCAATAGCCCTGACCATTCAGGTAACTCTGACATTCATGTCACTGCCCTTGTTTCATGTGTCGGCGACGACCGAACTCGCTTCTCGTTGGAGAATCGTCTCATTTTTCAAATGGGCGTTTTAGCTCCTGCTGGCCTTAAAGTCCAGCATCATTTTGCATAATTTTGGTGGCTTCTGTCTTTGTTTCATACTTTATTTCTTCTGTCGTTATTTTCCAACCTATCCTTGTTTTTGCTTTGGTTCATTTCGTTTCCTCAGTTATCTTTTCTTAGCCGCCACTAGCTCATACGTCACTTCCGTATGACGCCTTATTTTTTCAGCCATCTTGAATGTTTCTTTCTTGGATCCAGCTAAGGGATTTTTTACTTGTTTTTATAGTGTTGTTCATTTCTGTCTTTGTTGCGTTGATTTTATACTTTCTTGTTTTGACATGTCTTTCTGATTTTATGATTTTCGTGCATTATCACTGTTATTGTTTTGCTCATCACAGTTGTTCCATCTGATAGTATCGCTCATTTGGCGTTTTCCTCATCATCATAGATTTTTGTAGTACCTATATGTAGTTCTTGTCACCTGTCCGTAACTGTGGCTGCCGAAGGGTAAATTCCAATTAGTCCCTTGTTTCTTGCGTACCGTTTACTTGTAAAACTGATTTCATACCATATTATTCTTTAATTTATATACTTATTCACTTCTGTTTCATGGGTAATTAGTCATCTTGCGTGAGTCCTATTGTTCCTTGTCTTCCCAGGAACTTCATGGGGAATTGCTTGGTTTTAGAGTCCATTCATTTTTATTAATGTTTGACATAGCTGCTGTTGGACATACTGCAATGCCATAATTATCAGTCTCACTTGTCCAGTATGAAGCTTCTTTAGTACTCTCTCATCTGCTCCCTAAGTTTTGCTGGCAATTTGTTTCATGACTGCCATTATTTGCCTTGCTTTCATCTGTTTTTTCTCAGTGAGCAGTCTCTTGTTGCTTGATTTAATGTTCATTGTTTGTATTTTGTAGTGATGACTTTGAGCAAGATGTTAGCTTCAGCTGTTTATTCTTCCAGCACGTGTTTTTGGCATGTATAACTTTATCCTAGAGCTTTTGTAAATCTTCAGTCCTGTAAAGTCTCCTTTGGGCCTCAAGGAATTGACTTGATGGTTGTTTGATATATGGTACCAATGGTTACAAAAGTGAGTGGTACACCCCCTCCCCCCACTCCCCGGGGCATTGGAAGGATCCAAGGAGGCACTGAGGACAAAGGGGGGGGGGCGTTCAGTAGTATTACAAATAGGAGGCGTTCAGTAGTAAGTGGTGGTTCAGGATTTGACAGGCTAAATTCAGTACGTGCGGGGGAGAAAGGAACTGTGGATTTGACAAACAACTTCAGTGAGGCGGTGATGAAGTAGATGGTTGTTTTACTAGGATCATTAAGCAAGGCATAGTTTTGTCTGTACGTGCCATTCTGAGCTTAGGTAACCATCGCTGACCATAAATTGTAATTGGGAATTGCTACAAAAGCGGGGTTAAATAAACACCTATTGTTCATTCGGTCACTCCTTAAGAAAGAGAAACGACTTGTGGTTGGTTCACTAACATTTAAACAGAAGGTGAAACCATTCCTAAATAGTGTTTAATATGAGCTAGAATCCTAGAGCAGAGACTCCGACGCCTAGCTGAGCCACAATTGGATGAGGTCCAGTGTGGATTCCGAGCAAACCAAAGTACTCAAGACCTAATCTTTACACTCAGACAGCTGAGTGAAAAGGCCCTTGAGTATAAGAGGGAGATCCATCTTTGTTTCATAGATCTGGAAAAGGCATTTGACAGGGTCCCCTGGAGCAAACTTTGGGACTGTTTGGCAAGGAAGAACATTCCAGCACCTCTGATTCATGCTATACAAACTTCTACAAGTCTTGCAGAAATTATGTGAGGACAGCAAATCATAAGTCAGAAGAGCTCAGGACCATCACTTGTATAAGACAAGGTGATATCCTGTCACCTTATCTTTTCATACTCCTCATGGACGATGTCATCAAGGCATGTAAGGAGAGAACAAGAAAGTATTCAGTGGGGTACTGGAAGATGAGACAGGTCTGTATTTCAGAGCTGGCATTTGCTGATGATGTTGCCCTGATTGCTAAATCAGAGGCACATCTCCAATCCAACCTGCAAGTCTGGAAAGAAGAGAGGGATGGTCATAAGCAGCTCTAAAACAAAATCCATGGTGATATCACGAGAAGAAAGAAGACATCAGATTAAGCTGGGAGAACAGGTCCTGGAGCAGGTCGACCACTTTAAATACCTCGGAGCTATTATAGACTGAAAGGGAGGCATCAAAGAAGAGTTGGCCACTCAAAAAACAGCAGCTGCGAGACTTTCAGGCCATAAATCGAGGATTCCTCAGCAAGAGAGAGGTTGGTAAAAAAAACGAAGATGGCTGTATACTGCTCCACCTATGTCCCAGTCTTGACATATGGATGCGAGTCATGGGCAAAGACTACAACCCACAAAAGCCAGATCCAAACCTCAGAAATGAGGTATCTGAGGAAGGTGGTTGAAGTAACAAGAAGAGACATGGTCCGCAACCAGACGATACATCAAGGCCTAAAATTCCACCCGCTGCAGACCCAAGTAGAACAGTCCCAACTAAGATGGTTTGGCCATGTCTGCAGAATGGGAAAAGATCGGCTACCACGACAAGCATGGGAAACAAGGAACCAGGGATCCAGACCCCCAGGATGACCCAGAGTCCGCTGGGAGGACAACATTAGACAATCTTTGAAGGACCGAGGACTAGAATGGAACCAGGCCAGGAAGAAGACAGCTGATAGGATAATCTGGCGCTCTCTCTTCCAAACCTCTACACCTCACGGTAGAAGGGGAACGACTAAGTGTGGTAAGAGGTTTTAGAGTATAGAATATAGGTTCCCTTTGACAATTAGATGTGTCAGATGACACTAGAATAGTGCTAGGTGAGGAACTGGTATTATGAGCAATACCCCCTTCTCTGAACAGAGTAAGGGTGTATAGACAATCAAGGTGAGGTCAGACTATGCAAGTTCCCAGAGTAAAGGATGATGATGTTGAAAGTCTCTGGGTCCCTAACTGTCACCTCTCGAGATCTCACCTGACTAAAGAATCTGTGATGGTGTGTATAGCAAGTGTCTAGGGTAATGTAATTATTATGATGTTGTATGACAAATGGCAAAACAGAACTGTAACTTAATAAAATTAAGGAAGTAAGGCTGTTTGTAGAATTAGATATATACAGATATATATATATATATATATATATATATATATATATATATATATATATATATATATATATATATATATATATATATATATATATATAGATATATATATATATATATATATATATATATATATATATATATATATATATGGTTTTATTCTTCCTGTACCTCAATGTTTTGGACAGGAAGTATCAAACTCACGAGAAGTTTTTATTTACAGTATAGAAATCAATATGTTGAAAAGTGTTCATGACTTGTATCACTAAATGTCACTTTCTTGGGCACCTCACAGTCTTTTTTAAATACTTGAACTTGTAACTAACTATTGTTTGAAGATCTGTTGTCTACATCCTCCCCAGGTCAGGAAATCTATGTTGTGGATTGTTATTTTATTTAGGTGAATGAGCGATCATGTGCCTAGGAAAGGCACTTAGCTTAATAGCCTGTCTGAGACTAGTTGCTCCCAACTGTATATATGATCACACTGATAGTGCTGCCTTCTGGAAAAAAGATGGCCTGTAGCTCAGCATGTATTGTGAGCGTCCACTGCCTGCAATTTCTGTCTTCTCCAGGATAGTTGCACAACTTTTTAAATGGTGATATGACCTGTAATGAGAAGGAGCATTCCCTCCCTATAATGACTGTCTTATAACAATTCCACAACTAATTGACAGTACGCTTACCTGGGTCAGACATGTGTGCTGACCATTTGCACCAGATCTTATCTCCATCTTCTATAATCAGGGATGTGTATTCTCATCTGTTACACATAACTTCACGACCTCTGTCCCTGAAGCATTGCTTGTCTTCCATACTATCAGTAGGGGTGCCCAAATCCTGTGACTGGTCATTTATTTCTTTTCAACTTCTAGGTGTGGTGTAGATGTTAATTGAACACTGTGGCACTCCAGAAGCCACTATCACTTTTCTTCACTTTGGACTTACAGTCGTAAAATGTTATGGCAAATTTAAAAACACATTTGACACAATTTCACAATAAAACTGCATTCCTACTTAGGGCGTCGTGACATTAATCTTTCCCATAGGCAGTATCCGAATATGGCGCACAATAAACTATGTGGCCAACATGTTAATTAATTTCTACAAATAAACTTATCTGCCTTACCCTCAAGTAAGAATATATCACAAAATGCACAAGCTTGACTAGTATTAAATGGGTAGTTATAATGCTGTAGTGTCCAGTCGGCGAAAGCTTGGTCACCAATGCTCTCCCGCTGATCTCAAGTTGGCAAATAGTATTTTTCAAATGGTGGACTATGCCGGCAAAATGTTAATTTTATTGCCCCTATGCTCACCACACTTAACCAATCAGAAACGCGTCCAGAAATTTTAACTTTTTCAGAAGGCTATCAAATGAATCAGTTCAGAAGTATGTTTGTTCGTCTGTCTCGATTTTATTTATACAATATCTTTGTTATTAATGGGTCGATTTTTAATATTGAAAGTGATTATTAAACTGCCTGTTGGCCTTTATCATCCTATATGGGTTTCATTTAATTATTCTTCACCATATTCATCTAGGTAATTTTTTTGTAATTAAAGGCGTCTTTTCCTGAACTGAAAATATTACAAAAATAATTTTTTTTATGTCAAGATAATTTATTTATGAGGACATCTTTATGGTAGTGTATTAAGCAATATTAGCCCTATAATTCAAGATATCCTCTTTTGTTCAATTCCCGTTAGTTATTGAGAAATAAATTATTAAAGTTTATTCAAAAACACATATTAGGCCTTTCTGTCATTACAACCAATTTTTTTTCCTTGACTCTACAAAACGAGGTAACAAGCCTATTGGTTGTTAATTTTACGGCGTTCGTTAATAAATATTGGGAAGGGTAGTGTGTTTAAAAGGGGGTAGTAACTTTTAACGCTTGGTGTTAGAAAAAATTCAAATTCTTTAGTTAAAATGTTGGCGGTAGATGTGACCTTGCCCTTGACAAATTTAAAATTCTGTAGTTATTAATAGATTTTAGGAGTAAGTTAGTTAATTTTCAAGCGGGGTGTCACACAGATTTACTTTACTACACTAAGTATGACAAGGTTACCAATGTGGACGTGAGGACAAGAACTAGACAAGTGCCAGTGGAACAAGAGATGAGAAGAAGACGATGGCGATGGATTGGACACACTGAGGAGACCTGTTGATAGCATTACAAGGCAGTCCTTGTTCTGGAACCCCCATGGCAAGAGAGGCAGAGGTAGACCCAAGAAGCACATAGAGAAGGGAGCTGGAAACAGAGGTGAAAATGATGAGGAGAACGTGGAAAGAACTTGAGATGATGGCACGTGACAGGAGGACTTGGCATGTGTTTGTTGAAGGCCTATGCTCCTTTGGGAGTGGAGGGTTATGAATGAATGAAAAAGGCAATTTGGTATATGTTTAAACCTTGTTACGAAAGATTGTTGGTGCTATTTAGATATCAACTGTAATGTTTGCTTATGTAAGAGTTGCTATTTGTGTACAGTGCACTGTGTAATGGTTGACCAGGGGAGGACAGTCGTTGTCATTTTTCACAACTGCCAGAACCTGGGGTAACCTACTTGATACTCATGTTGTGTTTTTAGTTGGTTGGAGAATGCAGTAATGACAATGGTAGTGGAGAACTATGGCACTCCCTGTTCACATGAGGATATGCTATAGTGGCATACAGTCATTCAGACTCCTACGGGGGTTAGGCGAAGCTTCCTCCTGATGGAAGAAAACTTCATTTTCTTTCTTAAGGGAGGTGGGGGGTGGATGTCACAGCGCTATTTTGCAGTGCATTTTATGTATTTTGGTCGGCAATAGGTCACTCGGAAAGGCTGAGGTTAGCTGAACTAGTGGGTCATGGGACTACCGGAAGTCGGGGGAAAAAGGCGCAAAATTAGGGAGTGAGAAACTAGCCTTCGTCCAGGGAGGACGTATATTTTCCTTTTTGCCAGCGAGATTGTTGTGTGGTTGATATTGTCCACTGTAAACGGAGTGCCTGCATATTTTCGGACCTTGGAGATAATTACGTTGAAATTCTAGAGCAGTGTAGTGTCTAGATCGAATTATCTACAAGCCATAGTTTGATAAAAGATAGATGACTTTTGTTTTGAGTGTGTCATTTTCATAGTTTGCCACTCAGGTGAGCGATATTCATTGCAGTGATTTTGTATAATTCGTACCTTCATGTATGAAAGCGATAGTTTAAGCTGCTAAGGCATGTTTTCAGTGGTTTTCACAAGAATGTATCTGATGCGTTTGATGGCCGTGTGAGACCTTATTGTGTGTATAAAGTAATAAAGGGAAGTACCTGTTGAAGGTGTTCATTTCTTATGTCAGCCATTGTTGTGTGGTATACTACTGCCTTTATCAGAGTCATAAATGTGGAAGTCTGAAGGCGAACGAGGAAGAAGAAGAAGTGTGGTATACTCTTGGAAGAACAAGCTTTTATTTGTTATTATAAATCCACACTGCAGTGGTGTAACCAGTGGAGTGTTCTCCACGGTAAGTGGTTCCTGACACAGAGATTATATTCATCCAAGGCATTATGCCATAAACTTGTGATATCTTGCACATTCCTTGTATGCAAAATTGTCAAACGAAGCTCCCCTGAGCATTTACTAATATACTGATAAATAGGTTGCTCACCTTATGGAACATGCACACTGTAAGTGCAACAAGTGCACAAATCCTTAAGTGGTGAGGCCACATTGTAAATTGGATGTGTTCAAACACCACAATTGTGTTAAACAGACTTCGTGCATATAAGTGGCTAGACCACACCTTCACAGTGGTTGTACCACGTAAATTAAACACACCTTCCACATACACAGCAGACTGTCCTCTTACGTTCAGTTCTCATCATCCCTAGAAACAATCAGACGTCATCATTCTTTCCCTTTCATGTAATTTTCATGTGGCCTGTACACAGCTTTCATCGATTTGACAAAGGCGTTCGACATGGTCAGTAGAGAGGGTCTATGGAAGATCATGGCAAAATACGGCTGCTCAAAGAAATTTATCTCAATAGTGCAGCAACTGCATGATGGAATGCAGGCTAGAGTTCAGGAAAACGGTGAACTATCTGAGCCTTTCCTAGTCTCAAATGGAGTTAAACAAGGGTGTGTACTTGCACAGACTCTGTTCAGTATCATGTTTTTTGCTGTGCTGACTGATGCTTTCAGAGACAGGGACACAGGAATCAACATCAGATATCGTATTGATGGAAAATTGTTTAACCTTAGGAGGCTTCAAGCAAAAACCAAGGTCAAATCACACACCATCAGGGATCTTCTGTTTGCTGACGATTGTGCCCTCAGTGCTGGCTCAGAGGCTGATCTGCAGCATAGCGTGGATAGATTCTCCGAAGCCTGCTCCAACTTTGGGCTTACCATCAACACGGAGAAAACAGAAATCATGTACCAACCAGCTCCTGGCACAATTTATACTGAGCCAATCATCAAGGTAAATGGTGAGAAACTGAATGTTGTGAACAGATTCACATACCTTGGTAGCACACTATCCCAGAACATCGTCATTGATGATGAGGTGAACACCAGAATCTCCAAAGCCAGCAGCACATTTGGCAGACTATACACCAACGTTTGGCATCGAAGTGGCATTAGTCTACAGACAAAGCTGAAGGTGTACAGAGCTGCAGTGCTTCCAGTGCTGCTTTATGCATGTGAAACATGGACTGTTTACAGGCGCCACGTAAAGAAGCTAAACCACTTCCATACAGTCTGTCTCAGGAAGGTAATGAACATCAAATGGCAAGACAAGATCCCAGATACTGCTGTTCTTGACAGAGCTGGTATCCCTAGCATCTATACTATACTGATGCAGTCACAGCTTCACTGGGCAGGTCATGTAGTCCGCATGCCAGACCATCGACTGCCAAAGATACTCTTTTATGGTGAGATGCAGAAGGGTAAACGCTCCCATGGTGGCCAAAAGAAGCGCTTCAAAGACACGCTTAAGACTTCATTAAAAACCTTTGACATAAGCCCTGACATATAAGAAGCTGCTGCGCAAGACCGAACTGCTTGGCGCACATCTCTTCGTAAAGGTGCAGCGGCATGCGAATCGTCCAGAAGAGCAGCAGCGGAACAGTGGAGACAAGCTAGAAAAGACCGTGTAATAAAACCTTCACATGAAGCAAACATTCCCTGCCCACACTGTCCGAGATCTTTCCAGGCCCGCATCGGGCTCATCAGTCACCTTCGTACTCATAGACTATCCTAACATATTCCTAATAATTGGATGAACAGAGTGGTCTTCATCACCCGTGATGGACGAACAACAACAATTTCATACATAAAGTTTGGAATGCAAAGTGATGCAAAAACTCGTGTGCATTTTTGTAGCATTACAAGATAGTCCTTGTTCTGAAATCACTGCGGAAAGAGAGGCATAGGTAGACCCAAAAAAAAAAAAATACATCAAAAAATGAACGAGATAGAAGTAAGAATGATGAGGAAGATGTTGATAGAACCTGACGTTAATGACACATGACAGTAGGACTTGGCATCATGTGTTTGTTGAAGGCCAATGCTCTTTGACCAGTGTTATGAGTAAAACTCCTGAAGTTTAAGATTGTGTTCGGCACTTGTGCATGTCATAATTAAATATATGCAGGGGACCTCAAGCGACAGATATGTTATGAGTTTTACTCATAATAAGCAGCTAAAGCATCTTGATTGATTGATTTAGCAATAGAAGCAGAATACTGCAAATCATAATGGGTACAGTATTTAACAATAGAAACAAAGAACTGCAAACCATTATGTAGGTCACTAACAGAATTATGTGTGCCCTGCAGGAAATGATCAAGGTAAAAGTGTGTGTATGTTTGCATATGTGTGTTATTGATGGTGAACGTGTTATGCACGTGAACATGTCATTTTTTAAGGAATAAGTGTGTGCATGTGTGTACATGACTATTACTTATGGTAGCAGTGTGTACATCTTTGAGCCTGGGTGTTATTGGCGGTGGAAGTATGTCAGTGTGTAAGAGAGAGGCAAATGTTCATAGTTTGTACAAAATAAATTCCTCTACTTATTTGACTTCATACTTTGTTGACACTTTATTGAAGACTAATTTAGGTAACAACTGCACTCACAATCAGATACGGAATACAGTCCCCTTGAAATTGCCAGGAGTGGTAAAGAAAGAACATCCTGATTCATGTGGACATGATGAAGGTAGGCATAAAAACGAATATATTTTGTTATTTAAATACATCAGCTGTAAAATATTAATGCACAGCTTCAGAATCTGTGAGCTGTGATATATAAATCTTAATATTGTAAGTAAACTTGTAGGATGTGTTTGTTATATATATCAGCATTGTTTGTTTTTGCATTTTAGAAATGCATCATTGTGACCTGTGCCAGCTTTTCTTCCACCAAAGAGTTGTCTTTCATGGACATATGACAAAAGACATGCACATATAAGCATGATAATATTCAGAAAGTGTTGCATGCAGATGCGATAAATGGCATGAATGATCCACAAATGATAAAATGAGATGCTGGCTTTATGGAAGATAAAGGAAACACAAGACTGATATATTGAAAACAGTCACTGAATTTCATAAACTTCAGTCGACTGCAGATATTTGTAAGACTGAGACATTACAAGTGTGAAGGAATACAAAAGTTATGTATATGATACAAGATTTAATGTGAACATTTTGTTAATATACCATAGGAGAAAAAATACAGGAGAGAAGCCTTACAAATGTGATGTTTGTGATTTAAACAAATAAGGAAGGGAAACCCGTGGCCTGTAAACAGTAAATAAATAAATATTACACACATAAAGGTTTGTTTCAGTCCTCGTGAAAAATAAAGAAGTAGAAAACTAGACAACAAAAAAAAAAAAAACAGAAGTGAATTGCTCACTGGAGAATCGAACCCAGGATATTCCAAAAACTGCACCACTGCAGCATATATATATATAATAAATAGAAATATAATGGCGTCTTCAGTCATAACTGACTATGGGAGTGTGTCCTGAGGTTACAGCCCTTAGCTGCTTATTTTCCTGGTGTTCCTTTTGACGTTTTCTCCTCTTTTCTGCTTGCTGTGAGAGCCTTTTTGAGCCCAGTCTCAGGTGGCGCCGTAGTTAACATCGCCACTTGGTGTGATCGGCAGCTTCATTCTCCCAGGTTGCTGGATTCATGTCCAGTGCCTTCATGTCTCTCTTACACACATCTTTAAATCTCAGCTGCGGTTGCCTAACTGTTCTTTTGCCTTCTGCCAGTTGTCCGTAGAAGATATCTTTTGGGTTGCGACCATCTTCCATCGGCAGACAAGGCCAAGCCAGTTTAATCTGCACTGTCTAGGCAGTGTAAACATGCTTTGAAGGCCAGCACATGACAAAATCTCAACTATTGTTACTTTTGTCTTTCCACAAAATACCGAGGATGTGGCACAGACACCGTAAATGGAAGGTATTGAGCCATATATTTTGCTTAGCATAGGTTGTCCATGTCTCGCTGCCATATAGAAATGTGCAGGTGATGCAGGTGTTGTATACCACAGCTGAAGTCTTTGTTGTGAGTCTAGTGTTTCCCCAAACATGCATTGTGAGGCAGGCAAAGGTAGCTGCAGCTTTGCCAATGCAGCTGCCAATTTCTGTGTCCAGAGAGAGTTTGTCGTAGGTGGTAGATTCCAGGTATGTGAAACAGTGCACCATTGCCAATTCATAGTTATTGACAGTGATAACTGATGCAACATCCACATCCTGACTCATCACATTAGTTTTCTTTAGACTTATTGTGATGCCAAAGTCCTTGCATGCTTGGATGAAGCGATTCATCAAGCTCTGAAGCTGATGTTGGCTTTGAGTGACAACTGCAGCATCATCAGCAAATTACAAGTATTTTATAGTGACCCTTCTAATTTTTGTATTTTGCTTTCAGCCTTGTGATGTTAAACAGTTAAATAGCGTGAAGGCATATTCCTTCTGTTGCATCTGTGAATGCATGTTTCAAGAGTAAGGCAAATAAGATTCCAAAGAGGGTTAGAGCCAGAATGCAGCCTTGTTAAACACCACTGCGTAGGTCAAAGGGCTGTTATGTGCTTCCAGCATATTGGACTGTTTCCTTCATGTCTTCATGGAATGACTTTATCATGTCTAGCAATTTAGCGGGGCAGTCTATTTTTTTGAGGATTTTGAATTGATCCCCGCTAACCAGGTCGAATGCCATTGTGAGGTCTTGTGACAGTGTGGGGTTGTCCTGTTTGTTGAAGACTAGAGAGTGAGTTGTATGACTGGCCTAAATTCACCAGAGGTGTTTATTCCTCTCTTATTTTTTTTAGAAAACCAGGTTCTTTAGTGGTCCTCTTTAGGTGTTATGGTCAGAGCAAATAAAGGTCGAAAGTTTGTAGCAAACTAACATACTTCTCTTCATGTGTTCTTATGCAAAGCAAAGTAAGTTCATAACTGCTTGATCAAATTTCATAGGTGAACTTTATTTACAAACTCTCCTTCAATTTTGACATAATATATATAAAAAAAAAAAAAAAAAAAAAAAAAAAAATGCACAGTGGACTGATCACCTGCTTGCCAACCAATCTGATTACGGAAACAACGATAGATTGTTTGGACTGTTTCTGTTCCACAAAGACGCCACTAGGCGTGGTGGAAACAGCGATAGATTGATCAATTTGTTGTTGCCCTAAGACGCCACTAGACGTACTGGCCACATACTGCTTTGTCGGTTGATGGCTAAGGATGGAAGAAGAAGAAGAACATAAAAAAATATCATGGCTTATTCATATCTCCAGCATTTCAATTTAGTTTCCCGTGTGCATAATGGGTTTAGCATTTTGTTAGTCACTCTGATTTGGTTTATTCAACTTTCCTTTCAATAATGATGAACAAATTCAACATATGAGGATCTCTGTGGGGTATTCACTTTTCTCCCGTTATAAATCCACCTATTACTAAAATGCTTGTTTTTCTGTAAGGCATATCTATCTCTCCTAAGGCCCAAGGGATGCTCATGTCCCTCTTTCGTTCTTTGTATCAATATTTTGTGCAGACATCTTAATGTCATAGGAAAACTTTTAACTGTATTTTCTACTTACTGCATTTTCTCAGAAATAATCACACATAAAACCACCTCGGAGAATATTTACTCTGTGGTCATAGCTGAAATAAAATCTTCAACAGACAGCTAATGCTTGTACATCTGAATGGCTTCACATCTTCTCTGCAACTCTTTAGCCCCGGGATTTTAGCTGGGTAACAAAGCGTGCGTGGTCTAATTACTTTCAGCCTAATCATTGGCTAGGAATCACGTGTCCAAGCCAAAATTAACCTAAAATTTTGTACTAATACATTTTTTCCATAACTGTTCCCTCCCTTACTGTCTTTTATCTAAGTTACGAAATATGGTCTGTTTTCATTAAAATAGCAGTTTATTTTATACTTGATTTTTATTACACAAACTATCCTCTGTTTCAGTTTAAATGGTGATTTACCAATAAGTTATTTTTTTCTCTTAGTATAATTTCCAAAAATTCACATTCTATTTTTTTTTTTTTTTTTTTTTTCCTTAACCAGCAGCACTTGGGCTTTCAGCCCTTCGGCCCAATGACATGTCATTGCGAGGCTGGGGAACCTGAGGACTTTCCTTCCAACCCGGTCAGGAGCTTCGCTCCTTCCCATCCACAGAGGGTTTATCACAGGAGCCGTTTAGGCTATTCAGTCAAATTTCCGGCCGTAAACATTTCTTCAAACGCCGACGCCCGGGTTTGAACCATGAACACCTGGTCGCCAGTACAACGCCGAAGCCATTACACCAGCGCGGCTCCCAAGGTCACATTCTATAAGGTCTGATTGTTTTGTAAGGCCTTTTCTGCTCTCTTGATCTTTTTCCTGAAGCTGATGGAGAGAAAAGATCATGTCTGCTGTTGCTGTACCAGCTCGGAATCCACACTGTAATTCTGGATATATGCACGCAGCTAACTTGTGCATTCGCATTAAGATGACTCTGGTGAAAACCTTACCAACAATACTAAGTAGGGAGATGGCTCTGTAGTTATTGCAATCACTTCTGTCTCCTTTCTTTCTATATGGAGGCATATCTGGAATCATCTTTTTATGACCACTACCTATGCACAATGTTACAATATATTCTTGTGAAAGTGAACCTATGTCTGTGAAGCTAATTACATTTTCATTGACTCTTGAAATCATCCACCCACTTCCAGGGATTCCCCCTGTGATGAAACTTGTTGAGAATCCATCATTGCACACTAAGCCTGGAGAAGTCACTTAAGCCCCAAGTGTAATTCTTTGGTTTTGACTTGGTTGACTGCATGCAGAAGGATCTCACTGTGGACCCAGTAATAGGCAAGGGAAGCTGAGAAGTGGCTCTGTGCAAGACGTGACAATTCCTTGGGAGAGCCAGAACCAGAGTACAATATTTAGCTCTGCATAGTTGAAGAGCCCCCTTGGATGGCAGGGAATGCACAGTATGCCACACACTTCTTACTCCTAGCTTTGGGACCAGATGTGACGATCCTTTAAATGCAAGCAAATCTGGAGAAACTGGAGCTCATGACTTCAACTCAACACCTTTCAGAATGGCAGAGAAACCACAGGGAAAGCCTAGATCTACAGTGAAGATATTACTAAAAGTCAACTTGGTATTGGCTGCTAAAGAGCAAAAAGCTCAGCAGCCCTAGTTAAACAACAACAACAACATCTCCTTTATTTTTATAGTATGTTACAATCTTGTCATCTCTCATGTCTTGAGGAATAATTGATTCTTCCCAGCACTGGCACAGCAACCTTGGCAGGGGATGTAATAGCTTGCTCTTACAGCATTTTATTAAATCGAGAGGAATCCCATCACTGTCTGGTGCTTTGCCAGAGGCCAAGCTATCAATGGCCTTGCTGAGTTCTTCCAATGTTGGTTCAGCATCCAGCCCCTCCATAGTTGGCTAACATGTGGCAGCATCAAGGGCTGCAAGCGTAACGATATTTTCACTAGCGTAAAGCTCAGAGTAGTGCTCAACCCTCCTCTCCATCTGCTTACCCTTGTCAGTTAGCTTCTCTCCACTGATGGTTTTTTAGCAGTGCCTTCTTACTTTTTTTCAAGACCAAGGGCTTTCTTGATATCTCATACATTTGTCTAGTGTTGCCTAATTGCGCTTTCACTGAGCTGGAGCCAATAATTATTTGCACAACGTCGAGCAGATTGTTGGACTTTGCTTCTAGTAGCCTTCAGGAGCTGTAGGATTCTCGCACTCAATGAACATTTGTGTTGAATCGCAGCACTGCACTTAGCTTCAATGACAGGTGTCATCACATCTGATGAAGCATCAAACCAATCATTTGACTTCACTGTTTTCTTACCAAAGGTGTTAAGTGCAGTACTTTGAATGGTATTCTGCAGGGGCACCCAGTTCTCTGTAACATTATCACCATGCTGAGTGCTACTGAGCACTTTCTTGAAGGTCGCTGTAAATTGAGCTGCAATGACAGGGTCTGATATCTTGCTGGTAACAATGTGTGGTTTCCCTTCATGTCTGACATGCTAGAGTTTTCTTGGTTGTACTCTGATTTTGCAGCAAACCAATGAGTGATCTGTATCAAAGTCTGCACTATGGTGCGAGTGTGTGGAAAGCACAGACCTCCTGACAAGAAGCAGATCCAGTTGGTGCCAGTACTTGAATCATGGGAGTCTCCATGCCTTATGCTGGGGTTTTGTCTGAAAGTAGGTCTTATCGTAGTAATGGGAGATCACAGTGCGAAAGTTGGAACACACAATACATTTGTCAGACGGCACTCACTACTAAACCTTCTGTCCAATCTGACAGAATCAAACTGGTTCTAACTTTACATCCTCACTGTCTCGCAGTGAAGAGAAATCTGTTTCGACATCTGCCTATTCTCCACTCTGATCCTGATACCAAAGAGTTGTTTCATGATACACCTTTGGTAGCATATCGTAGGGATAGTAATTTTAGGGATATTCTTGTACACAGTCGCTTGCGACATACTAGCCCTTCATACTTTGGTACTAAATCGTGCCAACGCCGGATATGTAAGAGCTGTCAGTTTGTACTCCAAACTCAGACAGTCACTTTTCCGAATGGAAAATGTATCACTAGAGAGTCTTTCACGTGCGAATCCAGAAACCTGATTTATGCTATCATCTGCAAGAGGTGTGGCATTACCTATATTGGTGAAACTGGTAGGTGTTTGGCAGACAGGTTTCGTGAGCACTTGAATGACGCCTATCATGGCAAACATTTACCAGTGGCCCTTCATTTCAATAGGCCTGACCATTCAGGTAATTCCGATATTCATCTTACTGCCCTCCTTTCATGTGCCGGTAATGACAAGACTCGCTATTCGTTGGAGAATCGTCTTATTTTTCAAATGGGCATATTAGCTCCTGATGGCTTGAATATCCAACATCATTTTGCATAAATTCTGGTAGCTTTTCTCTTTTTTATTCACTATTCGTTGTCTTTTAGATCTATCTTCTTATGTTTCTGTTTTGGTTCGTTTCGTATCCTTTTATATCTTTTGTTTTGTCATTATCATACGCCACTTCCTTGCGATTTCTGTGACGGAATATTATGGCTTTCTTTCACAGCATCTTTGGATCGAGCTCAGTGAACTTTTACTTGTTCCAAAGTTTTGTTAATTCTCTATTTTTCGTTTTGTTGATTATTTACTTTCTTGTTTCGGTATTTCTTTTAGATTTTACGATTTTCTTGTATTATTATTGTTCTTTGTTTTTCTCTCATCACTGTTGTTGTTTACTTTTTCCATCTGCTTGTATCGCCCATTTGTTGTATATTTCTCATCAATTCTTGTCTTTGTCACCTGTTTGTGGCTGACGAAGGGTAAAACCCGAAACGTCCCTTGTTTCATGTAAACCGTTAATTTGTAGAACTGATTCAATACCGTTTTATTGGTTTATTTACTTATATTCTTTACCAGTTTTACTGCAGCCCCTTAATTTATTTACTTATACTATACTACTATAATTGCTGCTACCCTGTTTTTGTTTCGTGACTACTATATTTTGTGTGCTTCTCTTGTTTCATATTTTTACATTTGTTCATTATGCCTTATCAGAAACAGTTGATTTCTTCTCTTCATTCTTTCATTACCCGTTCATTTTCTCTCATGCCTTCTGACATATCTTGCACTGCTTCTGACTTAGCCTCTACCATATACAAGAAGACACGCTGTACATGTCACATTAATTTTCTCAAGAACTGTCTCCGTGCTAGGGTTATTCCTAAAGGGTTTGTCTCTAGCTTCCATCTATCGGCTGGACTTCCTAATCCTGCTGACCAGCACCGCTTACAACAAGTTGAGAAGAAATGTTCCTTCCAACGTATGAGGTGCGTCATTGCTATACATAAACGCCAGCTGACTGAATTTGAACTTTCCAAATCCAACCTTACACAACAACTACGTCTACTGACCTCTTTGTGCTCTGCAGCGTTTCCTCTTATTCGCACTGTTATCCATGACACGAATAGGGAGCTTTATACTCGTTTGTGCACGCATAAAAAAGAGAAATTGCGCCGCCTCCATCCGCAACCTCCTTCAGGGTCCTCTATTCAGTATTCTACCCATGCTAAAGTTATTTGCATTCCTCCAGATTTGCATCTGTCTCCCGATGAATTGTCTGTCCTGAGCAAAGGTCTTAAGTTTGTTCCTCTTCGTTCCAATTTTGACAAATATTCTCTGCTTCAAGATGTTCACAGCTTCCATCGCCGCATGCGTCACAAATATTACCAAAATCGTAAAGGTAATGATTCTACCAGGGTTTCCAATACTGATTATATCTTTTGTCGTTTTAAGAAACCTAAACAAGAATGGACTCCAGCTCCAGGAGCTTCGTTCGTTCGTTGGTTCATTCCTTTGACTACTATGTTGCTGTTATACCCTATTCAACCTGAAAGTTGGTTATAATTGGGGTATATATTGTATTTAGTTTCTTCGGTGCTAGCCGGTTGTTAGTCCTGAAAAGGACTGGTCCTAAAAAGGACCACTAGCTGACTCTCTGGATACCTCTTATTTGCTTGTCTGTTTATGGTGTCGTGGCGTTCTCATGGTGTTCATATCCTGCCTTACGGGTTACAAAAGGTTATATTTGGGTATATAGGGTGTTAATGTCTGCGCTGGTATCACGTTCCTAGTCCTGGAGATGATTGGTCCTGAAAAGGAGCACTGGCTGCCTGTTCGGTCTCTACTAGTCGTCTGTTTTGGCTACGTGTTGTTCTATGGCTGTTGCTATTATCTTTGGTAAGAAGCCCATTATGGTTTTGATGATTATTTGGTGTTCTGCTTCTTTTCTTCTTTCTTGATTTCTTGTTAGTACTTCTACGATTTCGGCTATTATTTTGTCTTTAGTTTCTTTGTTTTGCTCTCTACTTTTTGTAAGGGTATCCTCAACGATCCTTCTCTCTGTTTCAATTCTTTTGAGGATTTCTTCGTTCTCTTCCTTTAGCTCTGTGAGTTTGGCGATGTCGACTTCTATCTCGTGTTTGATGGATTTCATTTCCTGTAACATTGCCTGGGCGCTCTGTAAGGCTCCTATTGTTTCGTCTCTTATGGCATCTGAGTCTTCGTTGTGTTGCTTGTTCGTCTCGACTTTGAGTTGTTGTTTTATGTCTCGCATCTCTGTGGTTAGTTTTACCAGCTGGGCTCTTGTGTGCTGTTCCTGTTTGACAGTGCCGCCTGAAGCCACTTGGTTTCTTGCTTCTCTGAAGGAGATGTTTTTTGTTACCGATTCCTTCAGTATGGCCTTTGTCTCATAGAAGATCGGACATCCACGGTATCTTGCCCCGTGGTTCCCGAGACAGCTTGCGCAGGTTCTGTTGGAGTTGCTTACTTTATAGTTGGTATCTTTTTTCGCCTGAGGACATTCATTGTATGAGTGACTTCCCGCACAGTACCGACAAACTGTATCTCTCCTGCAAGTTTTCTTAGTATGGGAAAATTGCTGGCAGTTTGAGCACTGCATAACAGGTGGGATGTACTCTTCTGTTTTTCTACAACTGTCGTCCAGGTTTAGTTGACTTGGTCTTGAAGTCCCTTCAATAGTTAGGATAACTAGGTTTGTGTCTTTCTTGTCCCATGTCTTCAGTCTTTCCACCTGTGCTATTTTGATATTCTTGTTTTCCGTTTGCAGGCGGCTGTGGACTTCTTGTGTCGATCGATTGTTGTCGACCCCTCTTATAACTATCTTTTTGGTCTTCTTGAAGATCTCCATAGTAACTTTCATCTGGTGGGGCAGCTGGACTTCTTTGTGTCCGGACTCTAGCTCGATCATCAGTTGGTTTGTCTTCTCCGTGTTATTTAGAGCTATTATAACTCCGTTGTCATGTCTTGAAACTTTAGATATGCTCCTCCTGCCCGTTATCACCTCAAGGATACCGATTACTTTATCGTCGGGTAGGGCCCTGAGCGAGGCCTCACCTCCAGACATCTGAGTGATCTTAATTATCCTCTCCTGTAGTGCCACGCTGGAAACGGCATTTTGTTGCTTGTGAAGTTGACACGTTCCAACTTCTGTCTCAGATTGAGCGTGTGGTCTGCGGGACGGATTCACATTCTGCTTCATTGTCTGTCTCTGATCTCGTTTTACCGAAGTTGCCCGGGCACTGCATGGTGGAGACTCGACTAAGATGACCTCTCGTTTTGGCGGTGGATTTGCTTTGTTGGGTTCTGTCTTCGATGTTTTGTGGCCGTGTTTTGCAGATGCTTTCTGGTCACTGCACAATGGGGCCACTGCCTCGGCATCTTGTTTTAGCGGTGATGTTGCAATGTCTGGTTTCGGAGCTTGGTTGTCCTCTGCCTTCGAAGCTTTGGGTTGCTCATCGGTCGTGTCAATGGTTGCGTTGAACGGCTTCTGAGAAGGACCGGCCACGACGCTATTAGTTGGAGTAATCGTGCTCTCCGGCTGACTCTCTTTGTTCTTTGCAGGTTCTTGTTTGCTGCTGCTGACAAGTATTTGAGGGCTTCTATAGATTTTCCTCTTTTTCGCTTGTGGCTTGGTACGAGTCATTTTAGTATATTGCTATCGTGCAATGATCCGATGGGTGAGCGCTGCGTACGTCCTGAAAAGGATGCTGTCGACAAACGTCCCTCCAGGAGCTTCTCGTGCTCTGGATTTATATATTGCCAATACTTTACATGACATTGACCAGCTCACTCTACGCCGTCTGCGTCGATCTAACCTCACGTCTTCTGAATGGTGGGCATTGTCACGCCTTAAAAACCGTAATGATATTGTTATCAAGCCGGCAGACAAAGGTGGGGCTGTGGTTGTTTGGCGTAAGGACTTATACATTCATGAAGGAGTTACACAGCTAGGTGACACCACTTTTTATTCACCTTGTTCTGGGGATGCTACAGTCCGGAATAATCTTACTGTTTATGAGACTATCCGTGGCCTTGTCCATGATGATCTTCTTCCTTCTGGTGCTTTATCTCTCCATATTTTTTTATAGTAGTCTTAGTAAACCTTCCTTTTACATGCTTCCTAAGGTATATAAAATTGCTAACCCTGGAAGACCTATTATTTCAGCCTGTTCTTGTCCCACTGAACACATTTCCGAATTCCTTGATAGTATTTTCCTGCCTTTAGTCGCCAATCTGCCTTCTTATTTGAAAGACACTACTCATGCTATCACTACCTTTCATTCAATCAGATTCACGCCTGATCGTACTTACCGTCTTTTCCTCCTAGAGCAGGAGTGTCCTTTCCAAGGCGCGAGCTTGGGCACAGTTATATGGAGATCAGGCAGTTTCCCATGCAGCATGTTTCACCTCTCCACACAGCTGGTAGATCCAAAGGAACAGTAGTAGCCGATACAGTTTGGTACCAGCCATGCCGCAGGAGTTGCCAGAATAATGTAGAATCAACATTAGACTGCCTTAGATACTCTGACTCCAGATTCATCCTCAGGTTTTACTCCTGAAGCCTTTCCTGTAAACAGATATTCTCGCAGGGCAGCGGTGGTTCAAATTCAGAGTTTTACCTTCGCTCAGATAGGCTGCCAACCAAGGATCACAAGCCCTATCTGTCCAAAGCTGTTGGTTTTAAGGCACCAGTGACACACTTCACCCCTTCTCCCATCTGTGGAAACAGTTCCGCCAGGTTCAAATTGAGCCACGCGTGAAGGCTGGAAGCCGGGCTTGGTCGTCGGAGACCAAAATATTGTTATGAGTCATCATGAGAAGAGTGAGAAATAAAATTAAGCCAGAAATCAGAGATGAACAGTGTGGATTTGTATAAAGAGTCAGTTACATGAAAAATGCATTGCATGTTTGATGTATGTAATGTACGAATAGCTTAGGAAATAAGACAGAAAAGAACACACACACACACACCAGAGAGACCTTACAAGTTAGAAATTGTTTATACAGGAATTCCATAGACAGACTTTTATGTCATACAAGAACACATACGGCATGGGGGTTTTTCTAGTGGAATATTTAAGTGATTTAAATGTAAGGTACTATATAATATTTAATACTAAGCAGCCATTTTCACAGAGATTTCAAAATGTTTAAAACCGTAATGTGATATATGCAAATTACCTAATTATGCGTGCATTATGCATATGTTTATGTGAGAACATTGTGATTACATGTAAAACTTGCATTTCATAATTTATGCGTGCTCAATGCTTTCAACATTTCAGACAAATATTCCTGTCTTCTGTGTAATACTGGTTTCATCCAACTTGATGTACTGGATGAGCATATGAAAACAATACACAACAGTGGACTCTGGGAGGTTGATAATAAACATGATCTTCAGGATGTCTTACCACATGATAGTGGAAATAAAATATATAAAACAGTAAATAACATAGGAGATGATACCTCTACTGATGCAATAAGAAACAATAATGATACCTCTACTGACGCAATAAGAGAAGATAACATGAAACTGAGGCTCACAGATAATGAACCATTACTGAACTTTATCTATAGTCGTGAAAGGACAACAAAAATGTGTGACAACCTAAATGGTAATACATCCACTTTAAAATCTGAGGTCTGTAACATAAATTGTAGTGACATATTTTATGTCAGTGAGAAAACTGTTCAAGTTTGTGTGAGTGACAGAGCTGTTGCTACTTGCAGTGATTTAAGCATTCAGGCCTACAAGACAATAGAGGAAGATAAGTCCTACAACTCTTCTGATGTATTATTTACTGTGAAAGATAACTCACAGCAGCATAACAGAATACATACAGGAGAGAAGCCTTACAAGTGTGATGTTTGTGGCTTAGCATTTGCTCATAAAAGTAATAGAAAAAACCATAAAAGAATACATACAGGAGAGAAGCCTTACAAGTGTGATGTTTGTGGTGTAGCATTTGTGCAAAGAGTTCATCTAAATAACCATAAGAGAACACATACAGGAGAGAAGCCTTACAAGTGTGATATTTGTGGTGTACCATTTTCTCATACAAAGAGTCTAAATGACCATAAAAGAATACATACAGGAGAGAAGCCTTACACGTGTGATATTTGTGGTGTAGCATTTGCTCAAACAAGTAGTCTAAATAACCATAAAAGAATACATACAGGAGAGAAGCCTTACAAGTGTGATATTTGTGGTAAAGCATTTGCCCGTAGTTATAATCTAAATGACCATAAAAAAATACATAGAGGAGAAAAGCCTTACAAGTGTGATATTTGTTATGTAGCATTTGCTTATACAAGTAGTCTAAATAACCATAAAAGAATACATACAGGAGAGAAGCCTTACAAGTGTGATATTTGTGGTGTAGCATTTTCTCATACAAGTAGTCTAAATAACCATAAAAGAGCACATACAGGAGAGAAGCCTTACAAGTGTGATATTTGTGGTGTAGCATTTGCTCGTACAATTAGTCTAAATAACCATAAAAGAATGCATTCAGGAAAGAAGCCTTACACGTGTGATGTTTGTGGTGTAGCATTTGCTCGTACTGATAATCTAAATGACCATAAAAGAATACATACAGGAGAAAAGCCTTACAAGTGTAATATTTGTGGTGTAGCATTTTCTCATACAAGTAGTCTAAATAACCATAAAAGAATACATACAGGAGAGAAGCCTTACAAGTGTGATATTTGTGGTGTAGCATTTGCTCAGACAAGTAGTCTAAATAACCATAAAAGAAAACATACAGGAGAGAAGCCTTACAAGTGTGATGTTTGAGGTGTAGCATTTGCTTATAAACGTCATCTAAAAAACCATAATATAATACATCCAGGAGAGAAGCCTTGCAAATGAAATGTTTGTAATGCCATATTTACTCAAAGCAATAATCTAGATAAACATAAAAGAATACATACAGGAGAGAAACCTCACATGTGTAAATTTTGTAGTGCACCATTTAGTCAAAGAAAAAGTGCATAAAAGATTACATACAGGAGAGAAGCCTTTCAAGTGAGATGTTTGAAATGCAACATTCTTTTTTCTTTCTTCTTCTTCGTTCATCCTGAAAAGGACGGTGGTTGCGTTGTGTCTGTTCACGCCTAAGCTGTGATATCTGCACCTTTCGGTCGACACATCCGACTTCTGCACGGCATTTTTTAGGACCGGGTTTGCCTTCCCATTTCGATCCACACTCGCTCAGCCAGACTGCACAGCTGCAGACTGTTTCCAGGACCACCACGTGGAGGTGGAGTGCGGTCTTGACCAGCTCTGGTTCGCTGGTCCTGACGCAGGCAGTCAAGCTATGAGTCGCTGACTGCGGTCTCTATTGCTGCGTCTTGAGGTCCCAAATGCAACATTCATTGGGAATAGTTACTAACAAAGACATAAAAGAACACATACAGGAAAGTGGACTACTGGAGTCATTAAAAGTAGAATCAGAGGACAGACTGTGTCCCTTAATGATCACTAAAATATATGTGTTAAAAAAAGAAAAGGTTGTACATAACAAGCTAAATAACAATCCACCTCACCTAACTGTAAAGCAAAACAATAATGCCCTGTGTTGTGCTGGCAGCCCCATTCCACAACAGCCAACACTATGAAAATTTCAAGCAAGCTTTTCTAACTTATTATGAAAGCAGTATCCTTTTAAGATGAACTGATAAACTAAACTCTTATTCTGATGACAAAATAATCACTGACCTCATCAATATTCACCTGTACCACTTACTTACTTAGTCGTTCCCCTTCTACCGTGAGGTGTAGAGGTTTGGAAGAGAGAGCGCCAGACTATCCTATCAGCTGTCTTCTTCCTGGCCTGGTTCCATTCTAGTCCTCGGTCCTTCAAAGATTGTCTAATGTGGTCCTCCCAGCGGACTCTGGGTCGTCCTGGAGGTCTGGATCCCTGGCTCTTTGTTTCCCATGCTTGTCGTGGTAGCCGATCTTCTCCCATTCTGCAGACATGGCCAAACCATCTTAGTTGGAACTGTTCTATTTGGGTCTGCAGCGGGTGGGATTTTAGGCCTTGACGGATCGTCTGGTTGCGGACCATGTCTCTTCTTGTTACTTCAACCACTTTCCTCAGATACCTCATTTCTGAGGTTTGGATCTGGCTTTTGTGGGTTGTAGTCATTGCCCATGACTCGCATCCATATGTCAAGACTGGGACATAGGTGGTGCGGTATACAGCCATCTTCGTTTTCTTACCAACCTCTTTCTTGCTGAGGAATCCTCGATTTATGGCCTGAAAAAGTCTCCCAGCCACTGCTTTTCGAGTGGCCAACTCTTCTTTGATGCCTCCCTTTCGGTCTATAATAGCTCCGAGATATTTAAAGTGGTCGACCTGCTCCAGGACCTGTTCTCCCAACTTAATCTGATGTTTTCTTTCTTCTCGTGATATCACCATGGATTTTGTTTTAGAGCTGCTTATGACCATCCCTCTCTTCTCCAGCTCTTCCTTCCAGACTTGCAGGTTGGATTGGAGATGTGCCTCTGATTTAGCAATCAGGGCAACATCATCAGCAAATGCCAGCTCCGAAATATAGACCTGTCTCATCTTCCAGTACCCCACTGAATACTTTCTTGTTCTCTCCTTACATGCCTTGATGACATCGTCCATAAGGAGTATGAAGAGGTAAGGTGATAGGATATCACCTTGTCTTACACCAGTGGTGGTCCTGAACTCTTCTGACTTATGGTTTGCTGTCCTCACATAATTTCTGCAAGACTTGTAGAAGCTCTGTATAGCATGAATCAGAGGTGCTGGAATATTCTTCCTTGCCAAACAGTCCCAAAGTTTGCTCCAGGGGACCCTGTCAAACGCCTTTTCCAGATCTATGAAACAAAGATGGATCTCACTCTTATACTCAAGGGCCTTTTCACTCAGCTGTCTGAGTGTGAAGATTAGGTCTTGAGTACTTCGGTTTGCTCGGAATCCGCACTGGACCTCATCCAATTGTGGCTCAGCTAGGCGTCGGAGTCTCTGCTCTAGGATTCTAGAGTAGATTTTACCAGGGACACTGAGAAGGGATATGCCTCTATGGTTTCCACACTGTCGATTGTCACCCTTTTTGAAAATTGGTGTTATGATGGCAATCTCCCAATCCTTTGGTATGGTCTTGTTGCACCATGCTGCCTGTAGGACCCTTAAGAGTAATAGGTTGCCTGATGCTCCCATGTACTTAACCATTTCTGGTGTTATACCATCATGCCCTGCTGCTTTGCCCATCTTGATTTTCTCCAGTGCTGCCTTCAGTTCTTCCATCTTTATATGTCATCTTCATCACCATTTGTTTCATCTTCTGTGCTAGTGGTTATCGTTTCTGATGCTTGACCTTGCTCACCATCAAGGAGTTCTGAGAAATATTCTTTCCATCTTTCCATTACTTCCTTCGGGGCAGTAAGCAATTTGCCTTGCTTGTCCTTTATAAATTTGAGAGGGCATTGTTTTTCCTTCCTCATGTTCTTTAGGGTCTTATAGAACAATTTCTGGTTTTCTTGTGCATCTTTTTCTAGCTTTTCTCCAAATTCTTCCCAGGACTTCTGTTTTGCTGCTAGCACTTTGTTCTTTGCTTCTGTTCTGAGTGTCACATATTCTCTATATTTTTCCATTTGTCCTGTTGTGTTTTTAGCTCCTAAGTATTGTTTCCATGCCATTTTCTTCTCTCTTATTTTCTCTTTGACTTCCTCTGTCCACCAAGGTGTCCTCTTTCTCTGGTTCCCAATTCGGACTTCACCGCATGCTTCTGCAGCAGCTGTCTTTATGATATCCTTGAATTTATTCCAGAGCGTTTCCAAGTCATCAGGTCGTTCTTCTGTGTTGCTCTCTGCTGTAGCAATAAGCCCCTGATATCTGGTCTTAATTTCTGGCTCTTTCAGCTTGTAGGTCTTAATGCTCATTTCTCCCATTTGTTTACTTGGTTTCTTGCATGATGTTGGGCAGTTCCTGGGCTGAGCAACTCTTTCAGTTGTTCTTTTGATTGTAAGCAGGTAGTGATCACTTCCAATCTCTGGCCCCCTCCAGACTCTTGCATCTCGGACATATCTGAATGAGCTTCTCCGAACAATGGCATAGTCGATCACTGACTTCTCATTCTTGGTTGGTTCACATCTAGTGTATGCATGTATGCGCTTATGAGGGAACATTGTGTTTGTAATGATAAGATTCTGCTCACTGCAGAATCTAAGGAGTTGCTTTCCATTGTCATTGAGAGTATCTTCTCCATATCTTCCGATAACTCCACCCCATCTAGCATGGTCATTTCCAACTCTGGCATTAAAATCTCCGAGCATAATAACTTCATCTAGGCAGTCATCCACTGTCCTTTGAAGCAGCTCGAAGAATTCCTCCTTGACCTCTGCTCTCTCATCCTCATTTGGCCCATACACTATGACCAGGTTGACTATGGTTTCTCCTTCTTTTAGTTTTACAACCATAATGCGCTCCGAGACAAAGTTCCATCCCTTGATACTATCTTTTTGATTTTGGGCCACAATGCAACCCATGCCCCCTTTAGCTCTTTCAGATATGGGTACACCACTGTAGAGCAACGTGTTGCCATCGAGATCCATGACTCCTTGTCCTTTTTTCTTTGTTTCCGTTATAGCCAGGATGTCTAGTTTTGCTTTCCTCATCTCTTCCACCAGCTCCTCTTCCTTCCCATTTATACTTCTTATGTTCCAAGTTCCATAAGTCATAGTCCGTAGTCCGTTCCAGTTCGTCGCCTTTAGAATCAGTCCGATTTTCTCTCTTGTAGTTCGCGTAATCATGTTTTAAAGCACACAGGTGATTGGCCTGTTGTGCCTTTGCATGGTGGAGGGTCTGCCTCCTTACGGCCTCCATGCAGGCCGCCCTCCTGACGCTGAATTTTACCACTTCTGGAGATCATCCCTAGACCACACCATGAATCTTTCTGATCCTACCACTCCAGCAAAAATTATAAGAGGCAGTACTGCACAGTTTCAGCTTGTCCTTTTTATTTGTCCTTCCTCCCCTTTCACTGCAATCAGTCCTTCCATCACCACCCAGTGAGATCAGTTCTACCCATGCATAGATCATATTTCTAATAAAACTCATGCAGAGTAAAAACCAGTGAAAAGATATCTCATTAACGATGCTCATACTTCTCGTAACTCTAGCATCACCAACTCTTGATGGTCCAACAGTGAAAACACATACACAACAAATAATCCAGAATTTCACCTTAACCAACCCACTAAAGTCAGTCTCAACCAGACTCTGGATGGCACAGGCTCCACTTCTGCAGATCCTCCAAACAATTCACCCAGCATGCACAAGACCAACCCATCCTGCTCCAAAAACACTTCCTAAGTAACAGTACCTGTTCACATCACAGATGTTTGTTTAAACTCACCCTTTAAACATCTACTAGCAATTGAGTATTGTAGGGAACAAGACAGTTGAAAAGTGCGAGTGCTAAAAAAGCAAACAGAGAAACACTGCTGTCAGGAGTTGGTAATGAACCTTGAATGCTCTATGATAAATGTGATGGAGAAACTTTAAAAACATCTCAATATAAACAGAGCTTGATGCACTTTGGCATGAGGTCATTACTTTCTATAGATATTCATAAAAGCTTTGAATCTGCAGGAGCTAGTGTGGATCTACTGTCCTGATCATGCAGGGGTATGTGGTAATGAGAGAGCTGACAGACTAGCATCAAGAGCACCCATAGTGGGGATGCTGCATATAAGGGAGAGATACTTAGAACAATTAATAATTGCCTGTTAGAGAATGACAGTGCAACAGATGAATCAGGAAGGTTAAAACTGTTGGAATATTACATCAAACGTAAGGCTATCAGAGATGGTTGATTCATCAGCTAGATCAAATGCATCATGTTTCAAGCTGGAAACAAAACATGCCCAGCCCAACATACCAACATTGAAAACAACATGGACATTAGAAGCGACGGAAGCAGAAAATCACACCCACACAAATCTTTCCCTATTGAGGTGAAAATTAGTCATCAACTTGGAGATCCACAAACCCATCCACACATGCACACCCTGAACCAGCAATATATGAAAGACATGACAGTGCCCAGCAACCCTCATATCAACTGGCACAAGATTCTGCTGACCACATCCTGCAAGAAGATCAGCAGTGGCACTAACATTACTGTCACACATAATCTCAACCACACCACAGTCATCACATTCCTTACAACACAACTAATATTATTATCTGGGACTCGCTGCTAACTAGTATTCACAATGACCGAATGTCAACAACACCAGGGGAAATGGGCACTGTTATATCATTACTCTGATCCAGAATAGTAGGAGTAACCAATGAAATCAGTCATTTCAAGACACGTATCAATGTAAATAAAACAACAGTTCACGTCAGGATCAACGATAGCACAAATAGACCATTTTTAACATAAGACATCTCCAAACTTATTGACACCATAAAACTAAATTCCCAAATACCTCCAGATCTAATCAATAATTCCATTCAGCTATGGTAAAACTTGGCATGTGTTTGTTGAAGGTTTAAAGCATTTGGGTGGGGGCTGAAGGGTAATGCATGAATGATTTTATTGTTTGGAGTTTCTGTGTGCTGATAATTTGTATCTAAAATGTTTGCTGTTGTTTTCTGTATTATTATTACTTTATAATGTGTCATTCTTAACTAAACGACATTACTTGCTTTATAACTTGAATCCTAAGAAGTCTAGAAGCCTGTCAATCAGGAAAGGGAAGATATCTGATGTCATATTCATGGTTTCAAATTAAAGAATCCTGTCATTGAGAAACCTGTTAAAAGTCTTGTCAGGACAAATGATGCCTCATTAAAAGACACAAGGGCAGTTCAACAGACAGAGGACTGGAGATTATAGACCAAAGCAGACTATAGGAAAGTTCAAACTGCAGTGCCTCCAGTTCATTTTGATAACTAATTGCTATGGCTACTGCTTATGTATGAAATAAGCACAAGCACAGTGCAAGCTATAGAGCAGTGATTTTCAACCCTTTTCAGCTCATGTCACACTGAACAAGGTGCTAAAATGTTCAAGGCACACCATCAGTTTTTTAAGGAGATATTTTATCATTAAAAAAATGAGTATTAAGATTGTGTTTAAAAGTTCAATAGCTAAAATTCTAATCACTGTGTTATTTTAAAAAACAATATTGTTCTGGATTTTGACAGATTTTTAAAAAACTTGTATTCATATTTGTTATTATTGCAAGTATTGAAATGAGATATCATTGAAAAGATTCTTAGCCAGTGTGACGAATCCTTTCAGACATCCTGACATAGAGGGAGCTGATGCATAATTTCCATGATAAATCGTGAGAACTTAAATAAATGTTGACAGCATCAAGAATGTCTTGGCTTTTTGTTGTTTCTCAAAGTGGTTTGCAAAATAAAAATTGTTCAATGCTGTCTCCATTACAAACAAACCTATTGAATGCTAGGAGTAGAGCTTTTCCAGTGAAAGCCTTTTAAAATATTCAACTGGTTTCCCACATAAATGTGAGAACTTTGTGTAAAGGTGTCTTTTCAGCTTACCTGGAACCATAATTTGGTTTGCCAGTTTCTCATCACTGTCGTAGATTTTGGATAGGTGATTAAGATAGATACTGGTCCCATCTGAATAGAACTGAAAAAGGTGGTAACTCAGTGAGAGATAAGGTAAAGAAATAGATTTCATGAGTGAAATGGTGGAAAGGTAGAGTTTGTCCCTGGATTGAGAAGACACTCTAGCCCAGCCTAACTCTACTACTGAAATTTGTTTATCAGACAGTTTACCTTTCTGTATATATTAACATATACACTATAATATAACCACTCACATACACACACGCACACATAAGTGACAACAGCTTGACGCACAAACGTGAAACTATAGTAATGGAGTAGGGATATTGGGTCAAGCTGACCAACACAGGTAATTAAGTTTTATGTTAAGTTTATTTATCATAAAGAAAACCTCACAACATCCAGTGTCAAATATAAAAATCATAGGTTACAGAAATAATAAAAAATAGACACATAAGTGCAAATCCCTCTGTTGAGACAAGATCCCGTTAGAAGAAGTTATTAACATCCAAAAGGTCAAAAGATTAGCACGATGGTATAGAATTTGAATATACTGTAAAGACCAGAGTTTTTAATTACTCTATCCTGAAATTAACAGTATTAGCAAACATAAGGAAGAAAAAACAAACAAAGTTAGTACAATGATTATACAATAAAAGAATTATTCACTCCTTCTTTCTCTCGCTTCTGACATAACCTGTGGCCACATTCAGTCACGCTTACCTAATAAGTGCTTTCACAACATCTGGAACATATCTCCATGAAACAACCACAAATCCATGGTTGGGTTTTTGCAAAATAAGCCCCAGTTCCTCCAAGACTGATTTAATACTCTTATTGGGGAACGCTTACTTTGTTACTGTTCATGTCACATCATTTAGTCCAGGTAGGAAAAACAAATATGAGATCTAGTGTTCACAGTGTACAGTAACTTGTAAATTCGATATTTAAAGAGAATGTCAGGCAGATAAATCTCTCTGGATAAATCCTCGACACAACACAGTGGTCGGTAGTCGGGTAGTGTTAAATTTGATAACTTCGCCACAGCGGGATGAATGTAAATGAAAAAAATGGAAAAGAAAGCTGGGTAGCTATATGTCCAGTTAAATTAATTCTTACAGTCTTTTATTGGTACTCTCTCTCTCTTTCTGGGTGAAACAAGAGGACCAAACAGGTCAACCTCGAAGACCCGATATTTATATAAGAATGTTTTTTGGTACTGTTGGACTTAGACCCGTTTTCTCAGATTCAGGCCGCTGGTAGGTTTTGCTTTGTGACCCGTACTGGATTTTTAGGAAGAAAATACAAAACATTTAACCACAATATAGCATTCTATCCAAACCCGTGTAAAGGTATAATTTATTATCCACTCGGTTATTAGATTTGATTAGAAAACACAAGTGTATATCTTATCTTATCATTCTTATTAACCCGTGAAATAAATTCTAGTCATTTACAAAATTTTACACATAATGGATTAGAGATAAATATATATTTCGTCAGTACTCCATTGCCTAGTGCATTTACTAGTCAATTAAAATATCTCTTTTTCTGGGTGATAGCGAGTAATTAAACTAATGCTACAGCCGAAACAATTAGCTGTAAATTATTTTAATTCGCTAGTCAATTAACACAAAAAATCCTAGTGAAATATGATGAACTTTAACAATTAAATCACCCAACAATGCTAGTATAATATTTACCGCAACACAGAAATTTAAACTATCTCCAATCGAAATACTAAGTAATTCCACTAGTACAATGGTCTAGGGTTCGAAGCTAGATGTTCTGAAAATTCTGAGGCGACTAGATAATTGAGCTTAAAGGATGAGGTATATATATGATATAGGTCTTAATTCGCTAGCTCTTGCGAGATATCACGCCTTGCCCTTATTTTGGGGGAAATCTGCGGTCGATTTCTGAATGAAAGCTTTATTTCTCACTTCTGCCAACCGCATAGACTTTGGCAACGAGCAAACAGTCTTTTGATCTCCGCTCGTTCCGTAGCTAATTACATTCTCTGGGACCCACGAACAGACGACTGAGGTTGGTAACTGTGGTTATCGCCCCTTGATTTTCTTTCTACATGCATCATAGTCTGATCTGTCACTATTTCAACGATTGCCCAGTCGCTCGCGTGATAATCCAGTTAACGGCTCTTACTCGCTCGTTGTTTACCTGTCACGTCGTGGACTAGTTAATAAGTCTGTTTGTAAACCTTCCTTGTGCCCATAAGACAATAGAGAAAAGAAAAATAAACGTGGCTACAATTCTGAGTTTGACAGATATAGAAGGACAAGGGTTCTGCGTTAACCAATGTGCATACTAATAAGGAAGCAAAGACGTGCTGATATATGTAACCTATTTACATAATCTATCACAATCACAAACAACACATTTAGGATATGGCTGCTCTTCTCGAGATTAAATGAATCTGAAGGACAAATAGTCTTCATTATACTGGTGCACGATGGTTTTAGAACTAACACTAACTGTAAGTCTAACCTATTTAAGTCAAGTCTAACACTAACTGTACTATTATTATACGGGCGAGATTTTATACAAAAACACGCCAAAGATTTACTTCCTTTCCGATTCCGATAACCGACTACAGGACAAAAATTGATCCGTTCGATAGGAGAAGGTACACTCCTGTCTGTTTCTCAAAGCGGCAAGACATATTTTTGCTAACCTCAAACTACAAAAGCCTGATACGTCCTTTTTAGGACGAGACAAAGTGGAGACATTCCTCGAACTACCCAAGTTTCCAGATAAGTTGACAATTTTTTTTTATTTTTAATTAAATCTATCTTGAGTATTAGCTTAGTGCAGTTAGTTTTAGATAAGTGGTAGCTAGAAGTATTAATATAACTTAGGAATTATAATTAAAAATAATATGAAATTAAATAGCGCCACGTGGCAATTGCTTGTGTGAGATCTGGCAGCCATCTTGATAGAAATATTTCAAGTGGTGATTTCCTTGTAGTTAGTTGTTAGGATTAGATTATTATATACATAACTTAAGTGGTGAATTCCTTCGTAGTTTGTAGTAAGTAGTAGATTATTGCAGATAATCAAGTATTAAGGGACTATTTAACTAGTGCTATAAATATTTGTATAATTTAGGAAGTGTAGTGAAAAAAAAAAATAAAAAACCTTAGATTACAAAATAATATTCAACCATCAAAATAAAAGAGTAGTAGCAAATTAAAAAGTAGAGAAATGCCAACAATAACCAGAGCACAGTCCATGGAAGGAAAAGCGTGGGCCAAAAAATCTGAAAATGACAAAACACCAAAACGGACAGAAAAAAAGGACCACGAACCCTGAAGTCAGAGACACAGAAATAAAGGACAGGATTGAATCAATAACGGAAAAACTGGAAGGAGGTCCAGAAGTACAAACAACAAAAAGCACAATCAACAAAGGAGAAAGCTCAGGAACCAGCACAGCGAACAAAAAGAAAGGACCCAGGGAAAATGATAATCAGGACAACCAGGTAAACACAAACAAAACAAGTCATGAAATCAGAGGAGAAAACAAAGAAGACTCCAACCGAAAGGGAACCCCCCAAAAAGTGAAAATAACACAAATAGCTGGAACAGAAGCCACGCTTCAATCTCTCCCGGACGACAAAATCCTGGTGATCCTAGAAAAAGTCATTGACAAAAAAGCCATTGCCAAAATACAAAAACATAACAGTGGAATAATACTCACACTAAATGTAACAGAAAAAACCCAAAATTTACTGCAAAAACTGCAGGACAAACCAAAAATGATTCAACTGGCCCACAACATCAAAATCCAAATAGAGATGTTAAAAGAAACCAGAAAAAGTGTGATAAAAGGTATAAACCCAACCCTGTCAGGGGAGGAAGTGTTAAAGAATCTGTCCAAACAGAACCCAGATTTAAAGCTGGTGCACGTTGAACGTATAAAAGTGAAAGGGAGTATAGTAACCCCAGTGATAGTGATTACAACAGAAGGTAGGGAACCCCCCAAGACAGTACTATTTGGGAAAGCACAAAAAAACACAGAAGCCTTCATTCCCCCAGTGTTGCAGTGCTCCAACTGCATGAAGTTTGGCCATGGCCGACAAAGTTGCAGGGGGAAGGCAGTATGTAGGTTTTGTGCGGGGGCACACCCTTTCGCGCAGTGTGAAAAGGCGAAGTCAGATACTGACTATAAAAAGGATTATGCAAACAGAAAATGCATTAATTGCAAAGGAAACCACAGCACCAGATTCCAGGGCTGCCCAGTTTATCAGCAGACCAAAAAAGCACTAAAGGAAGCTATAACAACCCAAACCCCCTTCAAAACGGTCATTAAAGAATTAAAGGAAAACAATACTTATACGAGCACTAAAGTTATAACAGAAATTAAGAGTGTGCAAGAGGAAGTCAAAATGATTAAGTCACAGTTGGCAAAAGAAAGTAAGAACCAGTTAGAAAGTAATAAAACAGTACCAAAAAACCAGTCGGCTGATTCAACTACATCCTCGGAAGATACGAATGCACAGAAAAGTGCAGAGGCAATACTACAAGAAATGAAAGCCATACAACACCAAATTGCCCAGGATGTAGTTAAATTGTCAGCACAGAAAGAAGAAAATGAAATGATGTTAGTTAAACTATCTGAACTGAAAGAGGATAATGAAATTACACTAAAAAGGATAGAAAATCAGAGACAGGAGATTAACATAGACAGAGACGCATTAGAAAAGGAAAGTGGCAAACAAAAGCAAGAAGCTAAATGGAAAGAATGGGTAACAAAAACTGTCAAGCACTTAGAGAGAGTTATGATAGAGGAACAAACAGAAGAATCGTCACAAACCAAAGTATTGAAAAAATTCTTTAATAACATTAAAGAATCACCACGCAGAGTAGGCCTTATTTCTCAAGCAACAGATAGGGCCAATACAAACTAAGAGCAAACTAATAGTTATAACACAAAACAAAGGGATACTAGTTCATATAAACAATGGATAAGAAAGGATATAGAATTATACAGTGGAATTGTAGGGGTATCAAAAAGAATTTTGCACCCCTACTAGCAGAGACAGTAGGAACTACCGCTATATATACTCTTTAAGAGACCCATTTAAACCCTAATAGTAGATATAGCTGTAAGGGCTTTAAGATACTTAGGCACGATAGGAAAGAAGGTAGAGGAGGGGGTGTCGCAGTCTTAGTTAGCGAAACACTAAAAATTATAGACTGGGAAGTATTTGATACAACCAACATAGAAGGTATCCAGGTAACTATAGCAGCAGAACCAAACAATCTAACAATCCTAAACTTATACGCTAAAGATGGCACAATTAAAGATGAAGAAATACTAGCCATAAGCACCAGACTAGGCTCCAAAACAATCATAGTAGGCGATTTTAACTCCCATCATTATGCTTGGGGTGGACAACATGCAGACAATGCAGGAAAGTGCCTACTTGACTTCATAGAAAATAATGACCTGATAATATTAAATGATGGAACTGCAACTAGAATTAATCCACAAGCTAACAGGGCAGACTCAGCAATAGACATAAGTATAACAACTAACAACCTAGCGAATGTAAATTGGGAAGTGTTACAAGACACAAACTCAGATCATCTGCCCATTGTAATAACCATGCATGAAAAAGTCATTCCAAACCCAGAACCAGAGAAACCGACTTTCAACTATAAAAAAGCAAACTGGGAAGCCTTCCAATCAGATCTGGAGGTGATGGAATATAAAGACATGGAAACAGATGATACTGACTTGTGGGCAGAAACACTGACCAATGAAATTCTGAAAATAGCAATAAAATATATACCAAATAAAAATATGCCACAACACCTAAAACCAATAAATAACAACAATAACATTAATAAGAAAAGAAAAACTCAGTGGAATAAAGAACCAGTTGCCTGGTGGAATAAAAGCTGTGCAGAAATTCATGAGAGAAGGAAAAGGGCTTACAAAAATATAGAAATAACAGAACAGAAGAAAACTATGAAGAGTATAAACATATTAGGAATGAATCAAACAGAATAATATTTAAAGCCAAAGAAACTAACTGGAAGGAGTTTTGTCAGTCACTTAAACCTAGCACCCAAATTAATGAAGTATGGAAAAAGCTTAAGGCAATCAAAGGGAACAATAAGAAAACAATAATGCCAACAATCAAACTACCAAAGAGAGCAGAAACAGATAAAGAAAAAGCTAATGCCCTTGCTGAGTATTTCTATAAAGTCAGTGCAAAAAGTAGTCTTGGACAGGAAGAAAATGAGAGAAGAGAAAAACTTAGGATACAGTTTTCAAAAGAACTGCCAGACCAGATAGATGAAACAAACTATTTAGATGCTGATATAACAGAGGAAGAAATAACTAGTGCAATAAAAGAGAAATCTAATACTGCCTCAGGGCATGATATACTTAGTTATGAAATACTTAAGAAAGTACCCAAAAAAACTATAAACAAAATAACTTCTCTATATAACAAAATCAGGTGCTTAGGAAAGATACCAAAAGCATGGAAAGTAGCTGTGATAGTACCCATCCTAAAACCCAATAAGGAAGCCCATGATGTAAGTTCATATAGGCCTATCTCCTTAACATCACAACTAGGTAAAATACTGGAAACTGTTGTGAATAAAAGAGTTAAATTCTACCTTGAAAAAAACCAGTTATATAGCCCAAACAAGTCAGGGTTTAGAGCAGACAGAAGTACAGTAGACCAGCTTGTAAGATTAGAACATGATGTAAAGCTAGGGTTCAAGAGGAAAGAAAAAACAGTGGCAGTCTTTCTAGATGTAGCTAGAGCATATGATGAATGCTGGCGAGATGGAGCTGTTTACAAAATGAAAAAGATTGGCATTACTGGTAAAACCTATAGGTATCTAGAAAACTTTTTACAGGACAGGTATTTTGCTGTACAGGTGAATAATGATAGGTCAGAACTATATGAACAACAGAATGGGATTCCTCAGGGATCAGTGATTTCTCCTTTAATTTTCACTATAGCTGTAAATGATTTAGCAGATGAATTTAATGACATAAAGAATGCAGTATCACAATTTGCAGATGACTGTGCCATTTGGCGATCTGGAAAAAACTTGGACCATGTTTACAAAAAACTTCAAAATCAAATAGACAAAGTTTCAGAGTGGATGAAAAGTTGGGGCTTCCAAATTAATGTAAACAAAACAGTAGGTATGATTTTCAGCAAAGGAAATTTAAAAAAAGATAACAAAATCAATATAACCATTAAAGGACAGAAAATATGTACCTCCTCAACAACAAGATTTCTGGGCATAACTTTAGATAAACAACTAAATTATATTAAACATATAGACAATTTAGTAGAAAGCTGTAGGGGATCCTAAATATACTAAGGATTGTTAAAGGTAATGGATGGGGGGCCAGCAATAAAATAATGCTTATGTTCTACAAGTCTTTCATCAGGGGGAAACTGGATTATGCCAGCATAGTCTATGACTCAGCTGCAGCTTCTAACAAAGCAAAACTGGACAGAATTCAAAATGCAGCCATGAGAACCATTACAGGTGCATTTATATCAACACCAGTAGAAGCGCTAGAAGTAGCTCTTGGCATACCACCCCTTGGTCTAAGACGGAAAGAACTAAAATTAAATTATTGGAGTAAAGTAGCACAAGAAGTAACTCACCCAGCACATAAAGCATTTGTCAAAAACCAACCAAGTGTATGGGACGTCTCCTTAAGCAAAGATAGATTTCCAACAGGGTGGAGAACTATAGAAGATCTAACGCAGCTCAAGGAACTATCAAACACAATTAAAAATAGTAATAAATATAGAAGCAAAATACCACCCTGGGAACTAAAAACACCAATCATAGACTACTCACTTACTGAAAAGATCAAACAAAACATAGAAGATAAGGAAGCCAAAATGATAAGTAGAAAGTTCATAGATCAACTAACTAAACAAAGTCTGGCCGTCTACACTGATGGATCCAAAGGTGATAGTGGGCAACTAGGTGCAGGAGTTGTAATACCACAGTGGGGAGTTAAAAAGAGCTACAGTGTAACTGAAGGGGCTTCGATTTTTACCGCAGAGATGGTAGCAATTCTAAAAAAGTTTAGAAATAATCTAAGATAACCCACCAGAAGCTGTTACGATATTTACAGACTCACTATCATCACTACAAGCACTAGAACACCCAGGTAAATGTAGCCGGCCAGACATAAAGAAAGAAATTTTAGCAATTAATAGATCACTAGAAAACAGAGGATGTAGTGTGAGGCTAGTGTTGGTTCCAGCACACATAGGTATTGCTGGTAACGAGTTGGCAGACCAGAATGCCAAGAATGGAAGAACAAGTAAAAACAATATAAGAGCAGGACTGGGAAGGTCGGAGATCAAGAGCCAAGTGAAGATAACCATAAACGAGGAATAGAAGACAACATGGAAGAAAAGTAGAAAAGGCAGACACGCGTTCAAACTGCTGAAAGAACCAACGAGGACGTGCCAGGTCAGAGAAGAATTAAAGATACCATCGAACAAAAAACTGTGACGTCTCCGTCTCGGTGCAGCATACTTTATGATAGAAGAACCACACTGCCAAGAATGTCAGGAAGAAAATGACATAGACCACTACCTGATCCACTGTAAAAAGTACGAACAACAAAGGCTTGAATTAAAAACTTACTATAGAAATCACAATATAGACTTAACAGGTGATAAGGTTTTAAGTATAGATGCCCCAAGAGATGCCCAATCAATACTTAAAAGATATATACATAAAACAAAGGAAAACATATAAGGTTAGTACTTCAGGAAAAACATCCAACTAAATAGAAATTAAGCAGCAAGAACTAACAAAGCACTAATAAAAAACTAACTAACTACTCATAGGACAAGGAAAGCAAATGAGGTATATTTAAAAAAAAGGGCAACAACTCAAAAAGAACAAATACTAATACAAATTAAAACCAAGTGTAAAGGACAATAGTTATCTATAAACAATACAAAAGAGAAAATAAAATGGACAAATACTAATATAAATAAAAATCAGCAACTGCAAAAGACAAGTTATTTAAATTGAATACAAAATTAGTCAATAAAATGACACTAAATACCCCAGTTATAACCAACTTTCAGGTTGAACAGGGTAGACCAAGATGGAACGAAAAGAAGCAATAATGGTCAGCTGTTAAGTGCCCGCTCTCCACCCATCAACTCATCAAAACAACAACACAACTGTACTATTTGTTATACTACTAGAATTAGTGTCAGCTACACTTGATTCATAGTCATCATCTAACTTACATTTTTATTAATTAGACATGTTTCCATGTCTAATATGCCCTAGAAATAATTAACTAAATTCAGAAATAACTAAAATGATATAGAAATAACAAACACAAATGTGAGAAAGGGTCCATGGAGATATGTATTATAGTGACCTCCCATTGTCATGGTCGAATGAGTAAAAGTTCTCTTTCTTTATAAGGGAAGGTCACAACAATGCACGGTGGCTTAGCAATGGTGAAAACTGTGGTTGTAAAAGTACATTGGAGAGTTATTTTGGGATCTGGAACAATAGAGAAGGAAGTTGTTAGAATTTTACTATAATAACTGAATGATATTGTTTCCATCCTTAGCAACCTTTTATAATAAGTATCTTCTTCTTCAAGTACCATACCTAGTGGTATAGGAGATCATGTCTCTCCACAACTTCCTGTCTCCAGTACATTTTATCAATTCTGCTGTTAACTTCTTTCCATGCCATAACGTCAAGCTGTCCAGTATTTGCTCTCTTTGTCTTTGCCTATCTCTTTTTCCTTCAATCTTACCTGTTGTTAAAACATATTCTAGCTTTCTTCTTCTCATAACGTGGCCAAAAAATAATGATTGCTTCTTTCTAACTTGTGAAATAAGTTTCCTTTGTGCATTTGCCTCTTTCAGGACATCCTCATTACTCTTTTTGGCTGTCCATGCTATTTTTAACATTCTTCTGTTGGGAGCTGCATTGGTGTAATGGTTACCACATTGCGCTGACAATCAGGCGTTCATGGTTCAAGCCCAGTGTGGGCATTTGAAGAAGTGTCATTGACGGGATTTTGACTGAATAACCTGAACGGCTCCTGAGATAAACCCTCTGTGGATGGGAAGGAGCAAAGCTCCTGACCGGGTTGGAAGGAAAGTCCACAGACTCACCAGCCTCTCAATGACATGTCATTGGGCCGAAGGGCTGATAGCCCAAGTGCCGCTGGTTAAGAAAGACACAAAAACATTCTTCTGTAACCTCTAATGCTTTCCCTACTTGTTTACTTATTGCCCTTGACTCACTCTCATATGTCAGGATTGGTTCTATATAACACTGAAGAACTCTCTTTCTTACATCTAATAACCAAAAAATTGTTGCATAAAATACTCTTCATTTTACAGAATGCTGCTTTTGCCTGAGCTATTCTGCTCTTCACTTCTGAGATGCATCTTTCATCAGTTGTTGTTAATGTGCCCATGTATTTGAATTTATTGACCTGTGTTAACATTGTTCCATTTACTTTGATAGTGCATTCTGGGAAGCATTTTTCTTTGAGATGACCATTACTTCTGTCTTTTTGCTATTAAGGCTGAGACCCTTATTGACACTTTCTACCACTGTTGTGTCAACCATTTTCTGCAGCTCCTGTTCACTTTAGCTATTAAGACTATCATCAGCGTATCTTAAGTTGTTTATATTATGTCCACCAAATGGTATTCCTGGCATGTCCTCCAGAGATCTCATTACATTTTCACTGTACGGATTGAATAGATCCAGTGACAGAACACATCCCTGCCTGACACCTTTTTTTACTTGCTGAAATGTTCCTAATTGACTATGCATTCTTACAGCTGCTGTTTGTTGCCAGTAGATGTTCTTTTTTATCCTCAAGTCTTTACCATCAATGTTTATGCTTTCTGAAATTTGGATAATTTCCTCATGTTTCTTACTTACTTACTTAGTCGCTCCCCTTCTACCATGAGGTGTAGAGGTTTGGAAGAGAGAGCGCCAGACTATCCTATCGGCTGTCTTCCTCCTGGCCTGGTTCCATTCTAGTCCTTGGTCCTTCAAAGATTGTCTAATGTTGTTCTCCCAGCGGACTCTGGGTCGTCCTCGGGGTCTGGATCCTTGGCTCTTTGTTTCCCATGCTTGTCGTAGTATCCGATCTTCTCCCATTCTGCAGACATGGCCAAACCATCTTAATTGGGACTGTTCTACTTGGGTCTGCAGGGGGTAGGATTTAAGGCCTTGACGTATCGTCTGGTTGCGTACCATGTCTCTTCTTGTTACTTCAACAACCTTCCTCAGATACCTCATTTCTGAGGTTTGGATCTGGCTTTTATGGGTTGTAGTCATTGTTAAAGCTAGAAACAGAAATAAATGAAGTACAGGCGGGTTTTCGACCAGGTAGAGGCACTAGGGATCATATATTCAACATGAGGATCATCATAGAAAAGTGTAGAGAATTCAACGTTGACCTACATACTTGTTTCATTGATTACACAAAAGCTTTCGATTGTGTACAACATCAGCAGTTATGGGCTATTATGAAAAATATGGGATTTCCAAACCACCTTATACAACTCATCGCACTGCTGTACCAAGAACAACAGGCAGCCGTAAGAATAGAGGGGGAAACATCAGAATGGTTTGAAGTACAGAAAGGAGTAAGACAAGGCTGTACCCTTTCCCCTTACCTGTTTAACATTTATGCCGAGAATATCATGAGAAACGTAAGAGATGACCAAGAACACACAGAGTTTGACTCATTTAACATCGGCGGGTACTAGATCCCGGAAATCAGATATGCTGACGACACAGTCCTCCTATCGACCAACCCAGAAGGACTTGAACAATTACTTCTGTCCACCAAAAAACACAGCGAGGCCCAGAATCTATACCTAAACACCAAGAAGACCAAAGTATTGACAACAGACAAAGTAAAGACCAAACCAGAAATTGAAATTGATAACGAAGAACTGGAAAGTGTCAATGAATTCGAATACTTAGGATCAATCATTAACAGCTCTGGCGACTGTGCAGTAGAAATTAAAAGAAGACTTGCAATTGCTTCACATAAGCTAATACAGATGAAAAACCTATGGCAAGGCACAAGCAAAGAAACAAAGTTACAACTGATCAGAGCATGTATATTCCCAGTAGCAACATACGGCTGCGAGACTTGGACACTCAATAAAACAGTTGCAAAAAAGATTACATCATTCGAAATGAAATGCTACAGAAGGATGTTGAGAATACCCTGGACAGAAAAAAAGACCAACAGAGAAGTACTGCACTCACTAAATGTACAGGAACATTGGCTCCTAAATACCATCGCAATAAGGAAGCTGAAATTTTTCGGTCATATAAAAAGACATAATAGTCTGGAAAAAACAGTGATGGAAGGCATGGTCCCTGGAAAAAGGGGAAGGGGTCGACCTAGACGACGGTGGACCCAGGACATCACAGAGAGTCTGAACTTGTCTTTGGCTGATGCAGGTCGACTTGCCCAGAATCGTGATGCGTTCAGAGCAGCTGTAATGGAGACAACGTTCTGGAAAGAATACGTCACATGATGATGAGTCATTGCCCATGACTCGCATCCATATGTCAAGACTGGGACATAGGTGGAGCGGTATACAGCCATCTTCGTTTTCTTACCAACCTCTCTCTTGCTGAGGAATCCTCGATTTATGGCCTGAAAAAAGTCTCCCAGCTGCTGCTTTTCGAGTGGCCAACTCTTCTTTGATGCCTCCCTTTCGGTCTATAATAGCTCCGAGGTATTTAAAGTGGTCGACCTGCTCCAGGATCTGTTCTCCCAGCTTAATCTGATGTCTTCTTTCTTCTCGTGATATCACCATGGATTTTGTTTTAGAGCTGCTTATGACCATCCCTCTCTTCTCCAGCTCTTCCTTCCAGACTTGCAGGTTGGATTGGAGATGTGCCTCTGATTTAGCAATCAGGGCAACATCCTCTTGTTTCACCTTGTCAAATATCTTAGTATAATCTATCAAGCATAAGTCCACACTGTTCATCACGATTTCTGGTTTAATTTTATTTTCACTATTCCAATGATAATTTGTAATAATATTTTGGTCAAATGACTCATAAGACCAATGGTGCTATGGCTCCCAGTTTCTGTGGCAAAGCTGTGAAAATAGATTTTAATAGATCAGGTATTTGAATACTGTTGTAGATTTCACCAAACAGTTTTGTTATCACTTCTAATCCAAATTCTCCCAAAGCTTGCTTTTCCTCTACTGTTACATTATCTGGTCCAGGCGCTTTGCCTTTCTTCATGTGGTGCATGGCATCCTCTACCTCTGTCACATGTATTGGAGGTCTTTCACAACTGTTCTGCTCGTTCAAATCTGGTCTTTCATCATCATACAACTCCCCGATGTATTTAGTCCATCTTTCTATTATGTTCTCATGATCCATTAACAGTGTTCCTTCTTTTGATTTCAGACAGCCAGTCACTGTTTGTGTCCTTCTGCCTGTTAACTCATTTATTTGCTTGTACATAGATTTTATGTCTTTTCTGTGCTGTACTTCAAGCTCTCTGCTCTTCTGGTTTAGCCATGCTTTTTTTTGCTGTTTTAAATTTGTGCACTATTTCCTTATTAAGTCTGTTATATTCTTCTTTGATTTGCTTCTTCTTTCTTTGTGCATCCATCAATTGTAAAATTTCATTTGTCATCCATTTCTTCTTTGCAGTCCTCTTTACTTCTGGTATGATTTCTTTTCATGTTTGATGTATTGACTCCTTTAGCATTTCTCACCGTTCATCTACACTATTTTCTTCTATTGCATTGTAATTGTATTGTAATGATATATCTTTCGCTTATTTTATTATCTGATTTAAGTACGGCTAAGTTCACTCCAATTGACAGAGTGGTTAGAGCATTGGTTTCTTGTAGCAACGGTGCCAGGTTTGAATCACTGATGACATGCTCCTGGCATGGCAGACCTCACAGAAGCTTCATAGAAGCCTAACATCTTTAGGACCTTCAATGATTTGTATGGAGAGACATATACATGAATGATGCATTGAGTGTTTGATGTTTGTAATGTGCAAATATCTTAGGAAATAAGACAGTAAAGAACACACAGTAGAGAGACCTAACAAGTTCGATATTGTTTATATAGAATTTCATGGACAGACTTTTTTTTCGTACAAGAACACATATATCAAATAGGATGGAAGTTTTTCTAGTGTGATATTTAAGTGAATTAAAAGGGGGTTCTGTGACGAGTAGGGTGTATGTGGGTGGATGTAGAAAGTCAGACAACACTTATGCACCGCTCGTCTAGCTCACTGTCTAAGGAATAACTCCAACAGCCTGTATCAATCTCCGAACAATATATTATATTCACAAATAAGTCACAATGGACGCAGGGCCATTACAAATATTAGATACATCACAAATCCCGAGTATCCGCACACACTCTGCTTCTCGGAATAACTACAGCCACAAATAGGCTACTCCATGAATAACTACTGCAACATCTACTACACAACTCTAGCCCTCTACTCGCGCACTACTATAGACATCCACCCTTCTCTTCTCTACACTCTTTGCTGTCTCCTGTCTACTGTCTGCTCTATACTGACTCAACTCTCTACCTACCCAACACACTACTGATTCGACACACATCTCTCTCTCATTGACCCCTTTCATTCGTATTCACCAAACACGTGAAAACCTTCCACGCTCCACTGATCTTCATTCACGCCTAACTATAGTTAGCAGCTTGTCTTGATCTCCGCTCACAACCTTGCTTTAACTAAAATATTACAAGGCAAGCATTCCCAACTCACAACAACACACATGACTAATAAACTCCCGCTGGAGCATGGGAACACCCACACATGCTAAAATACCCTCAAAACACTCTGTGACATCCACCCCTTTCCCCACGTGAAAAACCGGGGTTTTTCACCGAGGAGACAGAGATGGGAGTCCTATACTCCTTCAAACCCAAAATTCATCATCAAAGTAAACAATGCTTCCATTCCCCATATCAAACCTCACAATAATAGCATACAAATTATTCTAGCGACAATCACATTCAATCTCTCTAAAATTAAAGAAACTTCATTTTTACAGCAGAGAAATGCATGCAAAATATACACACTTTATGTCAAATCATCAAAATACACAAACAAAAACTACATGCAAGAATGCTCAATGAAGATCACAATCAGCTCGTCTGGTATCTTGTCCTACTAGTAACATTAAACTGTTGTAGGGTTAATGTACACCTGGTTAGCCAGCTGCTCGGTGACTTGGCAGACTGCAGAAAACTCGTTGCAACTACATATGACTAATGCCGAAGCATCTGTCCTGAGAAAGAAAATTTTGTCTAAATCAGAAAGCAACACAAGTTGACTACTTGCAAAAATCTTCTCAAATTTTATCTAAGTCACCTTGACACTTACTTGTACAGATCACTCTATTAGGCCTTCCTTCTGAGTTAGTGATGTTAGTTTTCGGGCTCTGAAATTTCAATATTATACTATCAGAGGCCCCTTCTTGTGTACGGGCTGATCACCCGTTTGCCAGTCACTTTGATTACGGAAACAACAACAAACGGATTGATTTGTCGTTGCCCTAAAGACGCCATATAAAAATGGACGGAAAATTCCTGATGTAGGAACAATAAATAACTTGTGTCATCTCTCGGTTAAAAATTGGCTAAGAAAATCTATCCGTTGTTGCCCTTAAGACGCCACTAGGCGTAACGGACCCACTTGAACTGCTTTGAAAGTTTCAATTATTTAGGCAGTAAAATGACTCAGGATGGTGACACAACAAGAGAAATCCATACTAGAATTGCTTTGGCAGCTAGCGCCTTCAATAGATTACCTAACATTTGGAAATTACGATCATTGAATATACATACGAAGCTTCGTCTGTTTAATTCAAATGTTATCTCAGTGTTAACATACGGATGCGAGAGTTGGAAAATAACAAAATCATTGGAGAACAAGCTGAATACATTCGAGAACAAATGTCTTAGAAAACTCATGAACATCAGTTGGAAAGAATTCAAGACTAATCATCTCTAGCAGAAAAATTTGGACTATATAAGGAAAAGACTCATCATCGGGTCCTACGAAGCAACAGAATACCACTCCATTTAGGGTAAGCGAAAAAAGGAATCCACGGCTCAGAAGAACAATAATACCACAGCGTTGGGCCTACAATGTGCAACAGCTAAGAGGAGTGGCGTACCACACCTGGAGAGCACTGGTTTCCATGCCTTATGCTTAACGAATTTATTTGCTCTATTACTATAAAACGCCATTAGGGTTACAATGGCTAAGAAAATCTATTCGTTGTTGCCCTTAAGACGCCACTAGGCGTAATGGCCACTGACTGCTTTGACGGTCGTTGGCTAAGGACGGAAGAAGAAGAGAAGAAGAAGAAGAGGCCCCTTAATCATTTTCAGCTCTTTGTTCACTATAGCTTAGTCTTTGGAACAAAGTCCGCTGCTTATGACTCTACTATAAAAGTTCCTCTGTATCTTTGTTTCTAAATGTTGGAACAATCCTTATCTCTTGTCCTCTGTATCTGTTTCTAAATCCAATCCGACGTTTACTTTGAAAACTACCACAGTAACCATTACTAATCATGCAGCTTCCTCTAAAGTGTCTGAAATCTCTTCTTTTTTTTTATTGTGAAATCTCTTAAGCCATTGGTTTCTCTGTTGTAATATTTCTCGTGCAACATACGAGCACCACGACTCTCTCTGCAATATTTTTCAATCAGCTTTCTGCGCTCTTATTTCATCTGGTCTGTCTCAGGATATTTGACAGATTCACCTTCTTCTGGCAAAGTAAAGTTCACCTTCGTTTCATTTACTGCACTTTCCGGAATATTCATTGTATGTTCACCCCATTCACTTGCTGATTTTATATGCTTCCCAATGTTAGTTTCTGGTTGACTAAACTGTTTTGGAAGCGATACATCCTCTTGTTGTGATGAAATTAAATTTAATACCGAAGTATCAAGACTAATCGACAAATAAGAGAAGACTCTAGGCAGAAATATGTCTCCGATTATATAAGGAAAAGACGATGGTCAAATATCGGTCTTGTCCTACGAATGCAAAACAACAGAATACCACTGCTTGCGCTCACTTGGGTTCCTGAGGGTAAGAAGAAAAAAAGGAAGACCAAAAGAAACACTTAGAAGAACAATAATAAGAGAATGAAGAACGTTGGAATTAAATAATGTGCAGGAGCTAAGAGGAATGGCGTCACAATGAATAACCTGGAGAGCACTGATTTCTGCCTTATGCGCCGTGTTTGGTGCTTAAAGAATTTATTATTATTATTATTATCAGCAACCCGGACATTATCAGATGACATGCTATCTACAGGAATTACCCTAGGTTTTCCCTGCAATCTGGTCGTTCCTCCATAAGGACCATCTTTATGCTTGTGCTTCCAAAGTTTAATATCTTCATCAGTATACTCTTTGATACCACGAATATTTCCAAGTATCAGATCAGCGACCACATTATCATCAAGAACACATGCTTTTACCCTACCCCGCAAGAATGGTGTATCAATGTCTATCAACACTAGAGGATAAAACTCCACCCTGCCACCAAAAGTGATACACCGAGCAGTTTGACCCAACAAACGAGACTCCCCAATACACGATCTCCACACCCCAACTGTCGTACATCCTGTATCCCTTAAGACGGATACAGCCTTTCGTCCTATGTAACCTGAATGCAAGACTATGTTCCCATCTGTATGAACTGCTGACAAACATGGAAGTGAGTGGCCACAAATATGAATTGGTGTCTCATCTTTATGAAAAAGTGGTCTACACCCTGCACAACTGTCGCTGTTGAATGTATCTAAGACTACCACCGAATTTGCGCGTTCAACCTTCCTATTATGACAATCAAATTGAAGGTGTCCAATCCCATTACATACAAAGCATCTGTACTCCTCACGCTGGCTCTTCTGTGGACTACCGTTAGTATTAGACTGAGGCTCGGCCACAGACTGAGGTTCAGGCTTGTCACAAAACTTCGCTCCATGGCACGGTGATCCGCATTTAAAACAACCCGAAGGTCTTCTACTACCTGACTCTGTCATATTCTGCTGTTTCCTGGGTGATGTACGGAAGTCTGTCTCTGTCCACCTCTTACTTACTGCCTTCCTATCATAAGGCCTCTCCCCACTACGAGAATTTTGTCCCCGATATGGTCGTGTTTCATAACTCCGCTTGGCCGCACATGTCGTAAAAATTTCTGGCACCGCTGATTTATGAATCGGTTTGCCTGGATGTGCTGTCGTGTATTAATGCCATAACTGTGACATTGCCGAAATAGTTTCCGGTTTTCTCTCCTGAAAAATGTCTACAAATCGTGGCTACATGACGACATTACTTTATCACGTAAGATCAAATCACATAGGCCATCAAAATCTTTAGCAATGCCCGATAGGTCAATCTACCTGTTCAATAACATTTTAATATCTGCGATAAATTCCGCGAAATCTTGCTCACTACTCGGCATCGCACTGTGGAACTTTAACCGATAACCCTGCTCATTTAATTTGTACTTGCGTAACAAAGTTTCCTTCACTATGTCATAATTTAATCTATCTTCCACAGTTAATTGAAAAACTGTTTTTAATGCTGACCCTGTTAGATAATCTGTCAACAGTGATCCCCACAGTTCTTTATTAATCTTTAAGGCAGTTGCCTTCATTTGAAACCTTTCCAAAAAAACAGTCCATAAAATCTATGGATTCGTTGAAAATTGAGAGTTTCAACTTGTACATGCTCCCATACTCTTTTTTTTTTAATGATGAGTCTGAACTCGACTTCTCTAACTCGAGTCTTCTCAAGGATACCACTTTTTCCGCTTCTATCTTTTTAATTTCTTTCTGTATCTCTAACCTCTTAGTCTCTTCCTCTGCTTTCAGTTTCTTCTTCTGCTTCAACTTTCTTTCTCTCTCGCTTCTCATGTCGTTCTTGTCTGTCCTGCACCTCTTTAAATTGAGTCTTTGCAAACTCTAAGAGATCTTCTCCAGACTTTCCAATCCTCTCACCGACAAGGATAAAATCCATAAGTGTTAACATGATTACAAATATATCTGACTTATATGCACCTCAAATACTCTAACTTAATGACAAAATAGTTCACCCCCAAAATAATATCTTAAATAACCACTAAGATGATACCTTACTCGCTGTACTCAATGTCTACCCAAAAAAATTATTAGCCCTACAAAACAAACAATGAGACAAATGATGATGATAAGTACTACACCCTAATTTAACAAACAACAAACTGGTAGGTCGGTAACAAGAAAAAAGAAAGATGTGTGACAGAAGTAATATTGAAATTTACAGTACCAGACTTCTATAACGCACGAAAACAAGAGATTGAAAAATATAACGTATTTACAGTATAGTATAAGAAGAAAAGATGTAAATACAGACATTCCACGAAAAGAAGAAATCATCACAGCAATCAAAGGGCTAAAGAACGGTAAAGCTACGGGCCATGATAACTTAAATGCAGAGCTATTTAAGACAGACCCTGAGCTAGCAGCAGAACTATTAGAACCACTATTTGCACAAGTGTGGAAAACGGGGACAACACCATCAGAGTGGAAGAAAGGAATAATTGTCAAATTGCCCAAGAAGGGAGATCTTGCAGACTGCAATAATTGGAGAGGAATCACTCTTCTCTCAGTTCCCAGCAAAATACTAGGCAGGATAATTATACAGAGAATTTCAAAGGCAGTAGACTACAAACTGAGGAAAGAACAAGCAGGATTTAGAAAGAACAGAAGATGTGTAGACCATATATTCACTCTCAGGAACATTATAGAGCAGTGCTCAGAATGGCAAAGACAGCTTTACATAAATTTTGTTGATTTTGAAAAGGCTTTTGACTGCATACATAGGGACAGTTTATGGAAAATACTGAGGGCTTATGGAATTCCAAGCTGCATAGTGTCAATCATAAAAAGCCTCTATGCCAACTTTACGTGTAGTGTTGGGCAGAGCAACCTAACCTTCGAAGTGAAGACAGGAGTACGACAGGGATGCCCCTTATCAACCACTCTATTTTTAACAGTCATAGACTGGGTGATGCGCCAGACAACAGAGGGCAGTCCAAGAGGAATAAGATGGACTACATTTTCTACATTGGAAGATCTGGAATATGCAGATGACATTGCACTGCTGGCACATTCACATCAACACATCCAGGAAAAAATGGATAGACTTAATAAAATTAGCCAGCAGGTGGGCTTGAACATCAATTTAAAGAAGTCTGAGGTCATGACGCTCAATGTGAGCAACCCTGAGCCCATATCAGTAAGGAATCAGCAACTGGTACAGACAGATACCTTCACATACCTAGGAAGCATAGTAACACCAGATGGTGGGGCAGGCAAAGACATCAACATCAGAATGAATAAGGCAAGAACAGCCTTCTTTAGCCTAAATAACATCTGGAAGTCCTCCCAATACAGCACAAGCACAAAATTAAGATTATACCAGAGTTGCGTGCTTTCAGTGCTTCTCTATGGTGCGGAATGCTGGAGAGTCACAGAGAAGGAAATGTCAAAATTGTCCTCTTTTCACACAACATGCCTAAGAAAAATTCACCGCATCTTTTGGCCGAAAACCATCACCAACCAAGATCTGCTTACTCGTAGCAAGCAAGAGGACATGCACACCATCATAGCTGGCAGACGCTGGAGCTGGGTTGGTCATGTCCTCAGAAGAGACCCCGATGCCATCACAAGAACAGCTATGTTTTGGACCCCTGAAGGAAAGCGAAAGAGAGGCCGACCAAAAACAACTTGGCGGAGGACTGTGGAGGCTGAGATGCAAAGAATGAACCAGAGCTGGGGCACTGTACGAAGGATGGCCACCGACCGTGCAAAGTGGAATCAATTTGTTGTTGCCCTACAAGACGCCACTAGGCGTGATGGCCACTGACTGCTTTGACGGTCGGTGGTTAAGGATCGAAGAAGAAGATAAGAAGAAAATGACTGAAAAACACAACATATACACAGAACGTCAAAGAGGGAATGTAACACACAACCAACAACAAGATGCACGTAAACAACTAATGCAAAAATGCAAACTTTATTCGTGAAGGACAATACAACTGATCCTGCCCACAGGATAAGACCCCTTCTAAGAATAAATAGCGCAAAATCCTACAGATGAAATCAAAACACAAATAAATATCATAATCGTCACGTCCAACAACAACACTGAAACAATGAATACCAAGGGAAGCCTATAGAGCAACATGGACAAATAAATGAACTAAGGCCTTAGAATGATGAACCAAAACAAACTAAGGTTACGTAGCTTTATCTTGTGTACTGGAATGAAGGCTATGGCAATCAACTGATCTGATCTGTTGTCTCCAAGTCACCTCTGCAGCAGTAACTTTGAGAAGCGCAAACACTACAACAGTTCCTGTGAGGAATATGTTAATACACAACTTTGTGTAAACCAAATACAAAAAGGTGTACTGAAATTTTCAATGAAGCTATTATGACTGTTGTCTCCAAATAACTTTGAGAAGCGCAAACACTACAACAGTTCCTGTGAGGAATATGTTAATACACACTTAGTATATAATTAAAGCTATTATGACACAAAATAGAAATGGCAGAAACACTAGAAGAAGGATGATAGATAGGATTAGCACAGTTATAGGTAAAGTAGATATACAATTAGTTCTAAATGCAATCTAACCTAAACGTACATCACATATAAACATACAAAGACAGAGTGAAAACTAACTACAGTAGAACAGCAACACTAAAGATGAAGTAGAAACAAAAATGATACTACTGAAAGAGGAAAGTAGTAGAACTAAAGAGAAAAAGCTACATGTGATAACAGAAGTACTCAGTATACGAAAAGAACTACTGATTTCTTAGGAAATACACTGTTAGCACTATATAAAACAAAAATCACCTTTTAGTTAGAACTTAGTAAACACCCTACTAGAACATTATCATTCTAGAGCACGAAAGAATGTTACGTAACTACCTTAAACGAACAACAACAGAATAATATCTAACTAAGCTGTATCTCAAGGAATTATGACGAACACTAATTGTTCACAGAACAAGTACATAATACTTTAATCCCAAGCGTGTATATATGTTTATAATGTCCTTAGCAGGTCCCACGGCGATGAAATATGAGGACAACACACAGCACTGCACAACACATTCAGTTCAGATTCTGTAGTGTCACCGGTTACACACCGTGAAAAACAGGGCTCGTGTTTTCCACTTCACACTGTCGAGTAGAACACTGCAACACGACAGCTTCACAGCTCTACTTCTTCTGGTCACCACAGATTCTCCTGGTCACAACACACTGTTTCACAGCAGCCGTAAGCAATCGATGTAAACAGACCTGTAAGACTGCATTCCTAGCACACTGTTTATCCTCAGCACACGTTACAGCTGACAGCTGACCCAGATTTGAACAGTGTTGAAACGTTCAGTTACAGTTGTCACACTTCGCTGCGTTGAAAAACAAACCCTAGGCTGCTGACCACATGACCTCAGATCACTTCAGTGCTGTAAAACCCTGGGTTCACTGGTACATCCAAATAGACGAGCCCCCAGATGTGACGAGTAGGGTGTATGTGGGTGGATGTAGAAAGTCAGACAACACTTATACACCACTCGTCTAGCTCACTGTCTAAGGAGTAACTTCAACAGCCTGTATCAATCTCCGAACAATATATTATATTCACAAATAAGTCACAATGGACGCAGGGCCATTACAAATATTAGATACATCACAAATCCCGAGTATCCGCACACACTATTCTTCTCGGAATAACTACAGCCACAAATAGGCTACTTCATGAATAACTACTGCAACATCTACTACACAACTCTGGCCCTCTACTCGCGCACTACTATAGACATCCACCCTTCTCTTCTCTACGCTCTTTGCTGTCTCCTGTCTACTGTCTGCTCTCTACTGACTCAACTCTCTACCTACCCAACACACTACTGATTCGACACACATCTCTCTCTTGCTGACCCCTTTCATTCGTATTCACCAAACACGTGAAAACCTTCCACGCTCCACTGATCTTCATTCACGCCTAACTATAGCTAGCAGCTTGTCTTGATCTCCGCTCACAACCTTGCTTTAACTAAAATATTACAAGGCAAGCATTCCCAACTCACAACAACACACATGACTAATAAACTCCAGATGGAGCATGTGAACACCCACACATGCTAAAATACCCTCAAAACACTCTGTGACAGGTACTATATAATATTTAATACTAAGAAGCCATTTGGCCTTTCACAGAGATTGCAAAGCCTTTCGAAATTTTCCAAACTGTTATGTGTGTTGATGGTCACTCCATGGTATGGAATTGTCATGGCAAGGTTTATTTTAGTCAGCATGATTGTTGCACCATGAAGCACCCTCACTAGTAGAATGAAACGTAGAGCGCAGACTATATGACGCCACAACACATAGTTACAAGAAGAATTCGTTGTGTAGCCTTTGGGCACGATGGCAGTGTTTAAAGATATGTGGTATACCCACACTAACAAAGTGTAGTTGTAGACGAGATTTAAAAGGCTTTGAAAAGCCGTAGTTAAAGTGTTTAACTAAAGTGAATTTATATTCACCACAGTGTAATATAATTACAAGTGCCTGCCAATTGAACGCTTTAGTGATAAAAGCAATTTAAGGACTTTGTCGTCCAAGATGGAATAATTGTGAAAATAATAATATGGCAGGTCATCCTGGCTTGGAAAGCCAAAGGAAAAAGTATAATATAAATACGATTCAAATGTGAATCAAGTCATATCGACGAAGAGATCTTCGTTTAGCCAGAATAGAAGCACATTTGAACAGTGAACGAATTATAGCATCGTGTTACATATAAACTGTTAGTAAACGTCGTCATTAAATATATCAGTCGTTTACGACCGTGATTGCTGCAGTTAATAACATTCATTGGAGTCTAACCTTTGGAATGTCTTTGAAATGTTATTCAAATCTACATGTTGTCACCGTCTTCAAAATACAGAGTAGATACATTTGAATACGAAACTAGATCAAACAATATATTAATATAATAGAATACAGAAGTCTCAATAATAATGAAGCAAGATAGGGTCAACAACGATTATGATGAAAGTAATTTAATTTTGATTCAAGATGAACATGAATCCACTCAGGGGGATATGTATCAGTCACTATGTCAGTATCAATTCTGACTCATGTCAAAGATAGAAGTCTACAACGTCATTAAGCCTGACAATCGCAACAAAAACCACCTAACAATGTGATATATGCATATTACCTAATTATGTGTGCATTATGCTCATACAGGGGATCGAGAAGTCTCTCTGCAGTGGGTTCAGTGCTTTAATAATATGAATGTAATATGGGAGCCGCGCTGGTGTAATGGTTGCCGCGCTGCGCTGGCGATCGTGTGATCCGGGTTCGGGCCCGGGCGAGGACATGTGAATGAGTCTCGTCGACCGGGACTTGGACTAGATTAATTCGAGCGCTGGCGAAGATATTTGAAAGAGTGTCATCGACCAGGGACTGGCGGTTCCTGAGCCGACCCAGCTCAAATGGGTACCCTCCGAAGACGGCGAGTATCTGCCTGAATGGCGAGTGGACACTTGTCAGTGAACAGGAAAAAAAGGGATACTCACGTAAAAATCAGTCTCAGGTTAGATATATTAACCGGAGATTCTCGCCTCGAGTAATAGCGGGCGTACGTTAAAAAAAAAAAAAGACTACAATATGTTATGATGCAGTAAACTGTATTATTTTAACCGCACTCCACCTCCACGTGGTGGTCCTGGAAACAGTCTGCAGCAGTGCAGTCTGGCTGAGCGAGTGTGGATCGAAATGGGAAGGCAAACCCGGTCCTAAAAAATGCCGTGCAGAAGTCGGATGTGTCGACCGAAAGGTGCAGATATCACAGCTTAGGCGTAAACAGACACAACGCAATCACCGTCCTTTTCAGGACGAACGAGCGAAGAAGAAGAAGAAGTATTATTTTAATTGACTTTAATTAGATTTACTTTACAGCAAGTCCCTCCGCGGTGGTTATGCAGTAGTAGTTCTGCGCATCAGCTCACGCGCATCATAATGCTTGCGCAGTATTTCTCACCGGTGGAGGACATTAGCAGTGCTAATTTAGCACTGTTGTGCCCTGTGTGTCACTGGTTGCGTCAGTATGCAAACCGTCGAGGAGCGCATTTTTCTCGTGGAGTATGTTTTTCATGCCGGTGATAGGTACACAGAAGATGTGAAACACAAATTCGCCGAGAAGTTTCCAAATTCCACAGTTCCTCGCCGCGACACTGTCCGAGATCTCATCGCCAAATTTCGATCGACTAGTTTGGTAGCAGATGATCCTCGAAGTGGACGGCCAACCGTTTTGTCTGAGGAAAAATTGTTAAATATTTCTGATAAATATCAGAAGTCCATCAAAATCATTGCGAAAATTGGCGTAGGAGACAGATATAAGCTACGGATCTACACAAAAAGCAGTTCGGTGGAAACTGAATTTCTTTTCTTACAAAGTGTGCGCTGTTCAGGAACTGAAACCTGTGGATCACGATAACAGGATACGTTATTGTCAGTGGTATCAGAAGTTCATACAGGATAATGGTATTAAGGTTCTGGACCACACATTTTATACAGATGAAGCGTGGTTTCACTTATCTGGCTACATAAACTTCCAAAACACTCACTTGTTGTCTACAGCCAACTCACATTCCTTTCACGAGGCACCATTGCATGACCAGAAAATCGGTGTTTGGATAGCAATTTCGAGAAGAAGAATTGTGGGTCCCTTATTTTTTGAGGACACACTTAACTCTGAACGGTACTGTTCGCAAATTGTGTACCCATTCATTGCCCAGCTTGACGAAAACGACATACTGAATGGCTACTTCCAACAAGATGGTGCAACTGCACATACTGCATACCGTACCCTAGAATTACTGAAGGACTTCTTTGCGGGTCGCATAATTTCAAAGGGACTTTGGCCAGCACGGTCACCAGATCTCACTCCGCCCGATTACTTCTTCTGGGGCGCGGTAAAGCACTGAACCCACTGCGGAGGGACTTCTCGATCACCCCGTATTTAGGTTATAACATTTTGCTTACATGTAGGACTAGCATTTCATAATTTACGTGTGCTCATTGTTTTTAACATTTCAGACATATATTCCTGTCCCCTGTGTAACACGGGTTTCCTCCAACTTGATGTCCTGGATGAGCATATGAAAACAGTACACAACAGTGGACTCTGGGAGTTTGATAATAAACATGATCTTCAGGATGTGTTACTACAGGGCAGTGGAAATAAAATATATCAAACAGTAAATAAAATAGGAGATGATACCTCTACTGATGCAATAAGAGAAGATAATGATGTCTCTGCTGATGCAATAAGAGAAGATAACATGAAACTGAGACTCACTGATAATGAACAATTACTGAACTTTATCCATAGTAATGCAAGGACAACAAAAATTTGTGAATAAAAGAATACATACAGGAGAGAAGCCTTACAAGTGTGATGTTTGTAGTGTAGCATTTACTCACAGACGTTATCTAAATAACCATAACAGAATACATACAGGAGAGAAGTCTTACAAGTGTGATGTTTGTAGTGTAGCATTTACTCACAGACGTTATCTAAATAACCATAACAGAATACATACAGGAGAGAAGCCTTACAAGTGTGATGTTTGTAGTGTAGCATTTACTCACAGACGTTATCTAAATAACCATAACAGAATACATACAGGAGAGAAGCATTACAAGTGTGATGTTTGTGGTGTAGCATTTGCTTATAAACGTGGTCTAAACAACCATAACATAATACATACTGAAGAGATGCCTTACAAATGAAATGTTTGTTATGCAGCATATACTCAAAGAAGTGAGCTTAATAAACATAAAAGAATACATACAGGGGAGAAACCTTACAAGTGTGAATTGTGCTGCACCATTTATTCAAATAAATCATCTAAAAGTGCATAAAAGATTACATACAGGAGAGAAGCCTTTCAAGTGAGATATGTGTGATACAATATTCACTGAGAATAATAACTAAAAGAACACATACTCGTAGTACGCAAGTCATTAAAATAAAAATAACAATACTTTCCTTAGCGAAAACACAAGGTTAATTCATCAGCTAGATCAACTACATCATGTCTCAAGCATCAAGAACAAGAAAAATGCCGAACGAAACAACCATCGCAAGTTAACTAACAACCCTGGAATAACTGGACTTCAAGCTTCACTACAAGATTCTGCTGACCACATCCTGCAAGAAGATCAGCAGTGGCACTAACAGTGCTGTCAAGCATGACCTCAACAACACCGCAGTTTCCTTGTGCTGATAAGTCATCTATAAAGTTTTTGCTGTGGTTTTCTGTATTATTATTACTTTATAATGGTCCCAGTCTTGACGTATGGATGCGAGTCATGGGCAATGACTACAACCCACAAAAGCCAAATCCAAACCTCAGAAATGAGGTATCTGAGGAAGATGGCTGAAGTAACAAGAAGAAACATGGCCATGGACCAGACGATACGTCAAGGCCTAAAAGCCCACCCTCTAACCCTGGGAGACCCATTGTCTCTGCGTGTGCCTGCCCTACGGAACGTATATCAGACTTCCTCGACGGCATCTTCCAGCCTATTGTAGAGCAGCTTCCTTCCTTCTTAAAGGACACAAACCATGCCCTTACTACTTTTTCCTCTATCCAGCTGTCCCCAGACCGTACCTACCGTTTATTTCTGTTAGATGTTTGCTCGCTTTACACGCCATTTCCTCACTCTGATGATCTCCGAGCTCTCCGGTTTTTCCTGGACCAGCGCACGCACCCCTCTATCGCTACAGAGACTCTCCTGTGCCTTGCAGAACTTGTCGTTCGACTCAATTCCTTTGAGTTCAATATACAGTTCTTTGACCAAATAAGTGGAGTTGCCATGGGCACCAAGATGGGTCCCAGTTATGCCTGCCTCTTCATGGGCTAGCTGGAGTATCAGGTGTGGCAGCAGTATCCTGGACCTTTTCCATTGATGTATCTTAGATACATAGATGATGGCATAGGTCTCACCGATATGCCAGAGGTTGACCTATCTAGGTTCATTAATTTCATTAACAACTTCCACCCTGCGATCCAATTCATCTCTCACATCTCCACTGTCTCTGTTAATTTCCTTGACATTGTTGTCACCATCACTCCCCCCCCCCCCCACCTCACCACTTCGGTGTACTACAAACCCACCGATGCACACAGTTACCTCCTTTATACTTCCTCTCATCCTCCGGCTTGTCGTGACTCCTTGCCTTTCTCACAACTTCTCCGCCTCCGCCAGTTATGCCAATGTGATAGGGTGGGCGAGATGATGATGATAATGACGTTGTGATATTTGATCACTCTCTTTTCACACTCGCAACCGACCCGATTCAACAATTAAAGTCTTGATTCTAGAGGCAGGGGCTGTATTTATTTTTACAACCCATTCAGTGACTGAGCAAACATTAAACAAATAAACCAACGTACATAACAAAACAAAACACCCAACAGTGCCCGATTGCTAATCTGAAGAAGCAAACAAAGCAACCAATGGTTAAAATCATAATATAATACTGAATGAGAAACACCACGCTCTCACCTGTCAAACTGTCCTACCCCGCCACCTGACACACTCAACTATCACACACACACTCATGCATGTCGTCCAATGAGACTAGTACGGTGTTGTGCATGAGGCTGGCAATCCCACCGTGTAACACAGATTGCTACCGAAACTACTACTGCACGAGCATCTGAATGCTTCATACAGAGGCAAACCACACTGGTGGCCCCATGCTCCCTCAGGAGTGGAGAAGAGAAATATATATCTCCAAGTGAGCCCACGTGCTCTCACAAACCATTCTACACATAACCATAAATCATAATAATAAAATATGTATCAAATAGAATTAAACAATATGTACAACCAATACTCTCATTAATGAGAATGAGCTACTACCTCGTAACCGATCCACATCAATATTCGTTACTGCATTCTGAAGCATGTCGTATGTGACGACTGGTGCGCCTGGCAACAAGTGTGTCGTATATGACCACTGATGAGATTGGGAACTCATCATATGAAACACATCGTTACTGAAACAAACCACTGCCATAGCATATAAATGCTTCATGCAGGCTTCTGTTAGATTCAGCCGCACTGGTGTCGCCCTGCTCCGCAAGGAGCAAACAGCAACATTTATGTCTCAAATGCGCTTTACGCACAACGAGTGGCCTCGCGCTCTCCAGAAATCTAAATGACTATTCTCACCTCACAGTAACCCATTAAATATATACAGTAGAATTATGATGAGTAGGCTATCGTGAAATACACTCAATTACTATAGCATCAAGGACTAAAATATAATTATTCTTGACTCAACAACTAGAACTAAATTCATCACCTTAAAGGAAATTTAACACGACAACTCTTTCTTTCCTTCACTGGGGAAAATTATCTTAATCTGCTTCCACCCACGTGTCAATTCACACAATATAAAACTGGCGTCTTCTTTATACACACGCATGGTGACGCGCCGCCTTTCATGACCACGTGGCTGCCGTTTTGATAACAGTCAATATCATATAAATTAAAGTAAAAAATCGCTTCTCTGCCTGGTTTCATGTATGAAATATCTCCCTACTAAATTTGCCTTTCTTGCCCGGTCTGATGACTGACATAATTGCTACTAACTCTCACATCTGTGATTTGGGTTTTGCGTGCCTATCAAACATTATTTTCACTCATCTATCATTTCAAGACTAAATTATAATGTCCTAAAAAGACATTTCCTCAGGAAACACATTCACTTATTTCACTAAACATTAAAGCAGACTCGTGCTGAATATAATTTCAGACTTATAGAAAACTAACGCTAATTTAAATTAACTCACGTGTCATGTCTTTGTTCCCCTTCTACCGACACAGGGCTAGCCTCGTTTGTTCTCTCGTCTGGATTGGTACTTAGAAAGGTCGCTGCTGGCCTTCGCATGCTTTATATAGGCACTAGGCTAATCACTCACTTTTAGTGCACTGTGCGGATTAATGTTGGCCACTTAAATTGCACTCGCGATTATTGCTCTAGAAGGCATGAAAACACAAATCTACATAACTATTTCTAGAGCAAAAACACAAATCTACACCACAACTAATTTTTAGGAATTATTATGGCCTAAACTAATATATCTTCTTGAAGACTTTTTACATCCCAGAATGCTGCGCGCACATCGAAAATATATGTGCGATAAATATGCCTTGAACGTGAATTGGGGGCGGGGCCTTAGGGGTGTCTTTCCGGCCCCATCACACCAAGATGATGACAACTTTCTATGCCGAGCACAAGAAATGTTGGACTTCTTCCGTAACAGACAGTATTCAGAAGATGTTCTTACCTCTGCCTTAGAGCGTGTTCTCCCTATCTCACGTCTAGAGGCCCTCAAACCCCGCCAAAAAACCTCCTCTGATAGAGTCAAGTTAATAATGACCTATCACCCTCAAAGCACTGCTGTCAAAAGGATCCTGTATTGCCACCTACCTCTCCTCCAAGCTGACCCAGCGGTGCGGGAAGTGTTTAGTGAGCCACCCTTGCTGGCATATAGACGGGATAAAAATTTGAGAGACCTCCTAGTCCACAGCCGTTTGAAAACCGTCACCGATGGCCACTTTGGGACCAAGCCATGTAACCGAACACGATGTAAGACATGTCAGTATGTAATCGAAACACGTTCAGTCTCGTTCTCTAACGTCAAGTTCACCATCACCCATGGCTTCACATGTGAGTCACGCAACGTCATTTTTGCTATTATGTGCAAACTTTGCACCATTACTTACATCTACCAAACGGGCACACGACTGGGCGACCGATTCTGCAGACACCTCTACGACATCTCTCAGTTTAAATCCACACCTGTGGCCATCCACTTCAATGGCCCTGACCACCATGGTGCCACTGACATCCAGATGACAGCCATCAGATCCTGTTCCTCGGACGCCAACAGTCGGTTTCGCCAGGAACAATGCCTCATCCATCTCATGGGTTGCCTCAAACCACACGGTTTGAATACCCAACATTCTTTTGTCTGAGACGCCTTTCTCTATCGAGTCCCAGTTGTATTTTGACTGTCTACTTTGATGCGATGACGCCTTTTTTTTTTAAATCGCTTTTCCCTCACTCTATATATTTTAATATTTTTATTTATTTATTTATTTTTATTGTTTCTATATTTTTTTTTAATTTTATTTTTTTTTTGTTTTAAATTTATTAATTATTATTATTATTATATTTTATACAACCCATAAAAGCCAGATCTAAACCTCAGAAATGAGGTATCTGAGGAAGGTGGTTGAAGTAACAAGAAGAGACATGGTACGCAACCAAACGATACGTCAAGGCCTTAAATCCTACCCCCTGCAGACCCAAGTAGAACAGTCCCAATTAAGATGGTTTGGCCATGTCTGCAGAATGGGAGAAGATCGGATACCACGACAAGCATGGGAAACAAAGAGCCAAGGATCCAGACCCCGAGGACGACCCAGAGTCCGCTGGGAGGACAACATTATACAATCTTTGAAGGATCGAGGACTAGAATGGAACCAGGCCAGGAGGAAGACAGCCGCTAGGATAGTCTGGCGCTCTCTCTTCCAAACCTCTACACCTCACGGTAGAAGGGGAACGACTAAGTAAGTATTATTATATTTTATTAATTTATTAAATTTATTTATTTATTTATTTTTTTAATAATTTTTTTTAAATATTTATATTTTTTTATTTTTTTTTTTAAATTTGTTTATTTATTTATTGTTTTGTTTTTTCATTAAAAATTTTTTTCCCTCACTCTTTTTCCAGTCCCTGTTTTGATTATTTCTTATTTTTTGTTTTTATTGTACTATCGACTTCCGCTTTCCGGTTTAGTGGCAGCCATCTTGCTTCACATGTGACTGGACAGAAGGGAGTTTTATTTTTCTCTTATTTTTATAGTTTCATGTTCTCTACTTAATTTTCATTTTCTTTCCCTCCTGTCTCTTGTTTGTCTGTCCCTGACGAAGGCCTTGTGGCCGAAACGTAGGTTTTCCTTGTCCTTTCTCCTTGTAAGATGTATTACTATTTGTGTGTGTGTGTTGTTTTTTTCCAATTCAACTAGTCAACCCCTGCAGACCCAAGTAGAACAGTCCCAACTGAGATTATTTGGCCATGTCTGCAGAATGGGAGAAGATCGGCTACCACGACAAGCATGTAAAACTAAGAGCCAGGGATCCAGACCTCCAGGACGACCCAAAGTCCGTTGGGAGAACAACATTAGACAATCTTTGAAGGACCAAGGGCTAGAATGGAACCAAGCCAGGAGGAAGACAGGCGATCTAATAATATGACGCTCTCTCTTACAAACCTCTACACCTCACGGTAGAAGAGGAACGAATAAGTAAGTAAGTATAATGGGTGTCAAGTACTGTCATTCTTATTGAAAGAGCATCACTTGCTACATAACTTCTGCAACAACAAACATCCTCAAAGTGCCTGAAGGAATGGCGAGAGGTTCAGAGCACAATGGAAGGTGTCACATGCCAACGCTTAAGGCATTCATGGATGACAGCAAATTTGACATCAGATTAACACCAAGCCGGGAAAATGTTAGAATCCCTGGATAAACTAATCAGCTGGTGCAGAATGAGCTTCAAACCTAAGAAGTCTAGAAGCCTGTCAGTCAGGAAAAGGAAGATATCTGAGGTCACATTCATAGTTTCCAACCAAAGAATCCCTACGGTCGTTGAGGAACCTGTTAAAAGTCTTGGCAGGGCATATGGTGCCTCATTAAAAGACATAACGACAGTTCACCAGACAGAGGACTGGAGATTATAGACCAAAGCAGACTCGTAGGAACGTTCAAACCGCAATGCCTCCAGTTCATTTTGATACCTACTTGCTATGGCCACTCCTTGTAAATGATTGTTATTGTTGTTCAGAATCGACATCATTGCACTCCAGGCAAACCCATAGGTGCTCAGTCTCCCTCAGCAATTGTCAAAGGGTATGAATGCTAATAGTTCCGGTTGCGCGCTGATTGTACATACGCTGGATGCATCCTCTCATACGTTCATTCCCACCAGTCCCACGTCTAATGCCAAACTCCAGCAATCTCAGCCGTGATGATTCATCAATTGCAGTCATTCTCTAACCGGCGACCATTAATTGTCTTCAGTATCTCTACCTTATCCATATCCAGCACACCCAAAATAGGTGCTCTTGAACCTAGTCTATATACTCTTTCATTGCCGCATGTCCCTGCATGACTAGGACAGTAGATCCACGCCAGTTTCTGAAGATTTGAGGCTGCTATGGAGGTTTTCCATTCATGCCGTAGCCATCCATTTTGGATCTTCGGAAGCATGGACTGATAGTCTGGCGCAATAACTGCTCTTGTTAATGAAGTTTCAGACAACCACCTTAAAGCAGCAGTAGCTGCCTCTACCTCCATTCTAATGCTGGAATTTGTTGTCTTGTAGGCCCTGCTATGTTCAGCGATGATCATGCCCTTAATTCTAGCTGAGAAGCCCCATCCTGATTTCCCTTCACGGGCTACAGACCCATCAGTGTACACATCGGCATCATTATTCCCAACATTTTCATTTATCAGTTGATCAATTTCCAGTTCTGCTTTTCCATTGCCTCAAGCTCTGCATTCTCTGCCAAGGCTGATGATGACCTGTTGGTAAGTCGCCAAATTCTCACTAGACCTACTCCACTCCTCTCCTTTGAATATGTTTTCAACCGTGGTCATCTGTCGAATAGTTGACTCAGCCTGCGCCATCCATGACATCCCCCTCTTTATTCGTACTCTTTGATGTCAGCTTTGTCCATGTGTAGGGGATGACTTTTATCTGTGGTTACTTGCATATAGGTTTTTACCTGAACCATCACATATGACAGCAAGCCAACCATATACCGCATCGTCACAATGGGGGTATCTCGTGTACAGCACAAGACTAAACGCTTCCCTTCATTTTGAATGCATTCCAGTCGTTTGCTTTTCGATATTGACGGCGTGAGTATTCCCAGGCCATACTCGGCTACTGACAGGACCAGATGATAATATAGAAGAAACAGTAGTCTCTGCTCGAGGTGCACATCAGCCATTGTTTTCAGGGCTGCAAGGCCTCTTTTGAATTTCTGTATGATGTGATCAACATGGTACTTGTATGATAGCCCGCGATCGAAAGTAACTCCAAGATATTTGAACTTGTTGTGTCTTTCAATTGACTGCTCATTGAGAGTAATAACTGGGAGATCTGCTTTCAATATAGAATTGTTCAGGGAGCACTATAGCACACATGCTTTGTTAGGATTGATTTTGGAATAGGTTTCCTCACACCATTCAGAAATCGCCTGTAGACTCTCATGTATGCTTCTGACCATTTCTTGTCTGTCTGAGCTAGTCCAGTAAATGAGTATGCCATCGGCAAAAGTTAATGTTTGTCCCAGACCTGTTGGTTGAATTGCAGCTACTTTTGCTGTATAGATGTTAAAAAACACATGTGACAATGGAGAACCCTGGGGTAGTCCCGGGAAAATGTGCATTGGTTATAATGTCAATGTTCCCAAATGAAATGCAACTGATCTCTCAGTTAAGGCAGCTGCTATCCACCTTGTTTGCCAAGGATTTTCGCCACATGCCATTACACAGTCGATTAAGGTTTCAGAGTCCACACTGTTGTGCGCATCATCTAGGTCACATTCCACAGTTACCGTTTCTTGTTTATGCTGGAAACTCTCATTTGCCATCATACGCAAATGTACCAGTGTAGTAAAGGGAATCCGTATGACAACACGCTCAAATTCCCCGCTTAAAACGTACTAGCTATCGTAATTTTAAATCTATAAATAACTACTGTATTTGAAATTTGTCTGAGGGTCCAGTCAAATTTACCGCCAACATTTAACTAAGAGTATTTGAATTTTTCTAAGAAAACAAGTTAAAAGTTACCACCCCCCCCCCCCTCTCTCACACACCCATCCCAATATTTATCGAAGGACGTAGTAAAATTTAACAACCAATCAAATCGTTACCTCTTTTTTGTAAGGACAAGAAAATATTTGGTTGAAGTGGAAATAATGCCTATTTTGAGTTTTTGACCGAGCTTAGATAATTTTTTTCTCGATAACTAAAAATAATTAAAATAAAAGGGATATCTCAAATTATAGCACTGATATTGCTTACCATATACACATAGAGATTCCTTCATAGAAAAATTATCTTAACTTAGAAAAATTTAATTTAGTAATATTTTCACACCAGGTTAAAATCAAATTTAATTACAAAAAAATTAACCCCATTTGAATGCAAAGGAATAACTAAAGGAAAGCTATATAGAACGTTAGAGAATAATTGACCGTTTAATTATCACTTTTGATAATTAAAATCGTTTACAAATAACTATGATATAAAATAAACAAATTCGGTCAGATTAGACAAACACGCTTAACACTGCTCAATTCTATAACCTAGGAAATAGTTAACTTTTTTTGACTCGTCATCTGATTGGTTGGGTGTAGTGGGATAACAATTAACAACTTCTTGTAAAGTCCGCCATTGACGACAAAGCTTCCATACCAAGCTGACATTATTGAAAGAGACAGAGGGACAAGCCTTTGCCGTCTGTACTGAGAGCTGAGTGCTATAGCCCTTTACTGTCGGGTCGCTTGTGTGTGTGAAGATTCTTTACTTGAAGGTAAGACAGATAATTTTATTTGCTTAATTTATTAGTCCTGTAGGTAACAGTCTATCTGTGTGCCAGACTCGTTTTCGATACTGCCGCTGGGAAAAATGTGATGTTACGACGACCTAAGTAGGAAAGTGCCTATAGCAGGCTTATTCGGAGTGATATTGTGTAAAATGTTTGCCAATTGGCTTTACAAATTTGCGACTGTAAGTGCAGTATTAATAAATTGATATTGTCTTTTGGAATGACACACTGTTCAAATAACATGTGAAAACATATAGGGAATGTTCGAATGTAATCAACAGGTCACAAGCAATATTGTATCCACCATGACTATTGTATGGAAGACAAACAAGAAGGAGGGATATTAACATAGAATAAATACTGAAGAAGACTGATTACACCAAGCTGAGTGAAGACAACAGAATTTAAGGTCTGGTGCGACTTGTTAGCACAAGTGGCTGACCTAGGTAGGTATTAATACAGTTTAGAGGTGAAATTGATAGAGGCAGATGTTACATAGAAGGGATTGTCCTTCTTATTTCAGGTTGAATTACAAAGTACCTCGTTGCTGCAGTAGCCTGAAAGGAAGAACATGTTGGAGTGCTTGCTCATGCTACAATTTGAAGCTAGCTCCTTTTCTTCAGTCAGGAGTCACAACGTTGATGCACAGTCCTAAGATTGACAAAAACAGCTGCAATAACCCATTTACAGATAAGTCCTTTATACAGGCACTGATACCTCATCATAAAACATAATTTCACCAATAAAAGTATACCACCTGGGAGTGATGAAAATAACAGACCTTACAGTACAGAATTAGGATAATATCAAGAACTGTGGATATATTCATTCCAGTGACTTTGTGTTGTACAAAAATGGACAGAGTTTCCAAAAAATATTTATTTTAGCCTGTAAATAACCTTTTCTTGAGTTTGAGATAAGTACTGACCCAAAAAGATTGAGGTTCAGTACCAATAAATTGTAAATATATTGTCAGACAGTCTTACTTACTTACTTTGCATTAAAGTTAAAGTTCTGTTTGAAATTTTAAATTGTTAGAATACATTACCCTAGACACTTTGCCAAATAACAACACACAGTTAACATACTCTTGGTGAGATCTCAAGAGGTAGCAGATAGGGACCCAGAGAACTTCATCATCATCATTCCTTACTCTGAGAACTTACATAGCTGGACCTTACCTTGATTGTCTATACACCCTTGCTCTTTTCAGAGAAGAGGGTATTTCTCATAAGACCAGTCTCTTATCTGGCACTATTCTGGTATCGTCTGATAGCCTGTAAATAACCTTTTCTTGAGTTTGAGATAAGTACTGACCCAAAAAGATTGAGGTTCAGTACCAATAAATTGTAAATATATTGTCAGACAGTCTTACTTACTTACTTTGCATTAAAGTTAAAGTTCTGTTTGAAATTTTAAATTGTTAGAATACATTACCCTAGACACTTTGCCAAATAACAACACACAGTTAACATACTCTTGGTGAGATCTCAAGAGGTAGCAGATAGGGACCCAGAGAACTTCATCATCATCATTCCTTACTCTGAGAACTTACATAGCTGGACCTTACCTTGATTGTCTATACACCCTTGCTCTTTTCAGAGAAGAGGGTATTTCTCATAAGACCAGTCTCTTATCTGGCACTATTCTGGTATCGTCTGATACATCTATTTGTCCAGGATATCCTATAATTAATAACATCTAAACCTCTTATCACATATTGGGGTTCTGTCCGGGATTAATTTTCCACCATACCCTGGGACTTTTTAATGTGGGGAATAATAGATAAATAAATATAAAATACAATTAAACAACTTGTGGTGAAATTGGAAGAGCTGTCAGTGCCTATAGTTAATTAAGTTAGTAATATTTGCTAATTTATGATATAAGCTGTTAATAATTTGTGTACAAGTGAGAGAATGGCAGACTTGGCCAAATTTAGATCTGCAACAGTACAGACGGCAAAAGAACTTGGCATGAGAGGGGGACCTTCTGATTCAGTATGTTACTTCTGAATGTGATAAATTTATAGAACGGGATAGGGAAGATAGGAAGTTAGAAGCAGAAAGGAAATTACAAGCCGATAATGAGGCTAAGAGATTACAAGTAGAGGCTGATAGGGAGGCTAGGAAATTAGAGGCTGAGAGAGGCTGATGCTAAAAGATTGCAGATGGAGGCTGAAAAGGAGGCTAACAGATTGCAGATGGAGGTTGAGGAAAAAAGATTGCAGAGGGAGGTTGAGGAAAAGAGATTGCAGAGGGAGGCTGAAAAGGAGGAAAAGAGATTGCAAATGGAGGCAGAGGAAAAACGTTTGCAAAGAGAACATGAGTTGAGGCTGAAAGAAATGGAACTGCAAGGACATGTTACCGATTATGGAAGTAGCCCAACTACCTCTGATACTTGTGTCAGTCAGGGAGCCTCTAACTCAGCCATGAACTTTCATTTAGATCCTTTTGTAGAGAAAGACGATGACACTGAGTCATACCTAAATAGATATGAAAGACTAGCTACTAATTATGGGCTAGACCAAGAAAAATGGAGTTTAAAACTATCACAAGGGTTGAGAGGAACTTCCTATGAAGTTTTCTCTAAATTAAGCAGAGAAGATCAAGAAAACTATGACCTGCTAAAACAAGCATTGTTAGATATGAGAAGAATGCTGAATTTTATAGAAAGAAATTTAGAAATAGTAAGCTGCTGTCTGGAGAGACCTACCACCAGTTCTCTGCAAGACTAGAAACTTACTTGGAGAAATGGACTGCTCTGGGGAAAACCCAAGACTTAAAGGAAATGATTATGATGGAGCAGAGTCCATGGCTCCAGACTTGAGAAAATTTATCATGGAACAATGTGCAGAGAGGCTGGTGGAGATTCTCAATGTTGCTGAGAGATATCAGGCAGCCCAGTCAGAAGTGGCTGGAGTTAAAAAGAAGCAAGCAGGGAGTAATAAAACCCACAAAACCAAAATAAGTTTGATAATAGGGATCAACCCCATAGATTTAAACAAAGTTATGATAGGCCAAGATTTGATCCTAGAGACAGAAACCCTCAAGTAAATGAAAAGAAACCCTACAGACCAGAAGGAAAATGGTGTAAAATTTGCAAGTTAAATAATCATTTCACAAAAGACTCCAGAACCTGTTAAACTCTCTCCCTCTGATTTTTAGTCAGGTGCTTACTGACTTTTACCTGTGCGGCTGTTTCACAAGGATGTAATGGGTATTCATGTGAGGTGAGTGGTTCCTTTTGCATTTGAGTTGCGATAGCCAGGGTCAGTAAGGGGGTGCTTTCCTGGAGTGGTCTGTCCAGATACTTTTTTAAAAGGTTTACATGATAAACTTTCTCCTTCCCCTTTTTGTCAATTTTATAATTTGTTCTAGACACCTTCTCTAGAACCGTATATGGACCTTGCCATCCAATTTGTAATTTATTCTGGCTGCCGGGTAGTAGAAGAAGCACATTCTCTCCCACAGCTAATTCTCTGTCCTTTGCCTTCCTGTTAAAATACGCTGCATGTTTCTTCCTGGCTTGTCTCAAATTATCATTTGCCAGTTTCCATCCAGCTTTCAGACGAGTGGTCAGTTCGTTCACATATTGATACGATGAGGTAACAGTCTCTTCTGCCTTCTCATCTGTCCAGGTCCTTAATAAAGCTTCCAAAGGACCTTTTATTGGCCTCCCAAATAGCAGAGTTGCGGGAGTCATCCCGGTTGAACTATGTGGTACCTCCCGATACGCAAACAACGCGGCGGGCAGGAATTGATCCCACATATCCGGTTTTTCGTGTGCCAGCTTCCTCAGGATAGAAATGAGAGTCCGATTGAACCTCTCTACCTGGCCGTTCCCTTGTGGATGGTACGGACTACAATGAAAGTGTCTGGATTGAAATAGCTTAAAAACTTCTTCCGTTAGTTTCCCCTTGAACTGTGAGCCATTATCAGTCAAGATTTGATGCGGGAATCCTAATCTTGTGAATATTGTAAGTAGTGCCTCTGCTACATGTTTTGAATCAATTGATGGCAGGGCTACCGCCTCTCCCCACATAGAACAAGTGTCCACCAGAGTAAGGATGTAACTGTTCCTCCTCTTGGTCCGAGTGAGAGGTCCCACAATATCCACTGCAACCCTCTCAAAAGGTGTTCCCACTATGGGCATTTCCCCTAGAGTTGCAGGAGCAGTCCAATGCTTTGGAGCTATGCTTTGACATTCTGGATAGGATTTGACATATCTTTTTATATCCTCCGTTATCCCTGACCAGAAGTAATGACAAGCTATACGCTGTCCTGTGGCGCTGATCCACATGTGACCACTGAAGGGAATCGCATGCCCGAGTTCCATCATTTTATCGCTATATGAAGTGGGAAGAACCAGCTGGTTGTGACCATTTGTTCCAGTTCCGGCCTTCCTGTATAATAGTTTGTTCTTCATAAAGTACTCTCCCTTGCTTGGATGTGTGTGGCATTTGGGCAATTTTTTAAAACATGGCTTGAGTGTCCTATCCTCAGCCTGCGCCTTCCTCATCTCCTCTGGATGAGCATTTATAGGTTCACCTTCTTCCTCCTTTTTCTGTGACCTGGTCTGCACTGTCGCCATGATCACAGGTCTCTCGGGATTCCCCAAGAAGACGTACCTACACCCCAATATCAGAGGGTAGATTGGTTCATCTATCACTGCTGCTCTGATTTCTCCTTCCACATAGCGAGTTTTCACCGTTATCCTTGCGATGGGAAGTGTCATGAGTGGTATGTCCTTAGTCGCCCCTTGTATTTCCACTGTTTCTGTGGTATACTGACTTGGGTCCACTAGGCTAGACTTCACGACTGAAACATAATCCAAACCTGTATCATATAGGCACCTTGTGGTGACCCCATTACAAATAACATCCTCACAAACTGGGGGGTGATAAGGTTCCTGCTGTCCATTAGGATTAACCTTTAATCTTTGAGTCCCCGACTTCATTGCAGCAATGTTTGAAGGTTTCCTTTTACAAAATTCGGTGTTATGGTTGTCTCTCTTACACCATTTGCACCATCTCTTTCTTTGGTTAAACGGTTTTCTTTCATTATATTTTTGGTCATTGAACTGTGAGTTTCTGTCACTATAGTCATTTCGTGGCCTATCAAAGTTTGTCCTGCCTTTATTACCTTGTTCTCTGTTATCAAATCTACTAAATTGCTGTGGAGCTTTAAAATTTTCTATGTGCTTCTTTTTAGTGCCACTTACCTCTGCCTGGGCTGCCTGATACCTCTCAGCGACATTTAAAACCTCCCCCAACCTCTCTGCACCTTGTTCTATGAGAAATTTTCTCAAGTTTGGAGCCATGGACTCTCTTAATTGCTCTATCATGATCATCTCTTTGAGATCTTGGGTCTTCCCCAGAGCAGTCCATTTCTCCAAATAGGTTTCCAGTCTGGCAGAGAATTGGTGGTATGTCTCCCCAGACAACAGCTTGGCATTTCTAAACTTCTTACGATAAAATTCACCATTCTTTTCATATCTCAATAACAAAGCCTTCTTTAGCATGTCATAATTGTCTTGGTCGTCTCTATTTATTTTAGCAAAGACTTCATAAGAAGTACCTCTCAGTCCCTGTGACAACTTTAAACTCCACCTCTCTCTCTCTCTAACCCATATGTAGTAGCTAATAATTCAAATCTACTGAGGTACCCCTCGATGTCATCGTCTTTCTCAACAAAATGGTCTAAATGAAACCCCATAGCTGAGTTTGAGGCTCCCTGACTAGGCGTAGCATCTGAGGCAAAAGGGCTGGCACCATTTTCAGGAGCATGGCCTTGTAATTCCAGCTCCCTTAGTCGTAATTCGTGCTCCCTTTGCAATCTTCTATCTTCTTCTTCCCTTTCGGCAGTCAATCTTTTTTCTTCTGCCTCCCTTTGATGTCGTTTTTCTTCTGCCTCAATCTGCAGCCTCTTAAGTTCTCTGTCAGCCTCAATTTGTAACCTCTTCTCTTCAGCTAACCTCCTATCTTCCCTTTCAATATACTTGTCACATTCTGAAGTTACATACTGAATTAAAACCTGACCCTCCATATTCATCTCCTTCGCCGTTAGCACAGCAGCCGATCTAAATTTTGCTAGGTCAGCCATCATACAAACAACAGTGACCAAGGTAAATCTAATTATATAATGACTAAAGTAATTCTAATTAATTAATGACCAAGGTAATTCTAATTAATCAATCAACTAATTACCACTGGCTGTGAAGATTCACCAACTTTTATTTTCCCCTTTTTATTTTAAGGGACACTTTTTAAATTAATACAATCTGTCCCCACTGGTTTAATTCTCCCACCAGGAGATCCTAATATCTTTGATTAACTAAATATCCCTGGACAAGACCCCAATATTTGTAGTGGTTTTTGATGGTACTGTATGGTTGTTGTGTTACCTAGTGTAATGTATGAGGTCAGCTGTGAAGGCTCCTGAGATAAATGTAGTTGTGAATTACAGAAGGCCCTTCTTACTACCACTTACGACCTCAAACATATCTCTTTTACTATTATGAATGTAGCTACGTTAAAAAGTCTAGGGTACTGAAATGTAATGTGTTGTAGTAGAATATACAAACACACACAGATAATTAATAAGTCTAATAATATTAATAAAATTCTATAACACACTGAACTAACTCAGGCTGTTTTAGTTTAAATATTAAAATTTTCTTTAAATTTATTTGTTCCGAACCAATGTTTTATTTTGGTCAGAACATAGGAAATGTTATAGAGTTATAAATGGAATGCATAAAAATATGGCATAATAAAATGGAATGTGTGCACATAAGTATTTTATAAGGCTGGTTAATATTAAGTATATTTATAGTGTCTCTGGGAAACTATTACTGGATGTGCAGTTGGGGTGGTGTCATCACACCCACTCTGTGACTAGAACAAGCTTTGTCCATTGTCTTATAAACTGTAATAAATGTTATCTTTCCCAAAATTCAGTATATTTATGATAGGAAAATATTTATAAAATCTTTAGGAGTATGGTGAATCCTCAGCAGGCCACTAATCACTCATCTTGTCTGCGAAGATCTGATGCTGGATTCAGGTGGCCCACTCCTCTTGGTAGCTAGAATACAATGGTAGACTGCACCGACACACTGTTTGGCTGCACACACATCTGCTTGTGTAACCTTGATTACTTATGTGGCACTACATTAGTGCCACAACAGAAACTCACAATTCTGAAACAAAATTTGTGCGCTGTGTCAGTAATCTATTTACTGCACCACTCTTACACACAGCACAACACATCAACCACATTATACAGAATGGGTCAGCTCTCTCTGACCAACATAGCACATCTTACCCAGTTGTTTTCATATAGTACCAGTTCCCCAAGACTGCATTGCATCTGAGATATGTTCAATAGTTTCCTTTTATTCAATAAGATAGGTGATATGTTCCCACTGATCTCAATAATAGATCCGCCTTCCATAGTCTTAGTTAGGCGTCCATATATTTTGTTTGTCTCTAGACCCTGAACTTGGGCTGGGGACCTAGAGCGAACACTTACTTGTCGTAATCATTTTATATGATATGGCAGTATCAATCACTCGAAATATTAAAATATACAAAATAAATGCTTTCATTCTTACCAGAATTCAGAATTGAGAACACAGTTAATTGCTAGCAAAACTCAGCTGAGCTGCTGGCTATAGTATGGCGTCCCACTAATTGTATATAATATCTTCTGGGAAAAACACCACTGGAAATTACTGACTGTGTCCCTGGACAGACTTATGTCAAATGGCAGAAATGCGCATCTCTGTCCCGCCAATATGATTACATTTGTCCAATCATAGACTTTCCCCCTAACTTTTTCAAATCTGCCACCCAAAAGTCAAAATTTCAGTCAGATCTCAGTCAAGTATGTATTCTTGTCTGTTGGTCCGTCTGTCTCTACTTGGTTTTTCACAAAAAACACTCTTGTTTCTAGGACCAACTACACGCAACACCCTACACAAATCTGCCTCCTAAGTTATTTTTAGCCCCAATTCTCCAACCTTCCCCTCTCGTTCATTACAGCTAGATTTTTGCATTTCCGTGTCTCAAGGACGAAAATTTGAAACTTTAGTGAAAGTGTGCACAACAATACTGTCGCTAATCTGATGTGAACAATACAGTCTTTTGTCAATATCTTCCGTGTTATCTGTTCGTCTGTATAAATGAAAGTATATTATTTCTCTGCTTAAGATGGGCTATCAAACTAGCTAGGTTTTATATTCCTAACTTTATTATTAAGAAAAAACATATTTTTTTCTCAAGGTTAGTTTTTTTGAAATTTGTTCTCGAACCTTCTCTACGGCGTGTGCCGCTGAATTCAAATAAAACAACCAAGTATCGTAAAACGTCCAAGAAATGACTGTTTCGAATAAGAGCCAAGGTCTTTTCTGTCCATTTCCCTACATTTTGTTAACTAGTGGCGTGAATTTTTTTTCTCTTTTATTACCAATTGCGTCTTTTTGCCCTTCAGGTTCAAACACGTGTTCAGTCATATTTTTCCTTTTTTATATCTCCGTTTCCCTCCCGTCTACAAGGGTACCGTTTCGTCTGCACGTCTAACTAGTTAGTTTAAATGGCGGTGGGAAATGCGGGCATAGGCGATCATGTATCCTAGTATCTTACGCATTATTTTTATCCCTACAATGTTCTCTTTATAATTGGAGATATTTTAACGTTGTATCACGGTAAATTCATCACACATCTCCCCACTTGAGAACATGCACTACGGCAAATTCCAAAACCAGTGATACACATAGATAAAATTACTCCTCACGCCTACCAACTACTCTAATTTTGATCACAGGGGTGCCGACTGAGAAAATCTGCACCGACATTCAATGACCCTGGGATGTATTCGATAATAAACTGATAAGGTTGTAACAATAATGACCACCTCAACAACCTTGCATTTTCATGCTTAGCCTGAGATAAGAACACCAGGGGCTGATGATCCGTCTGGACCACAAAAGTCCTACCATACAGATAGATTTGGAACTTTTTTATTGCCCAGATTAACGCTAAACATTCTTTTTCGCTTGTGGAATACCCTTGCTCTGCTTTATTCAATTTGCGGCTTGCATAAGCGACTGGGTTCAGTTCCCCATCGGGTGAAGATGACCTTTGCAACAGAGCCGCCCCCAGGCCTACATTACTTGCATCTGTTCTCACCACAAAGTCCTGTGTCAAATCAGGCAATTTGAGAATAGGCTTGCTGGTGAGTTTGTCCTTTAACTCTTGGTAAGCCAATTCACATTGCGCAGTCCAAACAATTTTATCTGGATGTCCCTTGCGAGTCAGATCAGTCAGAGGAGCACATATAGAGTTAAAATTTTTGATATATTTTTGGTAAAATCCACATAACGACACGAATGATCGCACGTCCTTTTTTGTTTGTGGTCTAGGTGCTCTCTGCAGTTTTTCCAAGTTCTTGGGATCAGGGGTCATGTTACCCTGATATACAGTGTGTCCCAAGAATTCCAACTCTTTCCATCCAATACAACATTTTGTTGGTCTAGCAGTTAAGTTCGCCTCCCTAAGCCTATCAAATAACATTTTTAGAGAGTTAATATGTTCTTCAAATGTCTCTGTGGCGACGAGAATATCATCCATGAAATTCGTGATACATGGGTTATTCAGGGGATCCAACAATTTGCGCATCATCCTTGAAAATACACTCGGAGCATTTTTCAATCCGAATGGTAGCATGTTGAATTCATAATGTCCTTCCGAGGTGCTAAAAGCTAAATAAGGCCTCACTTCAGGCTTCACTGGAATCTGGTAATAGCCTTTACTAAGATCCACCTTCGAAAAGTATTTTGCCTTGTTTAATCTGGCAAATAACTGTTTTGTGTCTGGTAATGGATCCACTTGTCCTTCTGTGACAGCATTCAGTTTCCTGTAATCTATGCACAGTCTATGTTCCCCAGACGGTTTCCTCAACAAAACTACACTGGAGCTAAAAGAAGATTCACTGTGTGAAATAATCCCCTCCTTCAACAAATAATCTATTTCTTCTTTCAATGCCTTCTCCTTCGCGAACGGAATAGAATAGGCTCTCATACAGATTGGGTTTGAGTCTACCAGTTTCATGTCATACTGTAGCAAATTTGTATGTCCTGGTTTATCTGTTAATACATCTGTATGTTCCTCCAGAACCTGTTGAACTCTCTCCCTCTGATTTTTAGTCAGGTGCTTACTGACTTTTACCTGTGCGGCTGTTTCACAAGGATGTAATGGGTATTCATGTGAGGTGAGTGGTTCCTTTTGCATTTGAGTTGCGATAGCCAGGGTCAGTAAGGGGGTGCTTTCCTGGAGTGGTCTGTCCAGATACTTTTTTAAAAGGTTTACATGATAAACTTTCTCCTTCCCCTTTTTGTCAATTTTATAATTTGTTCTAGACACCTTCTCTAGAACCGTATATGGACCTTGCCATCCAATTTGTAATTTATTCTGGCTGCCGGGTAGTAGAAGAAGCACCTTCTCTCCCACAGCTAATTCTCTGCCCTTTGCCTTCCTGTTAAAATACGCTGCATGTTTCTTCCTGGCTTGTCTCAAATTATCATTTGCCAGTTTCCATCCAGCTTTCAGACGAGTGGTCAGTTCGTTCACATATTGATACGATGAGGTAACAGTCTCTTCTGCCTTCTCATCTGTCCAGGTCCTTAATAAAGCTTCCAATGGACCTTTTATTGGCCTCCCAAATAGCAGAGTTGCGGGAGTCATCCCCGTTGAACTATGTGGTACCTCCCGATACGCAAACAACGCGGCGGGCAGGAATTGATCCCACATATCCGGTTTTTCGTGTGCCAGCTTCCTCAGGATAGAAATGAGAGTCCCATTGAACCTCTCTACCTGGCCGTTCCCTTGTGGATGGTACGGACTACAATGAAAGTGTCTGGCTTGAAATAGCTTAAAAACTTCTTCCGTTAGTTTCCCCTTGAACTGTGAGCCATTATCAGTCAAGATTTGATGCGGGAATCCTAATCTTGTGAATATTGTAAGTAGTGCCTCTGCTACATGTTTTGAATCAATTGATGGCAGGGCTACCGCCTCTCCCCACATAGAACAAGTGTCCACCAGAGTAAGGATGTAACTGTTCCTCCTCTTGGTCCGAGTGAGAGGTCCCACAATATCCACTGCAACCCTCTCAAAAGGTGTTCCCACTATGGGCATTTCCCCTAGAGTTGCAGGAGCAGTCCAATGCTTTGGAGCTATCCTTTGACATTCTGGACAGAATTTGACATATCTTTTTATATCCTCCGTTATCCCTGGCCAGAAGTAATGACAAGCTATACGCTGTCCTGTGGCGCTGATCCCCATGTGACCACTGAAGGGAATCGCATGCCCGAGTTCCATCACTTTATCGCTATATGAAGTGGGAAGAACCAGCTGGTTGTGACCATTTGTTCCAGTTCCGGCCTTCCTGTATAATAGTTTGTTCTTCATAAAGTACTCTCCGTTGCTTGGATGTGTGTGGCATTTGGGCAATTTTTTAAAACATGGCTTGAGTGTCCTATCCTCAGCCTGCGCCTTCCTCATCTCCTCTGGATGAGCATTTATAGGTTCACATTCTTCCTCCTTTTTCTGTGACCTGGTCTGCACTGTCGCCATGATCACAGGTCTCTCGGGATTCCCCAAGAAGACGTACCTACACCCCAATATCAGAGGGTAGATTGGTTCATCTATCACTGCTGCTCTGATTTCTCCTTCCACATAGCGAGTTTTCACCGTTATCCTTGCGATGGGAAGTGTCATGAGTGGTATGTCCTTAGTCGCCCCTTGTATTTCCACTGTTTCTGTGGTATACTGACTTGGGTCCACTAGGCTAGACTTCACGACTGAAACATAATCCAAACCTGTATCATATAGGCACCTTGTGGTGACCCCATTACAAATAACATCCTCACAAACTGGGGGGTGATAAGGTTCCTGCTGTCCATTAGGATTAACCTTTAATCTTTGAGTCCCCGACTTCATTGCAGCAATGTTTGAAGGTTTCCTTTTACAAAATTCGGTGTTATGGTTGTCTCTCTTACACCATTTGCACCATCTCTTTCTTTGGTTAAACGGTTTTCTTTCATTATATTTTTGGTCATTGAACTGTGAGTTTCTGTCACTATAGTCATTTCGTGGCCTATCAAAGTTTGTCCTGCCTTTATTACCTTGTTCTCTGTTATCAAATCTACTAAATTGCTGTGGAGCTTTAAAATTTTCTATGTGCTTCTTTTTAGTGCCACTTACCTCTGCCTGGGCTGCCTGATACCTCTCAGCGACATTTAAAACCTCCCCCAACCTCTCTGCACCTTGTTCCATGAGAAATTTTCTCAAGTTTGGAGCCATGGACTCTCTTAATTGCTCTATCATGATCATCTCTTTGAGATCTTGGGTCTTCCCCAGAGCAGTCCATTTCTCCAAATAGGTTTCCAGTCTGGCAGAGAATTGGTGGTATGTCTCCCCAGACAACAGCTTGGCATTTCTAAACTTCTTACGATAAAATTCACCATTCTTTTCATATCTCAATAACAAAGCCTTCTTTAGCATGTCATAATTGTCTTGGTCGTCTCTATTCATTTTAGCAAAGACTTCATAAGAAGTACCTCTCAGTCCCTGTGACAACTTTAAACTCCACCTCTCTCTCTCTCTAACCCATATGTAGTAGCTAATAATTCAAATCTACTGAGGTACCCCTCGATGTCATCGTCTTTCTCAACAAAATGGTCTAAATGAAACCCCATAGCTGAGTTTGAGGCTCCCTGACTAGGCATAGCATCTGAGGCAAAAGGGCTGGCACCATTTTTAGGAGCATGGCCTTGTAATTCCAGCTCCCTTAGTCGTAATTCGTGCTCCCTTTGCAATCTTCTATCTTCTGCTTCCCTTTCGGCAGTCAATCTTTTTTCTTCTGCCTCCCTTTGATGTCGTTTTTCTTCTGCCTCAATCTGCAGCCTCTTAAGTTCTCTGTCAGCCTCAATTTGTAACCTCTTCTCTTCAGCTAACCTCCTATCTTCCCTTTCAATATACTTGTCACATTCTGAAGTTACATACTGAATTAAAACCTGACCCTCCATATTCATCTCCTTCGCCGTTAGCACAGCAGCCGATCTAAATTTTGCTAGGTCAGCCATCATACAAACAACAGTGACCAAGGTAAATCTAATTATATAATGACTAAGGTAATTCTAATTAATTAATGACCAAGGTAATTCTAATTAATCAATCAACTAATTACCACTGGCTGTGAAGATTCACCAACTTTTATTTTCCCCTTTTTATTTTAAGGGACACTTTTTAAATTAATACAATCTGTCCCCACTGGTTTAATTCTCCCACCAGGAGATCCTAATATCTTTGATTAACTAAATATCCCTGGACAAGACCCCAATATTTGTAGTGGTTTTTGATGGTACTGTATGGTTGTTGTGTTACCTAGTGTAATGTATGAGGTCAGCTGTGAAGGCTCCTGAGATAAATGTAGTTGTGAATTACAGAAGGCCCTTCTTACTACCACTTACGACCTCAAACATATCTCTTTTACTATTATGAATGTAGCTACGTTAAAAAGTCTAGGGTACTGAAATGTAATGTGTTGTAGTAGAATATACAAACACACACAGATAATTAATAAGTCTAATAATATTAATAAAATTCTATAACACACTGAACTAACTCAGGCTGTTTTAGTTTAAATATTAAAATTTTCTTTAAATTTATTTGTTCCGAACCAATGTTTTATTTTGGTCAGAACATAGGAAATGTTATAGAGTTATAAATGGAATGCATATAAATATGGCATAATAAAATGGAATGTGTGTACATAAGTATTTTATAAGGCTGGTTAATATTAAGTATATTTATAGTGTCTCTGGGAAACTATTACTGGATGTGCAGTTGGGGTGGTGTCATCACACCCACTCTGTGACTAGAACAAGCTTTGTCCATTGTCTTATAAACTGTAATAAATGTTATCTTTCCCAAAATTCAGTATATTTATGATAGGAAAATATTTATAAAATCTTTAGGAGTATGGTGAATCCTCAGCAGGCCACTAATCACTCATCTTGTCTGCGAAGATCTGATGCTGGATTCAGGTGGCCCACTCCTCTTGGTAGCTAGAATACAATGGTAGACTGCACCGACACACTGTTTGGCTGCACACACATCTGCTTGTGTAACCTTGATTACTTATGTGGCACTACATTAGTGCCACAACAGAAACTCACAATTCTGAAACAAAATTTGTGCACCGTGTCAGTAATCTATTTACTGCACCACTCTTACACACAGCACAACACATCAACCACATTACACAGAATGGGTCAGCTCTCTCTGACCAACATAGCACATCTTACCCAGTTGTTTTCATATAGTACCAGTTCCCCAAGACTGCATTGCATCTGAGATATGTTCAATAGTTTCCTTTTATTCAATAAGATAGGTGATATGTTCCCACTGATCTCAATAATAGATCCGCCTTCCATAGTCTTAGTTAGGCGTCCATATATTTTGTTTGTCTCTAGACCCTGAACTTGGGCTGGGGACCTAGAGCGAACACTTACTTGTCGTAATCATTTTATATGATATGGCAGTATCAATCACTCGAAATATTAAAATATACAAAATAAATGCTTTCATTCTTACCAGAATTCAGAATTGAGAACACAGTTAATTGCTAGCAAAACTCAGCTGAGCTGCTGGCTATAGTATGGCGTCCCACTAATTGTATATAATATCTTCTGGGAAAAACACCACTGAAAATTACTGACTGTGTCCCTGGACAGACTTATGTCAAATGGCAAAAATGCGCATCTCTGTCCCGCCAATATGATTACATTTGTCCAGTCATAGACTTTCCCCCTAACTTTTTCAAATCTGCCACCCAAAATTCAAAATTTCAGTCAGATCTCAGTCAAGTATGTATTCTTGTCTGTTGGTCCGTCTGTCTCTACTTGGTTTTTCACAAAAACACTCTTGTTTCTAGGACCAACTACACGCAACACCCTACACAAATCTGCCTCCTAAGTTATTTTTAGCCCCAATTCTCCAACCTTCCCCTCTCGTTCATTACAGCTAGATTTTTGCATTTCCGTGTCTCAAGGACGAAAATTTGAAACTTTAGTGAAAGTGTGCACAACAATACTGTCGCTAATCTGATGTGAACAATACAGTCTTTTGTCAATATCTTCCGTGTTATCTGTTCGTCTGTATAAATGAAAGTATATTATTTCTCTGCTTAAGATGGGCTATCAAACTAGCTAGGTTTTATATTCCTAACTTTATTATTAAGAAAAAACATATTTTTTCTCAAGGTTAGTTTGTTTGAAATTTGTTCTCGAACCTTCTCTACGGCGTTTGCCGCTGAATTCAAATAAAACAACCAAGTATCGTAAAACGTCCAAGAAATGACTGTTTCGAATAAGAGCCAAGGTATTTTCTGTCCATTTCCCTACATTTTGTTAACTAGTGGCGTGAATTTTTTTCTCTTTTATTACCAATTGCGTCTTTTTGCCCTTTAGGTTCAAACACGTGTTCAGTCATATTTTTCCTTTTTTATATCTCCGTTTCCCTCCCGTCTACAAGGGTACCGTTTCGTCTGCACGTCTAACTAGTTAGTTTAAATGGCGGTGGGAAATACGGGCATAGGCGATCATGTATCCTAGTATCTTACGGTAAATTCATCACAATATTAAAACAGGAAAGCGAAGGATAGGGAGCTTGCTGTAGGGGAGAAGGTGCTTCTTCTATTACCCGGCAGCAGCAACAAACTTCAGATATGATGGCAAGGTCCATACACAGTTTTAGAAAAGGTATCTAGAACAAATTACAAGATAGACAAAAAGGGAAAGGAAAAAGTCTATCATGTAAACCTCCTCAAGAAATATCATGATAGAAGAGTTTTGGACGGTGCACATTTACTGACCTTGGCCATAGCCCTGAAATGAAAAATGAACCTCTCACCTCTTAATAACATCTAAACCTCTTATCACAACCAGCATAACCCCATGTTACTTTCTTCTTCTTCTTCTTCGATCCTTAACCACCGACCGTCAAAGCAGTCAGTGGCCATCACGCCTAGTGGCGTCTTGTAGGGCAACAACAAATTGATTCTACTTTGCCCGGTCGGTGGCCATCCTTCGTACAGTGCCCCAACTCTGGTTCATTCTTTGCATCTCAGCCTCCACAGTCCTCCGCCAAGTTGTTTTTGGTCGGCCTCTCTTTCGCTTTCCTTCAGGGGTCCAAAGCATAGCTGTTCTTGTGATGGCATCGGGGTCTCTTCTGAGGACATGACCAACCCAGCTCCAGCGTCTGCCAGCTATGATGGTGTGCATGTCCTCTTGCTTGCTACGAGTAAGCAGATCTTGGTTAATGATGGTATTCGGCCAAAAAATGCGGTGAATTTTTCTTAGGCATGTTGTGTGGAAAGAGGACAATTTTGACATTTCCTTCTCTGTGACTCTCCAGCATTCCGCACCATAGAGAAGCACAGAAAGCACGCAACTCTGGTATAATCTTAATTTTGTGCTTGTGCTGTATTGGGAGGACTTACAAATGTTATTTAGGCTAAAGAAGGCTGATCTTGCCTTATTCATTCTGATGTTGATGTCTTTGCCTGCCCCACCGTCTGGTTTTACTATGCTTCCTAGGTATGTGAAGGTATGTGTCTGTACTAGTTGCTGATTCCTTACTGATATGGGCTCAGGGTTGCTCACATTGAGCGTCATGACCTCTGACTTCTTTAAATTGATGTTCAAGCCCACCTGCTGGCTAAATTTATTAAGTCTATCTGTTTTTTCCAGGGTATCAGGGAGAATGTGTACATTTTCAAGGTGGTTCATTAATTGTCTTGCCACTATCTCCTCACGCAATTATGTAATGTGATGATGCTAAGCAGTGTGGGGTTTTTACCAGGTTTAGGAAGTGGTTTTAAGTAGCTATGTAGCCAGTCTTGCTGAACCTTAGTATTTTGTATGCTAATGTTAAAATCCCTAACTACTTCATAATGCCTGTGCCGTTCAGTTGTTTTATGTGTTGGTACTGTACACCATTAGGACCTGGGACTGTGTTTCTGCTGGTTTTCAAAGTGTACACAACCTCCTCTTCAGATATGAGGTCTAAATATATCTCGCCTCTAATGTCATTTTCCATAACACGGTCCTTAATTTTTGGACGATTATCTTTGTCGCATTTATCTGTTTGGGACAAATATCGATAAAAAAAAGCTCGACCTTTCTCTTCGTTTATCTTCAGGCTTATGTCTGTCGAGATTTTAATGTTCCAAGAAACAATGCTGCAAGAAACAAATTTAAAAGAGCATGTCAGCATCAATTGCCCCGGCTATAAATGCTACACCAATCCCAGTGGACCTGGCAGACGAGGGCAAGCTATGCATGTAAAGAACGAGCTCCCTCATAAGTGGTTGGATACCAGTGCCCATGCCAGTGAAGATGTAAAATTGCAAGGAATAGAATTAAATATAGATGGTCACGATTGGCAAATCTACAATTTATATGCCCTTCCAGAAGAAGGTAACTGAGATTTCCTGGTGGAATTGTTGGAGGAACCTAGCAAAAGGTACTTAATTTCAAGTGATTTTAACGCTAGATGTAAGGAATTGGGAAACATCACTGACAATAGACAGGGCATGGCTTTGAGCCGAGCGCTCATCAATACAAACCTTGATATCTTAACTGATGGCCGTCCAACAAGACTGGCGAATAAACCAGGGGATACTGATGGTGTTATTGATCTGGCTTTCATCTCTAGTGCTGCTGCCACCATCGCACGTTGGGATGTATCAGGATCACAGGACAGTGATCACCTACCCTGTGTTGTGTTCATTGCAAAGGGAAAGACCATCAGACACAGAAAACTGAAACAAGCCTTCAAGTATCCTCCAGCCATTCCAGATCATAACAGCATTATACTGGTTGAAGAGAAGGGTGAATTAAAATAACAAGCCATCAATAGCTTTAAAATCTTGGCAAAAGAGACCAATGATAAAGTTTGGGAAGCCTTTGTGACACATGTGGGCATGGATAATACACTACAGAAATTCTGGTCCTTTCACCGGGCGAATGAACTTGAAAAATACATGCCAATGCATTCCTTATATATGAAATAAGCACAAGTACAGTGGAAGCTGTAGGGCAGTGATTCTCAATCCTATTCAGCTCATGTCACACTGAACAAAGTGCTAAAATTGTCAAAGCACAGTATCATTTTAAGGAGATATTTTATCATTAAAAAGACGAGTATTAAGAATGTGTTCAAAAGTTCAGTAGCTAAAATTCTAACCACTGTGTTATTGTTAAAAATAATTTTTATCAGGATTTGAAAGATTAAAAACAAATTATATTCATATTTATTATTATTCCACTTATTGAAATGAGATATCATTGAAAAGATGCTTAGCCAGTGTGATGAAGCCTCTCAGACATCCCGACAGAGAGGGAGCTGATGCATAATGTCCATGACAAATCGCGAAAACTGAAATAACTGTCGACAACATCAAGAATGTCTTGACCTTTTGTTGTTTCTGGAAGTGGTTTGCAAAATAAAAATTGTTCAATGATGTCTCAATTACAAACAAACCTGCTGAATGCTGAGAGTAGAACTTTTCCAGTGAAAGCCTTAACAAAAATACTCAACTAATTCTTTGCATACTCGTGAGAACTTTGTGTAAAGGTGTCTTTTCAGCTTACTTCGAACCATAGTTTAGTTTGCCAGTTTCTCACTACAAGCAACAAATATAGGACTTGGCTGCTGTTCTCCAGATTAAATGAATCTGAAGGACAAATAGTGTTTATTATACTGGTGCACGATGGTTTTAGAACACTAACTGTACTATTTGTTATACTATCAGAATTAGTGCCAGCTACACTTAATTCATGGTCATCATCTAACTTACTTTTTGCAGTTAGAAATGTTTGTCTTTTAAGCTCCAAAGAAAGCGTGGAAAATTTACATCTTAACTCGATCAGAGAAAAGTTTATTTGGAGTTAGCCTACTTCTCTTCTTAGTTTTAATTTCGTTTCTTTAAAAAACAATGTTATTTTGCCTTTGGTGGTCATCATTACGGTCATTCAATGATTTATAATTATTAAATAATTAATTAGCCTACTATCAATGTTTGATTGACACTAAAATTTGTATGGGAAGGTCTATTTAAAACTACCAGTTGGGCTTTAACGGCTATTCCAATTTTTGAAGTTCGGTAGAAAATATACAGGCTAATATTACGCCAGCGCTAGTTTATATTTTCATTACCAGCTTTAGCAAAAAAATTTATTAGATTTTAAATTTAAGATTCCTAACCCATAATGCTTATTACTGGTCTCTTTAGGCCTGTACTTTTATAAGGCACTATAGAAAACACAGCAACTGTTCTTCATTTCAACCATAAATTGTATTAATTTTTTTCCAAGATTCTATTTCATTATATAATATTAAAATTACAAATAATTATATTTTTCAAATTGATTATTAATATTTGTATTTACTTTTTCACATTAATATTTTTTTTTTCTGTCTAGCAGGAAATATTGCATCCATCTAACAGCATGGCTGAGCCTAACTTTAAAAAAAGGAGGTTAGAAGAAGATCAACGTCGTGGGAAGTTTCAATCTGACTGGACAACTACATTCCCTGGGATTATTGAGACATCCAAATTAGGCTCTTCACATGCATACTGTAGAATATGCAATAGAGATATTAAAGTGATGGCATCTGGCTTACACGATGTGAGGGAGCATTTCAAAACAAAACTGCATGAAAGGAACTATCAGCTGAAGAACGGAAGTTCTATCAAGGCCTTCTTTACTCAGCCTCAATAAGAAGATAATAAAATAACGAGGGCTGAAGTTTTATTTGCAAATTTTATTGCTCAACACAACATAGCTGCTTCTATAGCTGACCATTTTTCAGACTTATCAGCTGAGATGTTTCCGGACAGTGCTATTGCCAAACGTTTCAAATGCAAGCGAACCAAAACAACAGCCATTATTAAAAACTGCTTGGCTCCATCTGCAACGGAGCCAGTCATCAAATTATGCAGGAAGACACCTTTCTCCTTGATGATCGATGAGTCAAATGATAGAAAAACTGACAAGCGTTTAGCTATAATGGTGAGGGTATTTGAAGATGGCATAGGACCTAGAACCAGGTTGCTGGGCATGCCGGTCGGTACTGGTGGAACCAGTGAAGCTATTTTCAGTGATATTGATGCTGTGTTCAGCGACTTACAAATCCCATGGATTAACTGTATAGGTTTTGCAAGTGACAACTGCAATGTAATGGTTGGCAAATCAAACTCTGTACTAACGCGAATCAAGAGCAAGAACCCTGATGTGTTTAGTATAGGGTGTATTTGCCACCTTGCAAATCTTTGTGCCAAGGAGGGTATAAAGCAGCTGACTATTCCTGTTGATGACCTTTTGATAGATATCTTCTATCATTTTGAGCATAGCTCAAAACGGAAAAAATCATACAGAGAGTTTCAACTGTTTACAGGAGTGGATGCACTAGACATACTAAAGCACTGCCAGACTCGCTGGCTTTCTTTGCAGAAAGTAGTGGACAGAATTTTAAATCAATATTCTGCTCTATCTTCATACTTCGAGAGCCACGACGATATGGAAAAACCATGCCGTGTCAAAAACATTCATCAGTTACTAAAATCACCACTGACCCAGATGACTCTACGTTTTCTCCAATTTGTGCTACCTCTGTTGACTGAATTTAACAAATTGTTTCAGACAGATGAGTCCCAAATAGGTGGTATGATGGATGAAATGGATCGTCTGCTACGAAAATTTATTGTCAAATTTGTAGAGATGAAATATGTAAAAGAGGTGAAAGATATAAGATTGTTAAAGTATGCTGAACGTGATCTACAGCATGATGACCATACACTTGCTGTTGGTCTGTCCAACAGGACATTACTGGAAGAGTTAGATATAAGTTCTCAAGTGAGAAATTCATTTTTCAGAGATGTGAGGAACTTTTATGTTGCTGTTGTGAAAAAGATATTGGATAAATTTCCATTTGAGAATGAAGTCCTTAAGGATATCAAAATTCTTGATCCAGCCTTTAAAGACACAGTTCAATATACAGCAATCTGTAAGCTGGCCAACACTTTTGCACCACATTTAGACCAAGAGGTGTTAAAGGATGAATTTGAAGATTATTGTTTGCTGCCTGATGAATGTATTTCAAGATTTGACACTGGACAAAAAAGAAGCTTTTCTAGGTACTGGCTTGACATAATCAACCTGAAAACTAGCACTGGTCGTACACGATTTCCCAGTCTGGCAGTCATAGTGAAACGCTTATTGACATTGCCTCACAGCAATGCTGACTGTGAGAGGTCTTTCTCTATGATGAAAAAGATTCACACGGACTGCAGAAATAGACTAAATGATGATACAGTCACAGCATTTCTACAATGCAAAATAAATTCTAACTCTTGTTGTTTAGGTTTTAAAGCAAGTGAAGACATGCTTAAAAAGGCAAAGGCCGCATGTCACTATGATGGTGCAGAACCATCTAATTGAATATACTTTTACATGAATAAACTCTTTTGTTACGTTTTTCAGTCTTTGTACAGGTTTTGCGGGTCTTTGTACAGGTTTTGCGGGTCTTTGTACAGGTTTTTTTAATTTTTTGTACAGGTTTTTCATCTCTGAGGTGTGGCATGTATGAAATTTAGAAATAAAAAATAAATAAATAAAACTAATATGAAATAGAAATAACAAACAAAAATGCGGGAATGGTTCCTGGATACGTGTATTATAGTGACCTCCCCTTGTAATGATTGTCTTGGTCATGTTCGAATGGGTAACGGTTCTTTTTTTTTTTTAACAAGCGGAGGTCACAACAATACACGGTGGCAAGAAAGATGTGGTTGTAAAAGTACATTGCAGAGTTATTTTGAGATGTGGCACAATAGATATGGAAGTTGTTTGAATTTTACTGTAATAACATTTTGAAAAAAAATTAAATTGTTATTGTTTCCATCCTTATCAACCTGAGAAAAAAAAATTAAATTGTTATTGTTTCCATCCTTATCAACCTTGTATGAAAAGTATACAGTACTTCTAAATTTCCAACGAGGACTTTTTTTCAACCACCCCTTTCCCTTCCCCCAGTATATCACGGCACACCTGGAAACCCTTCGTGTCATACCGGTTGAAAATCACTGCTAAAGAGAAAAAGGTTTGTCATCATCCATAATCATTGTGAGATTGGGAAAGTCTGATGATGCTCAGTGCCTCCCGTGTCAAGAGAACCAGATATCCACTTGCATTGGGACAAGTGTGATACACATGGCGCCACAACAGAACTAAATGAGCTGAATGCTACTATAGACCTGGCAAGAGTGAAGGCAAACAGCAAAGTCAGACCGAGTACCTTAAATACATACTTTCTGAGAGCAGGACAGTCATCAAATCCCAAAAAAAATATTAGTTTACATTCATTACTGATGGGAGATGGCAAAAGATCAATCTGGGTGAGGGACATATCTGGAAATCATTTAAAAATCTCGAAGATGACCAAACAGTGCTACATTCCTCATCGCTGCATCAGATTATAATAATTGAGCGAACTTTGCCATCTAAAACTAGAATGGACAAGCAACACTCATTCAAGGTGGGCAAGTATAATTAACTGGTCGCGGAAATGAGACAAGATAACAGTAAGTCATAGCTGTTGAGGTAAGTGCAAGAGGTCAAGTGGCTGCCTCAGTGTATAATCTACTGGAACTATTGGGTACCAAAGGACAGTCAAGAACAAGAACACTCAACAGACTCTGTGAAACTGTGGAAAGGTCATCTTGTTTAAAAACCTTTGGTGTATTTTTGTAACCATGGTGATTACTACTTACTTAGTCGTCCCTCTTCTACCTTGGGGTATACAGGTTTGCCTGGGAGATGGCCATATCGGCTGTCATATTTCTTACCTGTTTTCAGTTGAGAGATTGCCTGGTGTTGTCCTTCCAGCAATATCTGCATCTTCCTAGAGGACTGGATCCTTGTCTGTTGATTCCCCATGTTTGTCATGTCAGCCGGCCTTCTCCTATTCTTCAGACATCGCCAAATCATCGCAACTAAGACTGCTCCACTCTGATCTGTATAAGCTGAGTTTCCTAGTCATGACATTGTCTGATCTCCCATTGCATAGCCAACCCCTGTTGGGACTGTTCTACTTGTCTCACAGCAGTACATGTCATATGCCTTTTCCAGATATCTAGAAACAAAGGTGCATCTCACTTTTATACTCAAGGGCCCTTTCACTCAGCTGTTTGACTGTGAAGATCAAGCCTTCAGTACTTCAGTTTGCTTGAAAGCCACATTGGACCTCATCCATTTGTGGCTCAGTAAGGCATCTGAGTCCGTGCTCCAGGATTCTAGAGTAGATTTTACCGGGGACACTGAAAAGGGATATGCCTCTATGATTTCCACATTGTCGATTGTCACCTGTTTTGAAAAAGAGTTTTGATGGCAATCTCCCAATTCTTTGGTATGGTCTTGTTGCACCAAGCTGCATGTAGGACCCTCGTGAGTAATAGGTCGCCTGCTGCTCCATACACTTAACCGATAATGCTCTGCTGCTTTGCCCATCGTGATTTTCTCTAGTGCTTCCTTCAGGTCATTATCTTGATGCCGTCTTCGCCACCATTGATTTTCTCTTCTGTGCTAGTGGTTATCATTTCTGATGCTTGATCTTGCTCACCGTCAAATCAAGGAGTTCTGAAAAATATTCTTTCCTTCTTTCCATTTATCACAGAATGACCTCATACTTGACATTTGCCTGTGCCATCCTGTAATTCATTCAAAAACTAGTAGGAGGAGCCTATAAATAGGAACATGGAATGTTAGAACTCTAAACGGAGAAGGAAAGCTTGACAATTTAATATTAGAGGCAACAGACATGAAGCTCGATATACTGGGAGTTGCAGAGGCAAGACTATTGGATACAGGCTACATAAAAAGAGACCAGTACACGCTTATACACTCAGGAGCATAAAAACATGAAAGAGGGGTAGGAATGTTGATAAAGAAGTAGTTAGAAAAATACGTATGTGGATACTGGACACACAACGACAGAATGATGTTACTAAAGATGAGAGCAAAGCCATTCGACATATCCATCTTACAAACTTATGCACCAACTAAAGATCACAGCAAGGAAGAAATAGAAGAATACTATGAAGAGCTACAACACACACTTAAATCGGTAAAATCTACAGATGTGTTGATAGTAATGGGTGATATGAATGCAAAAGTGGGAAAAGGAAAATACAATAAAATAGTTGGACAGTATGGATTAGGGACAAGAAATGATAGAGAAGACAGACTTATCCAGTTCTGTGAATAAAACCAGCTGGTCATATGTAACACATTTTTTGAACACCACCCAAGGAAATTATACACATGGAAAAGCCCAGGAGATGTAACAAGAAATCAAATTGACTATATCATGATAAAACATAGATTTAAGAACAGTGTCACAAGTGCAAAAACACATCCTGGCGCCGATATAAATTCAGATCACAATCCGGTCGTCATCAAAGTAAATATAAAGCTGAAAAGAACAGGAAACAGAAGACAGGAGAACCCCAGATAGAAATATCAGCTTTGAAACAACCAGATATAAAACAAAAATATGTATTCGACGTCAAAAATAAATATGAACAGTTACTGACAGCTTAAAAACAAGCATACAATCAGCAAATGCAAATTTATTTAAAAAAGAGCTTAAGAAAAATCAAAGTTGGATGACAGATGACATCTTGAGTAAAATGGCAGAAAGAAATAAAGCAAAAAACACTCCAGAATATAAAACAATAGACAATGACATACGTACTATGTGTAGACAAGCAAAAGAACGGTGGATAGAAACAAAATGCAAGAAAATAGAAGAATTGGAAGCAAAGCACATGACAAGAGATATGCATGAAGAAATAAAGAAATTATCAAATAGGTCACGGTTTGCACAAGGAGGAAGCTGTATCAAGAACAAAAATGGTGTAATATTACTTGATGAGAAAGACATATCAAACAGATGGGCAGAATACGTAAAAGAACTATTCGAGGACAACAGAGGTAAAAAACCATCACCAGATTCTAATGAAGGCCCAAACATTCTCAGATCAGAAGTAGAGAATGCCATACATATGATACAAAAAGGAAAATCAGCAGGCACGGATAACACAAAAATTGAAATGATAGAAGCCCTGGAGAGTTTTGGTATAGATACAATCACTGATCTATGCAATGATATATACAATACAGGATATATACCACACGACATGAAGACATCAGTTTTTATAACATTGCCCAAAAAAACCTAATGCAACAGAATGTTCAGACTTCAGAACAATCAGCCTGATGAGTCAAGCAATTAAGATACTGCTCAAAATCATACAAGAAAGAATAAAAAGGAAGATAGACAGCGAAATCCAAGAAGAACAGTTTGGTTTTAGATGTAACAGTGGAACAAGAGAGGCAATATTTTGCCTAAGAATATTAGCTGAAAAATATACAGAGGTCCAAAAAAGTATGTACATGAGCTTCATTGACTATAAGAAGGGTTTTGACAGAGTCCATCATGAGAAAATAATTGAATGCCTCGAAGACATAGGTATTGATGGAAAAGATACAAGAATACTCAGTAACCTTTATGGGAGCAAACTGCCACAGAACTGTAATTCAACAAAATGTAAGTAAGTAAGACTGGTGGTATATATATATATATATATATATATATATATATATATATATATATATATATATATATATATATATATATATATATATATATATATATATATATATATATATATATATATATATATATATATATATATATATATATATATATATATATATATATATATATATATATATATATATATATATATGGGAATAAATATACAATTTATTGTCCCGAACCTCAATCTTTTGGAACAGGACTTGTCAAATCATAAAATGTTTATTTACAGTTGTTAAATAAATAAGATGGAACTCTGTCCATGAAGTGTAACAAAATAAAAATGTCACTAGAATGAGTACCCCACTGTCTGATTTTCAATGCTTGATCTTAACAGTAGTCAGTTATTTGAGGGTTTGTGGTTTTCATCATTCCCCAGGAAATTCTTTTGTTGTAGTGATTTAAATTGAGAGGAAACTGTCATGCGCCCGTAGTAAGGGACTTATCTGTTAAGCCTGTCCGATGCTAAGGGCTCCAGACTATGTATATGGTCACTAAAATGGTGCTGCTTTCTGGATGAAGATATGGCCTGTAGCTCAAAGTATATTGTGAACCTTCACTGCCCACAATTTCTGTCTTTTCCAGGGTGTCTGTAACACTTTTGTACTGGTAATACAACCCTCAAGTAAAGAATAATAACACATGCACAAAGTTGACTAGCAGTAAATAGGTTTTTCTGACTGCTTTCTTGTCCAGACGGCAAAAGCTTTGTCACAAGGCTTTCCCGCTGATCTCAACTTGCGATGGCTTTCAAATTCAAATGGCCTGATCTTACAAGGAGGTGTTAATTTTTATTACCCTACCTCTAAACAATCAGAAAGCGAGTCAAAATTGTAACTATTTTTGGACTATAAACTTTGAGCAATCGTAAGTATGTTCGTTCGTCTGATTATCTTTGTGTATTTTATATCTCAGTTATTTATGGACCGATTTCCATTATTAAAAGGGATAATTACACGGTCAACTGACCTCTATCGTTATATTTACATTTCCTTTCTTTATTCCTTAACAGTTTCATCTGGGTAATTTTTTTGTAATTAATGGTAGTTCTACCCTGATCTCAAATATTACTAAAATACATTTTTCTAAGTCAAGATAACTTTATTAAGGGGGAATCTTTAGGTTAATATATTAATCAATATCAGCGCTATAATTCAAGATATCCCTTTCTTTCTAATTCCCTTTAGTTATTGAGAAATAAATTAGTTAATTTTGGTCAAAAACACAGAATCGGCATTTTTGCCACTACAACCAAGATTTTCTCTACCAAAAACGAGGTAACAATTTGATTGGTTGTTAATTTTGACTATGTCCTTCGATAAATATTAGGGTATGTGTATGGGGGGTAGTAACTTTTAACCTGTGGTAGTAGAAAAATTCAAATTCTCTAGTAAAATTTTTAGCGGTAAATGGACTTTGCCCCTCAGACAAATTTCAAATCTCGTAGTTACTTATAGATTGTAAAAATACGTTAACTAGGTTTTAAAGTGGGGAAATTTAAGCGCGTTGTGATACAGATTCACTTCATCACATATCTCCCCCGTTAACAAGCGTGAACCGCTAGTGCAGTTTTATTATCTGTGTTACAATCTCGATCAAATTATGTCAGATTTATTCTACTCTGCTTTAGTATGATCCTGGATTACCAAATGTCAATATTTCCTCATCCATGTAAGTAAGAATTATTTTTTTATGGTTACCTCGTATAGAAACCATCACATTTTTAGGAGCAGTGAGATAATTGATAAATGGTCCGATAATGTGCAGATAACGCATACGTAATGCGCAGCCGCGGAATGTGATGAAGCGTGTAGTGAAAATGGCGGAGTTCATGGTGCAGCAGAAAGTGCAATGCTGTTATTGCCTTGCAGAATTAAAGTTTCCCTATGTTGTGAAAAGGAGATTAAGACAGGAATATGGACAGAAACCTCCAGAGCGACATACCATAGTGAAATGACACAAGCAACTGTTTGAAACAGGTTCTTTGTTGAGAAAGAAGGGAAGCGGCAACGAAGCGTTGTCTCCAGATAGAGTTGAAGCAGATAGCGAAGCTATTCAACGTAGCCCGCGGAAATCCATTCGACGGGCAAGTGGAGAATTGGGTATTCCAAAATCTACTGTTCACGACATTGTGCACAAAAGATTGCGGCTTAGAGCCTACATGCAATGTCTCCTCGATGATGCAACGTGTGGGTATTCTCCGATGAAGCGATCCTTTCTCACACTTGTAGCAAAATTACAGAATATGGGGAAATGAAAACCCACATGTCGTAATGGAGCATCAGCGAGACAGCCCTAAACTTAACGTGTGGTGTGCCTTAACCTCGAATTATGTGATCGGGCCATTTTTCTTCGCCGAAGCCACAGTCAGAGGAGCTACATACTTAAACATGCTACAAAATTTTGCAGTTCCTAGGATACCAGAAGGATTCATATTCCAGCAAGATGGAGCACATCCACACTATGCCAATGAAGTAAGAAACTACCTTCATCAACAATTTCCAGACAGATGGATTGGAAGATTAGGTCCCATTGATTGGCCACCAAGGTCACCAGATTTGACCCCTTTAGATTTCTTTCTATGGGGATACGTAAAAAGCTTTGTCTATCAAACTCCGGTGCAGGGACTTCGGCAGCGAATAACTGACGCTTGTGCATCCGTCACACCTCAAATGCTGCAAACACGTGGAGAGAGATAGAATACCGTCTTGATATTCTTCGAGCCACTAAAGGCGCTCATGTGGAGATCTACTGAAACTTGGTGGAGATTTACTGAAACTTGGTGAGTTGCTACTGAAACTTAATGAGTTTGCCTAACAGAAAATCAAAATCCGGTCGGTCTGCTATTATTAGTATAAGAATTATTGACATTTGTTATTGGTAGTGATTCTGCCGGACACACTGTATATGATTCTATAATTTGCCACTCAGATAAAGGCCATATTCACCCGCTTTTTTCTCCGCCCATCGTCAATTGGTGAAATAATATGGGAAAATGAATTCCGGCACCCAGAATCAATTCACTCTTTATCCTTTGCTATAATATGTGATCTCAATCCAATGTTCGTACAATACTTCTAATGGACTGTATAGGGTCGGTCACTACCACTGTCATTGGTACCCTTCATAATGCTAAATTAATAGCCATATGTTGAAGTGCGCTTGACATTAGGCAACTTGGCCAAACGCCCGCTCCCAACTTTTCTAAGGTTTACATTTAGTTTCGGTTTCAATGTTGGCCGATTAACCTCAGTGCTATTTTTAGTTAGTTCCAAGAATCTCGATCTACATTGTGTCGGGTGAAACTGATCTGTGTTTATTTTCACTCTTTGTGCCATACGCAGAGTTGCCATTTTAAATGTTTTATTGGAAGACTGTTTGTGAAAAAGTGCCATCTTATCCACTACATCTACCTTATCAATTTTATTTCTCTTTTTAATTTCAGGACCATGTTGGCTACAATGCTTTGCTAGCATCTGATTATTATTTTCTTTCCAACGTGTGGAATGTACCTTGCTACACTGGTCAGAGGCCTCCACAAATTTTGCAATGTCTGCAGCTACGCCTGGCCAGAAATATTTCACAGATGTCCTTTGATGGGTGGTACCCATCTTCATATGTCCACCGTCTGGTACAACATGTGCTTGTGCCATAACTTGTTCCCTATAACTCAATGGCAGTACTAACTGTCCATATCCTTTAGGTCCTGCTCCAGCCTTCCTGAACAGCAGTCCTTCCTTCAAATAAAATTGTCCTTTCTTAGGGTTGTTATGGCTATTTGGAAATTTGCCAAAGCAAGGTTTCAATGATTTGTCTTTTGCCTGGGCCTTTTTCATCTGTTTAGGATGAATAGTAAGTGGTGGTTCCTCCTCCTTACTAGGGGTCGACCTGACCTGGAGCGTTGCCATGATCACAGGTTTTATAGGGCTCCCTAGAAAAACAAATCTTTTTCCTAACACCAGCGGGTAATTAGGATCCTTACACACTGCTGCTCTAATCACTCCTTCCACGTACCTAGTTTTGACATTTATCCTGGCTACGTGAAGTGTCATGGTGGCGGTATCCTTCAATGCCCCTTGTATCTCCACTTCCTATCAGCCTCTAATTTCCTAGCCTCTTTATCTGCCTCTAATTTTAATCTTTTCTCTTCTTTATCTGCTTCTAATGGTAACCTTTTCTCTTCAGCTAACCTCCTATCTTCTAGTGTCAGGGTGCACCAGGTTTGCACTCACAACTGAGTCATATTCCAATCCTGAATCGTAAATGCACTTGACTCTCGCACCATTACATACCACTTCTTCACAGATGGGGGGATGATGGAGATCTATCTGACTGTCAGTTTCTTCCTTCCCTTGTCCACTGTTATCATGCATGCAGCGTGATATGGAGGAACTTTCCTACCACATTCAATTGTATTATTATTGTGCATCCTACATATTTTACACCATTTTCCTTCTGGTCTGTAGGATTTCTTTTCATTTACTTGAGGGATTCTGTCTCTGGGATCAAATCTAGGCCTATCATAGTTTTGTTTAAATCTAGATGGTTGATCCCTAGTATTATAATCATCCTGGTCTGGTGGGGTTTTATTACTTTCTGTTTGTTTCTTTCTAATACCAGCTACTTCTTTCTGTGCTGCCTGATATCTTTCAGCAACATTGAGAATCTCCCCCAACCTCTCTGCACCTTGTTCCATGAGAAATTTTCTCAGGCCTGGAGCTATAGACTCTCTTAATTGCTCCATCATAATCATTTCCTTCAGAGCTTGGGTTTTCCCCAGAGCAGTCCATTTCTCCAAATAAGTCTCTAGTCTGGCAGAGAATTGGTGGTAAGTCTCCCCAGAAAGTAGCTTAGCATTCCTAAATTTCTTCCTATACAATTCCCCATTCTTCTTGTATCTAACCAATAAAGCTTGTTTGAGAATATCATAATCTTCTTGGTCTTCTCTGCTTGACTTGGAGAAGACTTCATAAGATGTTCCCCTAAGTCCTTGGGATAGTTTTAAACTCCACTTCCCCTTCTCCAACCCATAGTTAGTAGCTAGTCTCTCATATCTACTGAGATAGGACTCGATCTCATCTTCTTTCTCTACAAAAAGATCTAAATGAAAATTCATGGCTGAATTTGAGGCTCCCTGACTAAAATTTATCACATTCAGTAGTAACATACTGAATCAAAAGGTCCCCACTCATGCCAAGATCTTTTGCCGTCTGCACAGTAGCAGATCTGAATTTGGCAAAGTCTGCCATTCTCTCCTACAAATTATCAACACTTCTATAATAATGTAACAAATACTACTTAATTAAATAATGGCAATGACAGCTCATCCAATTTCACCACAAATTGTTTAGTTATTTAAATTTATTTCCTACAGAATGAACCCCAGGGTATGGTGGAACAAAAATCCCGGACAGGACACCAATATGTGATAAGAGGTTTTGATGGTAGTAACTTTAAAGGTTAACAAGGTGAGGTCAAGCTATGTAAGTACCCTGAATCAGAAAGATGATGATGTATTTCTCAGGGGTCCCTATCCGCTACCTCTTCTGATCTCACCCAGTGTACAGTATCTCTGTAGTGTTATGTATATGGTAAGTGTCTAGGGTATGTATGTATTTAATGTGAGGAATGAATAAATTCAAACAGAACTGTAATTCAACAAAATGTAAGTAAGTAAGACTGGTGGAAACGTTTTGGTATATATATATGGGAATAAATATACAATTTATTGTCCCGAACCTCAATCTTTTGGAACAGGACTTGTCAAATCATAAAATGTTTATTTACAGTTGTTAAATAAATAAGATGGAACTCTGTCCATGAAGTGTAACAAAATAAAAATGTCACTAGAATGAGTACCCCACTGTCTGATTTTCAATGCTTGATCTTAACAGTAGTCAGTTATTTGAGGGTTTGTGGTTTTCATCATTCCCCAGGAAATTCTTTTGTTGTGGTGGTTTAAATTGAGAGGAAACTGTCATGTGCCCGTAGTAAGGGACTTATCTGTTAACCCTGTCTGATGCTATGGGCTCCAGACTATGTATATGGTCACTCAAATGGTGCTGCTTTCTGGATGAAGATATGGCCTGTAGCTCAAAGTATATTGTGAGCCTTCACTGCCCACAATTTCTGTCTTCTCCAGGGTGTCTGTAACACTTTTGTACTGGTAATACAACCCTCAAGTAAAGAATAATAACACATGCACAATGTTGACTAGCAGTAAATAGGTTTTTCTGACTGCTTTCTTGTCCAGACGGCAAAAGCTTGGTCACAAGGCTTTCCCGCTGATCTCAACTTGCGATGGCTTTCAAATTCAAATGGCCTGATCTTACAAGAAGATGTTAATTTTTATTACCCTACCCTCTAACCAATCAGAAAGCGTGTCAAAATTTTAACTATTTTTGGACTATAAACTTTGAGCAATCGTAAGTGTGTTCGTTCGTCTGATTATCTTTGTGTATTTTATATCTCAGTTATTTATGGACCGATTTTCAATATTAAAAGTGACAATTACAAGGTCAACTGACCTCTATCGTTATATTTACATTTCCTTTGTTTATTCCTTAACAGTTTCATCTGGGTAATGTTTTTGTAATTAATGGTAGTTCTACCTTGATCTCAAATATTACTAAAATAAATTTTTCTAAGTCAAGATAATTAAGGGGGAATCTTTAGGTTAATATATTAATCAATATCAGCGCTATAATTCAAGATATCCCTTTCTTTCTAATTCCCTTTAGTTATTGAGAAATAAACTAGTTAATTTTGGTCAAAAACACAGAATCGGCATTTTACCACTACAACCAAGATTTCTTGTCTCTACCAAAAACGAGGTAACAATTTGATTGGTTGTTAATTTTGACTACGTCCTTCGATAAATATTAGGGTGTGTGTGTATGGGGGGGGGGGGGGGGGGGGGGGGGGTAACTTTTAACCTGTGGTAGTAGAAAAATTCAAATTCTCTAGTTAAATTTTTAGCGGTAAATGGACTTTGCCCCTCAGACAAATTTCAAATAACGTAGTTATTTATAGATTGTAAAAATACGTTAATTAGGTTTTGAAGCGGGGAAATTTGAGCGCGTTGCGATACAGATTCACTTCATCACACAGATACAGGAAATACCAGGACTAAACATCAGTGGAAGGCCAATACACAATCTTTGATATGCAGATGATACCGTGTTGTTAGCTGAAAGCGAACAGGAGTTACAAGAACTAGTGAAGCAAGTGAACAGTATAAGTCATGAATATGGACTCGACATTAATACTGAGAAAACAAAAACTATGATAATTAGCAAAATAGACGATAAACCCACATTAAAATAAGCGTAAATGGGAAAACCCAGGAACAAGTCAAGAGCTACGTATATCTTGGTCATATAATAACAGAAGATGGCAGATGTGAAACAGAAATCAAGAAGAGAATATAAATGGCCAAGGCTACATTCAACAACATGAAACATATAAGGTAAAGGTTAAGGAACCTGTTAAACGCCCATTGAGGCATATTCGGAATATGGTGTTAGGCCCATATTATCTTGACCGTCGGCACACTAGGGGGGATGTGGTCGGCATCACGCCGGCCGCCTTAACCTTCCCAGAGTTGCTCTGGTACCCATCTGGAGCTGGGTCGACCCAGGAGCAGTTTGTGGGCTAAAAAATAAATTCCCACCTCATCTGGGGATCGAACCATAGACCACTGCGCTAGGAAGCCAGTGCACTAACCACTATGCTACTGCGGCTCCAAGAAACATATACTTACATCAAAACAGTTATCTCACAAATTAAAACTGAGAATCGTAAAGTGTTATATATATTCTGCATTTCTGTATGGGACAGAAACATGGACGATGTATAAGCATTTGAAGAAAGAATTGAGGCTCTTGAAATGTGGATATATAGAAGAATGGGGCGTATCTCATGGAAAGAGAAGAAAACAAATAGGAGGTCCTAAAAAATCTAGGTAAGAAAAGAGAACTAATGAGGGAGATCAAAGTTCAGCAGCTAAAATACTTTGGCCACATAAAAAGGCATAACACCTTGCAGAAGACCACAATAGAAGGGAGAGGTGAAGGCAAACGTGCAAGGGGAAGACAGCGCTATAAGTGGGACGATAACATCATGAGATGGACAGGGAAGAGCCTATCAGAGTGCACCACCAAGACAAGAGACATAAGACGTTGGAGATCCTTTACAGCCAACCTTCGTTGTGGAGATGGCAGCTGATGATGATGAATTCATTCTGTACTTTTCATTTTCTTTTCGTCTACCTCTGATCAAATTTGGTATTTTCGAATCAGTGTTTACACTTTCTTTCTGTAATTCCCATTATGTCTGTTTACCTGATCATCCCTGCTGAGAGATTAGACACAGGTGAGGCAATATTAGCCGCCAGTCATGCTGGTCAAATTCTCGTGCGCCAGACATGGGGCTGCCGGATTAACCCATTAAGAACGAAGATGGCCCAGTGAGTTTGCTTATCCCTGGTATTGTGATCTCATAATTTCTGTCTTGGAGAGGACACAACCCAGATAGTCACACGAGTGCTGGTGTTTGCACAGGTGTGAGGCGGTAAGTTATCCATATGGTGACATATTGCAGACAAGCACCTGAGACGACAGAGATTTTGTGATAGCTTCCGGGTAGATATGATCAGTAATAAATTTAGGAAGTTATGAGTTATGAACAGGATGATTTAGACGGAAACTACACTACCTTATATAGAAAGTGACTTTCTAAATTTAAATCATTAAATAAATAGACAGACAACACGCAAAGGTATGTTATCAGGCATTCAGTGAGAAATAAAGAAATACAGTAGAACTCCATTTATCCGAACCCCAATTATCCGAACATCCAATTATCCGAACACTTTTTCCAGAAAAAAAAATCAATCGCCACCAGTCACGTTAGACTACATTTCTGAATCTTTTCATGCGGCAAGCTTCAAATGTGTGCGAACAATTTGTAGAGGATGGGTTGGGGTAATGGTCGGTCGCTTACGTACAGGAAGTCAGTTAGATCATAAAGTCAGTTAATATCTGGTTTACCACTCCAGTGTACGTGTGCGTTCTAGGCAGAACACTGGCTAAACAGACAGTTCAACTTAAAATAATTGTGTCCTGCAACTACAGCAGAATAATTTTGGTGTACAAGTATTTCTCTGTGCGATATGGCATCTTCCAGTAGAAACGAAAACAGAAATTATCAAGAGACTAGGAAAAGGTGAAACTGTGTCTTCACTTGCGAGGATTTTCAATGTTGGGAAAGCTACCGTCTCTGACATCAGAAGTAACAAGGATAAAATTATGAGTTTTGCATCGAAATTGGATAGTGAAAATGGGTCGAAGAAACGTAAAACCATGAGAAATGCGAAATATTTGAAATTGGAAGAGGCTTTGTATATATGGTGTCTGCAAAGAAGAAGCAAATCGGAACCTATTTCTGGCTCTCTATTGTGTGAAAAGTCACTTCAGTTCAACAGTCACCTTGACGGTCCTCCTGACTTTAAGGCTAGCCAGGGATGGTTAAGAAACTTTAAATCTCGTCATGGCATACGAGAACTGGAGATTCAAGGGGAATCTTTATCTAGCGATGCAACTGCCGCTGAAAATTTTAAAGAAACATTCTTGGCTTTTTTGGAAGAAGAAGGTTATTCACTCGATGATGTGTATAATGCCGATGAGACTGGCTTATACTTGAAATCATTGCCTCAAAAATCACTTGCATCTCAGCGTGAAGCAGCTGCCCCTGGGTTTAAAAAGTGCAAAGAGAGAGTAACAATTTTGGTAGCCGCGAATGCCAGTGGAAGTCATCGTTTACCGGTGCTAATGATCGGCAAAGCCAAAAAACCACGTTCTTTAAAGAATGTGACATGTCTCCCATTGTGCTACAAAGCACAGAAGAGTGTTTGGATGAATAGTGAAATATTTCTTGATTGGTATACAAATCAGTTCATCCCAAATGTGAAGAGGTTGAGAGAACAAGAAAAGAAAACTGGAAAAGTAATTCTTCTACTGGACAATGCACCATCTCATCCAGAGAAGGATACATTGAATGCAGTTGATGCAAATTTTAAAGTAATTTTTCTGCCTCCCAATGTAACAGCACTGATTCAACCAATGGATCAGGACGTTATAGCAAAGCTTAAAAAGATGTACAAGAAGGAAGTCCTGCGTCGTTTATTGTTGGCTGAAGATGAAGAAAGTGTGGTGGCGTTTTCCAGAAAGCTTAATCTCAAAGACTGCTGCTATATGTTAGCTGATGCTTGGACCACCCTGTCACAAGATAATCTCAACAAGGCTTGGAATAGATTGCTTGGGAAAAAAAAGAGGAAATGAAACTACTGCAGTGGACACAAATGATGATTGTATAAATGAAGTTGTGGAACTGTTTCACTGCCCGGATTTTCGGACTGTGACAAAGATGATGCACACATGTGGCTAGAAGATGATAATAATTCTGGTTTTCAGTTTTTGAATGACGAAGAAATTTTGTCTTTTGTGCAAGAAGAAAACCAAATACATGTAGTGACCGATGACGAAGACTCCTCAGAAGTACATGATGTACTTGTAGATTATGAAGAAAACCCAAAACGTCGACCAAGTCCTGAAGAGGCCTTTATAGCACTAGAATCAGCGATGGCTTGGTACGAGCAAGAAGATGACAGCTGTCCTACACAGCTTCTGCTGTTGAAGAGAATGCGGGACTTAGCAGCCAAAAGGAGACTATCCAGTTTGGTGCAAAAGAGGATTCCTCATTATTTTAAATAGTGGGTTACATCTGTACAAGTACATGTATACGTAAGTTGCGCCTGGTTTTGAATCGTTTGTAATGTTATTTTGAAAACATTTCTCTTTCTTAAAAAAAAAAAAAACTTAATACAAGTAGTACATGCACTGCAGTGTAATGAAAGATTTTGGTGATACAGTGATCTAATACAGTGTGGGTATTATTATTACAGTACAAGTAAATATGATTTATAGTGTATTTTCCTTGTGATGGTTAATTATTTTTAGAAATATGTGTACATGTACTCGATACATTATGTAATCCAATTATCCGAACATTTGATTATCCGAACGATGCTCGGTCCCATGGGGTTCGGATAAATGGAGTTCTACTGTAGAAGACTAGACAACAGAAAAACAATCGAAGTAACAGCCTTACCGGGAATCGAATCAGGATCTTCCGATGGCACCTCCCGCCTAGCCACGGGAGCGAATCGTTGCTATCCTTTGTTCCAGCTGGGCACTACAAAATAGTGCTTCGCTGACAGAGGTCTAGCACGACCCATCTCGTGACCCGGATATGTACCTCAGGACGACCCGGACTAATTATAGATGCAATCACTTCTGCTTCTTTCCTATTAAACAGTATATTCCAGATTACACAACACAAAGACCTTGATATTGTGTCTAGTAACTGATAGAAGAATGAGAATAGTAGTAGAGGGTAGGTTTTGGTATTTTATGAAAGTATAAAAAAAAATGAGGGGAAACCCGAGGCCTGTAAGTGGTAAATAAATAAACAACACACACAGGTAGGTTATGAGGTACTTAGTGAGAAATAAAGAAGTAGAAGACTAGACAACAGAAAAACAGTAGAAGTAATAGGCTTACCGAGAATCAAACCAGGACCTTCCGAACGTCACTTCCCGCCTAGCCACGGAAGCGACTCGCTACTATCCTCGCTAACTCATTTCTGAGGTTTGGATTTGGCTTTTGTGGGTTTTAGCCATTGCCCATGACTCGCATCCACACATGAAGACTGGGGCGTAGGTGGAGCAGTATATGTCATATGCCTTTTCCAGATATTTAGAAACAAAGATGCATCTCACATTTATACTCAAAGGCCCTTTCAATCAGCTGTTTGAGTGTGAAGATCAGTCCTTGAGTGAGGGGTCCAGCCAGCTGGGCACTACAAAAATAGTGCTTCGCCGACAGAGGTATAGCACGACCCTTCACCTGATCCGGATATGTACCTAAGGTTGACCCAGACTAATTATAGACGCAATCACTTCTGCTTTTTTCATATTAAACAGTATAGGCTAGTGTTACGACTTAGAGGTGACGAATACAAATATGACAGTCGATCTTGTAGAGTACATCGTGTTATGTAACGCAAATGATAATGGGCAGTCATTGATGACATAATCTGATAGGTACAACTTGAGCCGGCAAGTGGCAGGTCCACAGCAAACATGGCAGAAAGTTTATTCTCATAAAACTGGCTCCATCAAATAATAATATATGTGGCATGAAAGAATGTATCAACAATGTAGTTCTTCATAGTTAGTCTTCTGTCCATAAATCTCAATCATAGGCATCAATCAGTGGCAATGAAATATAATACAATCCTTTCCTCTCCTTAATTCTGGCCGTTGTGTCTAGATGTTCGTGTAGACCACGAGGACTCAAGCCATGCGGCAGAAATATTCATGACAAAATCGTAGATGCATTATTCGAAAAAAAACTCCCTGGATATGGTCATAACTTCTGGGTAAGTTAATGTACCATTCTCCATAATATCAAGTAAGTGGCGGCCTCCGAAATAACAATTACCACTGAACTTCAGAATACAAGTCTCCACAATCTTAGGGAGCTTGAAAAAAGTACGTCTACTCCGGATGACTGAAAAATACGAAAGGCCAAGACAGCTGACCATTAGAATGCAAAAACGAGTGATATTTTACGTTATTAGTGACCGGCGACGCGGCTTCAATATGTGAAAAATTGTACACAAAAATTGTCTTTAATACAGACAGCTATACCTCCTCAAATCAATGCATCTAAGCATGCGTGTAGCAACATATTATAACATATTAATTTTATCAGTAACAGCCAGATTATTTGTTTAAATTCACATCAAATGTGTCACGCCAAATTTTTTCCTATGACGTAGTTGTTGGGATAACCTAGAAACCTGAACCCTAAGTCAGAGTGGGAGTCTATTGTAAATTAATACTCCAGACCACATGTAAGAGGAAAAATAAACAAATCGTCTTAACTATTTCTCTAAGCCAGAAGTCGATATTCCAAAAATAGATTTTGAGGTAATTGTACATTTTAAATTCTATATTTTGCATTCATTAACATGCGAAAATTGCTAAAGAATGTCCAAGTCATACGAGGCTGGCAACCTCAGCATATAGAATAATGGTTTCATGAACCACCACTGCCTGAGCTGGTGACTGCTTTTGGCAGGTTTCTCATAGAGAACTACTAGCAGATGTAGCCCCAAGTTCCAGATGAAGCAGAGAGTGAATTATGGAAGAACTTTATATATATATATATATATATATATATATATATATATATATATATATATATATATATATATATATATATATATATATATATATATATATGTGTGTGTTATCTTCCCTACCAGTCTTTTCTGACCAAAGGGGCGTACCTCCCGAAATAACTATCGGTGGCACGAGATTTGGCAAATGTAGATCGAGCTGTTGCCCATGCAGCAAGACCCGGCCTGGACGTCAGAGGAACGGTCTAGCCGTTACAGTCTAACACCAGTAGCAACAGCCTGTCACTAGTAGGATATGGAACTTGCCCTCGGTAAGCATGTATTAGCTCTAGAATTGCCACAGTTATCCAAGTAGGATCGTGTCATCTAAGGAACCTCGACTGATTTAATAAGCCATTCGCGGTTTCACCGTGAGACAGTGTGAACTTAGATATGCATGGCTTAATCTTTGAGACAAGCATATGACTACTGGCAGGATCAACCAGATAACTGTCCGAACAGATTTTGTCGCTCGCGCGGGGAGGGAGACAGCGCTCTCTCTCTCTCTCTCTCTCTCTCTCTATATATATATATATATATATATATATATATATATATACATATATATATATATATATATATATATATATATATATATATATATATATATATATATATATTTATATATATATATATATATATATATATATATATATATATATATATATATAAATCTATTCAACCAGTGCAAATGTAAATGCAATCATGTTCAATATAAATGCACTGGACGTTTCCGCTCACTGGGATTAATATTAATGCTTAGAGAGGGTAAAGTTCTGAGGCAGATGTGATGCTGGAATGAAAAGGGGGGAGAGAATCTGATTTTGTGTCAGGAAATCTGTAATGGTGGAATTTTGAGTTATCTGTAGAGTTGGTGAATGATCTAACGCGAATTGTTTAGGTTCTGGCAGCAAAACCAAACAAGTCCAAACTGTCCACCATTAACACAGACAGATCCAACAAGTAATATCAGCATGCAATCGAAGACCTGTCCTCATTTTACAATATTTATTTGCGTACTCCAAATTTCTTCTTCTTTTATCCTTAGCCGCCGACCGTCAAAGCAGTCAGTGGCCATTACGCCTGGTGGCGTGTTGTACGGCAGCAACAAATTGATTCCACTTTGCTCGGTCGGTGGCCATCCTTCGCACAGTGCCACAACTCTGGTTCATTCTTTGCATCTCAGCCTCCACAGTCCTCCTCCTAGTTGTTTTCAGTCGGCCCATCTTTCGTTTTCCTTCCGTGGTCCATAGCATAGTTAATCTTGTGATGGCATCGGAGTATCTTCTGAGGACATGGCCTATCCAATTCAAGCGTCTGCCATTTATGATGGTGTGTATGTCCTCTTGCTTGCTCCGAGTAAGGAGATCTTGGGTGGTGATGGTATTCAGCCAAAAGATTCGGAAAGTTATCCTTAGGCAGGTGTTGCTGCTCAATTCTGGTCACCATAAATGTTGCAGCGGTCTGTTGTATTGGTGTGTAAACATACGCCACCATGAAAGATAAAGTGCTAGTGTTTACACTGTTGCAGATCGCACTGACCTTTGTAATGTTGTGGGTGCTTCAGTAGTAGTGCGTTGGGGTTGAAGAATGACCACCACTGATGCTGGTGTATACCTGTGTACAGAGTGGTGGTTTGCAGGTATGATGTAGGTGCCACTGATAATGTTAAGTTCAGCTAACGTCGGGCTTACACTGATGGCCGACTAAAGGTGTGTGCGAGAATAGACATCAGAGAGTGTGAATGGGTGTGAGAAGGCTCACTATACAGTCATCTACAGTACAAAAAAAACACTCTCGTACTACAATGTAGGAAGCCATGAAGTGTTGTAACACCTGCGACGTTTTTCTACACTTTATTACGACAACAGGTTACGCTGACAATGGATACACAGTCATTGGTTTACAAGACTCAGGACATCACAAGCATAATAATAATGTTCAATGCAGCTGGTATTAATGAATCATAAGCAGGCTGTACATATCATAGTGCTGACATCAATCTATATCTCTTAGGTACAGCTGCACAAAAATTACCCCGCATAGAGAGCGGGTCTTCGAATACATGAGCTTAGTTCAACTCTATCCTGACGCCAGTAAGTCAGGTTATTCTCTGGCCGAATTTCACCGCAACTTGGCGGACTTCTAACATACAATGTTAATCTCTAGTTTCTCCTAGATATCTTCTGACTAACCCAGTCAGGTACATTTCTGGCATACAGCAGGCCGCAAAATAGTGGGCCCCAAAAATACAATGGCCTCTGTGGTTTTCCTTTGACCACTCGAGCCATATATGGTCAGGTAATAAGACTTCGGTCCTAAAATTAGACCGGCTTGGTTTAAAGACAAGTGGGATGACAACTACTTCTGACTTCAACCAAAGTATATAGTGAGTAACTCCCCTTTGATCAAGAATCTACAAAATAACGTCCCCAAACTAGACAACACATTTAACAGTCTATAATATAAGCGAAAACTGTCATGTAACAGCAGGTTGCGTGGAAAGAGGACAATTTCGACATTTCCTTCTCTGTTACTCTCCAGCATTCCGCACCATAGAGAAGCACAGAAAGTAAACATCTCTCATATAGTCTTAATTTTGTGTTCGTGCTGTAGTGAGAATCTTTGAAGGACCGAGGACTAGAATGGAATCAGGCCAGGAGGAAGACAGCCGATAGTATAGTCAGGCGCTCTCTCTTCCAAACCTCTTCACCTCACGGTAGATGGGGAACGACTAAGTAAGTAAGTAAGCTGTACTGAGAGGACTTCCAGATGTTGTTTAGACTAAAAAATGCTGTTCTTGCTTTGTTCATTCTGTTGTTGATGTCTTTGTTTGCTCCGACGTCTGGTGTTACTATGTGTGGCGTATTATGTTATAGATTTCATATTATCTATTTCTCATCTACATTCTCTTTTACCAAACTTTCAACTTCTTACTTTTGTTCACTCACAACCCTCTCATATTCAAACCTCTGTCTTTCTTTCCTAATTTAGCAAGCAGTTTATGGCTGTTAGCATTTATTGCATTCCTTTGATGTACGATTTCCAACAGACCTGATTAGCATACGTGAGCCGGTATCATTTAATTTTGAACAGCAGAGATCGTAATCGCTGTAATGAGATCAGTCAGTGATGGAAAGGGGAGACAATTTGTCTATTACCTTTGCCTGGATTCGTTCTTCTTCTTCTTCTTTGATCCTTAGCCGCCGACCACCAAAGCAGTCAGTGGCCATCACGCCTAGTGGCGTCTTGTAGGGCAACAACAAATTTATTCCACCTTGCTCGGTCGGCGGCCATCCCTCGCACAGTGCCCCAACCCCGGCTCACCCCCTGCATCCCAGCCTCCACAGTCCTCCGCCAGGCTGTCTCCAGTCGGCCTCTTCCTCGCCCCCAGGGGTCCAAAGCACAGCTGCCCCCGCGATGGCACGGGGTCCCCCCCCGAGGACATGGCCAACCCATGGATTTGTTCGTTGTAAGTTAATTTACAAGATCCGAACCGCCATATCAAAGACTCTCGCTAAAATTCATTTACGACCACTTCTGCAGATGGTGAGAGTGAGGCGATAATATATGAAGATTCTATTTTATCTAGATCTTAATAGAGACCTGGCTTCGGCATGGGTGCGATAAAAGTTGTTTGATTCGCAGAATGAGATAGAATTTATGTAGATTTTCCAAAGGTGCCAACATCTGGCAGTTGAGTCTGTATCGGGTGATAGACGTAACATTCCCTTTGATTTCAGAGAGATATATACCCAAGAAATCTAACTAAAATTCATCCAGCACCGCCAGAATTGGAAACTAAACATCTAGCTGTCGATTTCTAAGATCTCTTACAACAGAAGTATCTATTAGTTTGTCGACTGGAGATCGTTTTACTTCTGCGCTTGTAGTAATTACTAGTAGGTTGAGTGATTTCACTAGTTATTATAATTATATTTCTCTAGGTTGTGCAGAGTGTTTTACTAGAATAGGTCCGTTGTGGTGGGTTTTGATGTTACACAAGATCAATATTATTTGTCTACAGAGTGAGGTCAGCTATGCAAGTCCCTGAGTCTAATAGTTGATGATGATGTTTTCAGGGTACCTGACTGCTACCACCCTGCGACCTCAATCTGCGATATATTTTGAGTCTATATTATATATTTGATGTCTGTGTGTCAATATGGCTAGGTGTCTAGGGTAATGCAAAATGTAATGGTGAGTGTATGACAACAAACACAATTTAACTCAATGAAAAGTAATTAAACAAGTCAGTGGTTAAAGTTAGAATAGTATTTTACAATTTTTAATTTCCTGTACCACAAATCTTTTTGGGTACAGGAATGTTTAAACTCAAAATGGAATGAAATATATTTACAGTTAAATAAGACTATAGGACAACTTGTCCTTAACTGTCAATATGTAAATGTTTTTTAATCTGGAAATCCCTGGTGAAGCACTAGATACTATGACTGGTCACGATTATGAGGGACGAATTATCTCATCCCATAATAAACTGTTTTATCGCAATAGTGGAGAGTTAATGTTAAATGAACACTCATTAAGCCCGTAGAAGGTTTGTCTTAACTGAATTTCCTTGAGAAATGTAATGACTTTCTCAACAACAGTACATTCGTCACGACAGTGAGATTTTGAGACTGCTTCAGCACACTTGCTTCAGGATATAGGCAAAGAAATACTTTTGCCTCGATCTTTGCAGCTCCAGTAATATTTTGTGGCACACTGAGTGTTTTAGGATGCAACCCTGCAAATAAGAGGATTAAGGCCTCCTAAGTATTTCATACCTACTCTCTCCACATCTAACAATTACACATCATTAAACAGTTTAAAATCAGCTTCCTGTGCTAAACAAATTAGCTTTCGTCCCTATATTATTTTGTGACAGCTTCATACTCAGGAAATCTTCAATATCATCAGTTTGATACATTCCTTTCATATACAATTATATTTATTTTATCAAGTCATGTGGAACACTGTGACTTGACGAAGACAGCCAGTGGTTTGCTGGTCTTACAATCATAATAATAGATATATAAATTTTCAAACCATATGGACTTTCATTTGCTCCATAGTTCTACTTAGGCATGCTGTGGTGGATTTGATGTTATTGTTATTATTATTCAATATTAGTTGTCTACCAGGTGAGGTCAGCTGTGTAGGTCCCTGAGTTTAGTAGTAGAAGGTTAAGTATTTTCAGGGAACCTATCTGCTACCACCCCATGATCTCACTTAGCGATATATTTTTACTTATTAGTTATGTGACTACGTCTAAATGCCTAGGGCAATTGATGTATAAAGTAGTGAAAGACAAATCAATACAAATACACTTTAAGTCTAATATATATATATATATATATATATATATATATATATATATATATATATATATATATATATATATATGACTGGATCAATACAACAACCACAAACAGACTAACACTCTAATATATATATCTTATAGAAGTCTGTGGCTGAATTTTTAGTAATAGACTATATTACAATTTTTATTTGTCCTGATCAGAATTTTCTGAGTCAGGACCCAACAACAAAATGAAATTTATGGTTTTATTTACAGAACATTAAATACCACAATGGATCTTCTGTCCATACAAAGAACTATTTCAAACTAATTATATTTAGGTATTTCTATATATTACGTTAACACTGGTAACTAATGATAGGGCTGGGGTGTTGTCATCATCCCCTCTCTTTCTTTTATTTTCTTGTGGAATGTTTATTTTACAATGATATTTCATGTTCTCTTTAATCAAGTCAGTGGATGAACTATTAAGTGCCGACACAAGGGCACTTATCTGTATGTAGATAGTAGTTACAACGCCGACCAGCTCCTATATTTCAAGGGTTGATTCGTGATAGACAGCGTGTATCAGGAACATTTCACTTGAATGACCAATTTGACACAGTCCGTGGTGTAGTGTGGTAGACAGCATGTACCAGCAGAAATTTCCAATTTCTCTCTCTCTCTCACTTGAAAGTAAATTCACCAGGGGTTCTGGCACTAACGTGGTACCAGAACAAAAAACCCTGAAACAAGGTTATGATTCTTAATAACATATCTACAATGTCATTCCACAAGCAATACATGGAATACTTCAATAAAAAGAAAAGGGTCAGATCCCTCTGACCAACTCATTTCAACCATTTTCATCTGAAATAACAACTCATACCAGTACTAGTCCTAGTCTTTTCCCTAAAGGCTACAACGCCTCTGACACTGCAACAATGATTCTCTCCCATAGAATAATGTGGGTTAGCCTTCCCCACTGGTAACTGTGGAAATCATTTTAAGTTATACAATTCAGGTCAGTTTTACTGCTTGTGTGCAACCCCACAGGCGCTGCATAAGTCTGCTGGGGACCTCTGTACGTAGTCGTAGAACCTTCCCAATAAAGCAGTATCTCATACACCAATTTTTTTTTTGTAATAACAATATTAATAAATTCGTTCTTACCACAGTTCAAAGAAATATCATAAACGTACGTTGACTGGCATTAGCATTTATATATTTAAATAAGTTCAGCTTTGCCCCAGTCCAGACTGCCCAAGGTTTGAAATTACTTTTAGGACTCTGTTTTCAACGCAGCTTGCCTCCTAACAATTGTATATCAAATGGCGACAAGCCTTGAAAGCTTTTTGCCAATATTATTAGACCTGCCCAATCACAGCGAGGGTCTAGCTATTCAATTCAAATTTTAAAAAACAAAACTCCAAACTTCTAGGAGTGAGTCTTCAAAATATATTTAGCTTTTCTGCTTAACCAATACCCTCCTTCCTATCCTCTTATACTAACCAATCGGATTTGAATCACTCTAATGCCTCTTTTTTTAACTTGCGTCCCCCAATAACGTTATGGATAGAATGAGCAAAAACAACAGTCCGTCCGTCTTATCGTTCGTAGACATATAGTATTATTTCAATATCTTGGGTAATAATTAGACTACCATGTATATTAAAACATATTATTGCTCAGGAGACACTAAGCTATCTTTATATATGATTTTTATGGCCATATACATTGTCGTTTAGATTTTCAGTTTTGTCACTGTTAATCGTCAATTACAACTTTTCCATAAGTCGGCCATCTTCCCCCCTCCTTCTCTATCATTTTTTTTTATTCAAATACCAACTTGTTTGGGTTACGTCAGAAATACACTACTCGGTGAGAATTGAAAACTGTCTGTGTGTTTATATCGTTCTGGCGTGTCCCACAGCGTGGATATATGCATGGAACGGCGTGTCAAGCGAAGAGGGGTTTGGCAAGGTGGGGCGTTAATCTTGCGTTAATACTTGCCGCAGTTGCGTGCCGCAGATCTGGAAATTGTCCGGATTGCTACAATTAGTGGCGTTAAAGTTAAAATATTACGTTAATTCTTGCCGCAGTTTGGCGTCGCAGATCGGGCACAATTGTTAATTGTAAGTCTCAAGGACGAAACTAGGAAAGCGTGTTAGATTTTATGGCGGGATCATTTTCTAAGCATTTGCATGGCACAAAATTCAGCGCTCTACTGGCGTAGAAGACGACGATAGGCAAACACAAACCGGCTGGTTTATTTATTATCATAGGACTAAAATCTTACTGAATTTAGCGATTATTTCACAGAATTCGCTACACATGCCTGGCTTTTCTAAGACGTTTTAAGCTTCCGCAATGGCAAATGTCGCACACCCCAAATTTGTGGTTTGGCGGGTATCTATGTGAGCCCCTACACATCCATAATGCATATACATATTAATAATACATACACATATCAATAATAATGTTTTCTTACCGCAATCAATGAATTACGTTTGTTATATCCCCTCTTTTGTTATGCTTCTATAAACCAATCAGATTAGGGTACGCTGACTTGACTCTCTTTTCAAAAATACACGTTCAAAAAATGTAGCGTCCCCCAAGATTTTCAAAGCTGGGTGGGGATATCAAGGTGTTTGTCTTTCTGTCTTTATTTTCCACGTTAATTCGGTTAATATCTAAGTGATTTTAATGGGGAAAAGCAATTATTAACCAGACGACTGTCTGTCATCTAGCCCTTATGTTTTTATTTCTCTCTTTATCATAATTTTCATCTTCGATTTTTCTTCTTCAGTTATTCAAATAACGTACTTTTCCTCTACGGCAAGATAACATATCATAATGATTAATATAATAAACAAGTATTATCATTTCAGTCGTCAACGGTCCTTTCTTTCATTTATTATCTATGTTTATTATCACCGTTTTCGATATCCTGCCCACTTTGGTTACTTAGTTTCACTTTCACAATGCATACGCTAGCTTAGATTTTCCTCCAAGTTAATCCCCTCCCCTTATTTTTCTCTCTCTCGCTTGTTCTAAGAATTGAAACACGCGTTTGGCCGGTCGCCAATCGTGTTTATGTTAGATTTAATTTCCAAGACGAAGAGGGACCAAGGCGGTAGGTTTTCATCGCGTACATTAGCAGATGTCCAAATACTTTATTCAAAGCTTAACGGTAAGGGAAAAAAATATGTGTCCTAACAACGGTTGTTAAGGCACTAGTTGATTTTCAAAAGCCAGCCTCTCATGTGCGTTTTGTGTTACCATAAGCAAGTCCCTAACGTCAATTTTCGCCTGGTGTGCTATTAATAGATTTAAAAAACGCTTTAGTCAAGGCTTCCTTCCTCCTTCTCTCCTTCACTCCTCCTTTTTTTCTATCACTCTTTTTGAGAACGACACACGCGTTATGTTATTTTTAAATCTCATGAACAGCTTAATGAAAAAGCTAGTGGTTTATGGTATCATTCACTTTGGCGTTAATGCTTTTCAATTCCGCTCGAATCGCTGGCGTGGGCGATGACTCTGGACAAACAAACATGGTTGGGGTGGTAAATTTACTTAGCGTAAGGGTTTCATATTACTGTATTTGGCAATTGTACCACTGATCTCGCTACATCCGTCATTTGATAATTCTCTGAAGTTTACTGTGTTACAGTGGATAGCAAATAAATTATAATTTCTAGCAAACTCATTCGGCTATTAATAAATTTAATTAAATTGCTAGTAACCAGTCAGAGAATAGTTTTACCATCTAAATTAATGCACGGATTCATCATTGAGTGTTGACGAAATATGTATTTCTAATTCATGATGATTGATTTATTTTTTAAATGACTAGAGTTTAATTCACGGGAGTTTTAAAAGATGAGACAAGCTCTAAGCTTATAGTTTCTGATTTAAGTTAAATAACCGAAGTAAATATTATATCTTAGGCGAGGGTAGGATAGGATGTGTGTATAATATTATGATTAAGTTTCTGTATGTTTCTTTTTCTTTTATATAGTATTTGGGTCAAGCCCAAAATCTACCAGCGGTTTCAGTACATATGAGAATAACCTAGAAGAAACATGTTTGTACTTAAATACGTAGGTTTACAAGTTAAAACCTGTCTGGCGTTGTGATTGCATCCAGAAAGAGACAGAGTACCCATCTCACGAACTTTAATACAAAATGATGTAACTGGGCCTATAGAGCCAGATTATATTTCTTCCCTAAATCTCATGTACATTTAGCCCATGTGGCGTAATTACAAACAGTAACATTTCCGACGTTTGACCAATTGTGGTGTGACCAATAATTTTATATTGAGAGAAGTTACCAACCTGTCATTTCCTAAGTATTGGAAACCTCGAGATTCTGACATTGTGAGCCATTAAAAATTTCTTACCTGAACTGAGTCAAGCGACATAACCGTAATCCAAAACTATAGAGGTGAAGGGAACGCTCCCTGAAACATTGGATGAAACCTGTATCTGCAGAGCTGGGATTCTCTTTATCAAATGAACACGGATTGACTGTGTGTCCTAAAGTTTGCGCCGGAAGGTGAAAGACATCAAGTTTGTAGGTAAGAAAGAAAGTCAGTGGCCACTGGTGAAGGAACAACGAGAAAGCAGGTGTGAGTGATTCCCTTATGGTATAATTATACACTAACTTTGTGTTTCTTTATGCAAGTTGTTGCTAAGGATGTTTTCCTCTTAGAATAGATAAATATATCAACTCTGTTCTTAACTGTAGAGGAAAATCCTAGACCATAGCGTATAAATCTGTGACTCTTTGGGGGCTATAACTTTTCTGCTAACGGGATCGTGGACTGAACAGAGGGGGAAAGGATTACACCTATGGGTCTATTCTTTTAGTAATTCTTTAACCTATGTATATTTATATGTGATTGATATTCTAACTTATGATTGTGATGAAATTCTTATGATAAATAAAATTTACATAAACTTATTCAAGTGTGTCAGTCAGCTCGTCCCAAATTATCTATATTCCATTGTTATAGTTTTCACGTTTGTACGTCAAACTATTGTCACGTATGTGTGTGTGTGTGTGTGTGTCGGTGAGTGGTTGATATATAGTACATCTATATAACTGAGTAATCTGTCTAACAAATACTTTCTGTTGTAGAGATAGGCTGAGCGAGAGGATCTCCTCGAGTCTAAGGGACACTTACCTAGTTTCCACCATCTCACTCGTGAAAATCTATTTCTATTATTATCTTCCACTGAGCTATCACCTGTTCTATTTCTATTCTGAAGGGATCAATCTATGTCTTAATTCCGCTATCGAAAAATCTACGACACTATGCATCCCAGGTATGTGAAGGTGTCTTTCTGTTCCATTTGCTGATTCCTTTCTGTTATGGGCTTAGGGTTGCTCACATTGAGCATCAGGACCTCTGTCTTCTTTAGATTGATGTTCAGGCCCACCTGCTGTCTATACTTATTAAGTCTATCCGTTTTTTTCCTGGATGTGTTGATGTGAATATTCAAGTAGTGCAATGTCATCTGCATATTCCAGATCTTCCAATGTATAAAATGTAGTCCATCTTATTCCTCTTGGACTGCCTCCTACTGTCTGGCGCATCACCCAGTCTATGACTGTTAAAAATAGAGTGGTTGATAAGGGGCATCTATGTCGTACTCCTGTCTTCACCTCAAAGGTTAGGTTGCTCTGCCCAACGCTTCATGTAAAGTTGGCACAGAGCCTTTTATGATTGACACTATGCAGCTTGGAATTCCATAAGCTCTCAGTATTTTCCTATGTAAACTGTCAATAGCCTTTTCAAAATCAACGAAATTAATGTACAGCTGTCTCTGCCATTCTAAGCACTGCTCTATAATGTTCCTTAGGGTAAATATATGATCTGCATATCTTCTGTTCTTTCTAAATCCTGCTTGTTCTTTCCTCAGTTGGTTTCTACTGCGTTTGATATTCTCTGTATGATTATCCTGCCTAGTATTTTGATGGGAACTGAGAGAAGAGTTACTCCTCTCCAATTTTTACAGTCTGCAAGATCTCCCTTCTTGGGCAATTTGACAATTATTCATTTGTTCCACTCCGTTGATGTTGTCCCCGTTTTCCAGACTTGTGCAAATAGTGGTTCTAATAGTTCTGCTGCTAGCTCATGGCCAGTCTTAAATAGCTCTGCATTTTAGTTATCATGGCCAGGAGCTTTTCCATTTTTTAACACTTTGATTGCTGTGATGATTTCTTCTTTTCGTGGAATGTCTGTATTAACATCTAGATCGTTTTCAGCCTCAGGAACATTCAACTGTTTCTCTGTTGGTTCCTTGTTCAGAGTTTTTCTGAAATGCTCTGCCCATCATGTTTTCTGTCCCTCTGCTGTCGTGAAGAGATTTCCTTGCTTATCTCGTACTAATGTAATATTGTTTGCACCTCGTTTTCCGCTGATGATTTTAGTTATTGTGTATACCGTGCTTTGTTCATTTCTCACTGAGACCATTTTTAATTGCATGCAAAATAACTTGATGCATAAACTGCACTTCTTTGTCCGTCAAAAGTCAAAAAGGCATAGCATGCATTTATAGATGATTAAACTTGACCGTTTCAGCTTTAGATCAGTCCATGTTTGATTTGATCAAAGTCCTACGGCAGGTTAAACATTTGAAGACATCTGTTCAATCTATTGAATAAAGTGGCGACCAATCTCGAACAAAGAGCCGCAGCATTAATATCATGAAAACTCCCCACTGCTTGGGAGCATAAAATAAGTACGTCCTCACACTTCAACGAATACTAGAGAAAGGCCCAGAAAACTAACGGTTGGCCTTGACCAGCAGACGTCGCTTACGTCACATAGTTACAAGTACGTCATATCATTACCAAAAACTGCGGCGTTCAATGTTTTATCGTACAAAAATAAGCTAATGCATACAGCTGTATCTCTGAAGATAATGGCATACGCCTGTGTGCAAAAGCATTACGCAACAAAACACAATTCTCAGGAGGGTATTTGTTTCTCTCTAATGTCATGATACTAATCAGGGGTACCAGTTAGTGGCACTATCTATGGAACAAGTGTGTGGTATAAGTATATGAAATCTTCAAGATGAGAGGCAATGTTTGATTTCTTGAGCTCCTAAGGAGGAATCCCTGGGGTGTATTTACTATTACAGTTTCTTGTATTTGTTATAGTACAATATGTTCTATTTCCTCCATGCACTTCCATCCCTGTTGAGTATCTTCTGAGGTCAAGTGGGGTATCCCAGATCGTAGGGATATTCTTCACAATTATTGCATGGTCTTGGTGGTTTTTCTCTGTTCGGTTGCCCATGTAATTCAGTCAAAATTCTTTTCCTCTTTGCTTTGGAATTATTCCTAGTGCGTCACGTGATCTTGATCTTAAGGCTCCAGCTATTGTACTTAGTGCCTGGTGTTGTATTTGTCCAATTGTTTTTTTTTATTCCTGTGAGCGGCAGAGTCATATATTATGCTCGTATAGCCCCCCCCCCCCTTCCTTCTACAAATGACCTGTAGAACATGAAAAGTGATTTGATGCTTTGATGCTTGCTCCTCATCTATTGCCTCATCTCGTCACATTTGAGTCATCAGCAGCTCTCGACCAGCTTATTCTTTGTATCTCGGCCTCCACAGTTCTCTGCCAAGTTGTTTTTTGTCGGCCTCTCTTTTTCATTCCTTCAAGGGTCCATAGCATAGCTGTTCTTGTAATGGCATCGGGGTCTCTTCTGAGTACGTGGCCAATATACCCAAGCGTCTGCCAGCTATGATGGTGTGCATGTTCTCTTGGTTGCTTCGAGTATGCAGTTCTTGGTTAGTAATCGTATTCAGCTAAAAGATTCGGAGAATTTTCCTTGGGCAGATTGTGTGAAAAGAGGACAGTTTACATTTTTTCCTCTGTTACTCTCCAGTCTGCAACATAGAGGTATGTAAATGTGTCTGCATGTTCCAGCTTCTGGTTCCTTAATGTAATGGGCTCAGGATTGTCCACGTTGAGTGTCATGACCTCTGTCTTCTTCAGATTGATGTTCAGATCCCACTGCTGGCTATACTTACTCAGTCTGTCAGATCTTTCTTGATTGTGTTGATGTCAGTGTGCAAGTAGAGCAGCGTCACCTGCATATTCTAGAATTTCTATTGTAGAACATGTTCATCTTATTCCTTCTGGACTGTACTCTGTTGTCTCACGCATCACCCAGTCTATGACTGTCAAAAATAAAGTGGTTGAAACGGGGCATCCCTGTCGTACTCCTGTTTTCACCTCAAAAGTTAGATTGCTCTGCCCATGTAAAGTTACCATAAAGGCTTTTTATAATGAAAACAATGCTGCTCGGAATTCCATAAGCTCTCAGTAGTTTCCATCGGCTGTCATTGTGTATGCTGTCAAAAGCCTTGTCAAACCAACAAAGTTAATGTATAGCTGTTTCTGCCATTCTGAGCACTGCTCTATAATGTTCCCAAGGGCGAATATATGATCTGCACATCTTCTGTTCTTTCTGATTCCTGCTTGTTCTTTATTCAGCTCTGATATAATTTTAATTTTGTGCTTGTGCTGTATTAAAAGGACTTCCAGATGTTGTTTAGGCTAAAAATGGCTGTTCTTGCTTTATTCATTCTGATGTTCATGTCTTTGCCTGCCCCGCCGTCTGGTGTTACTATGCATCCTAGGTATGTGAAGGTGTCTGTATGTACCAGTTGCTGATTCCTTACTGATATGGGCTCAGGGTTGCTCATATTGAGCGTCATGACCTCTGACTTCTTTAAATTGATGTTTAATCCCACCTGCTGGCTATACTTATTAAGCCTATCCGTTTTTTCCTGGATGTGTTGATGTGAATGGGCTAGTAGTGCAATGCCATCTGCATATTCCAGATCTTCCAATGTAGAAAATGTAGTCCATCTTATTCCCCTTTGACTGCCCTCTGTTGTCTGGCGCCACCCAGTCTATGACTGTTAAAAATAGAGTTGTTGATAAGGGGCATCCATGTCGTACTTCTGTTTTCACCTCAAAAGTTAGATTGCTCTGCCCTACACTACATGTAAAGTTACCATAGAGGCTTTTTATAATGAAAACAATGCTGCTGGGAATTTCATAAGCTCTCAGTAGTTTCCATCGGCTGTCATTGTGTATGCTGTCAAAAGCCTTGTCAAACCAACAAAGTTAATGTATAGCTGTCTCTGCCATTCTGAGTACTGCTCTATAATGTTCCCGAGGGCGAATATATGATCTGCACATCTTCTGTTCTTTCTGATTCCTGCTTGTTCTTTACTCAGTTTATATTCTACTGCTTTTGAAATTCTCTGGTTAATTATCTTGCCCTATATTTTACTGGGAACCGAGAGGAGTGTAATTCATCTCCAGTTGATGCAGTCTTTCCATTTATTAACCCTTTGGTAATGTCTCCCCTTCGTGGAATGTCTGTATTTACGTCTAGATTATGTTCAGCCTCAAGATCATTCATATGCGTATCTGGTGGTTCCTTATTCAGTGTTTCTCTGAAGTGCTCTGCCCACCTTGTTTCTTGCCCCTGTGCTGTGGTGATGATATTTCCTTTCTTGTCTCTTACTAATGCAATATTGTTTGCTCCCCGTTTTCCGCTGGTGGTGTTAGCTGCTTTATATACTGTACTTTGTTCGTTTCTCGGTGCTGCTCTTCTGTCTGTCTTGTAAGATCGTTTAGGAATTTTATTTTGTTGGCTCGGGTTTGACGTTTTACTTCTTTGTCTGGCTGACTGTATTGTTCACCACATATTTCCTTTAACCTGTGGATTTTGCTTCTATTTTCTTTCTTTTCATTTCTTTTCTCATCGCTGGTGTTATCCAGTCTTATCTCTTCTTTATCTGGAATTCCAAATATGATTTGCTGATTTCCTTATCTATTATTGAAATGGTGTTACATTTCTGGTCAACATCTTCAGTTGCTGTCTTTCCTGGCTATTGACAATATCGACTTTTTCTATCAACTAATTTTTAAAAAAATATAGTTTTGCCTCGTTTCGGCGAGGCGCATCCCGTTCATCCTAGTCGGTTATATTAGGCCGCATGTCCAAATACAAAAGACCTTCAGGTCTGGGAGATGGATAAGATTTTTTCTATCAACTACAAAAGCTTTTCTTGTATTGGGGTCCTTCAGTTTGATGACGTCATACACTTTATGGTTAGTTACAATTGGTCCAGCAGCTCCGAGTTTCATCTTCAATCTTGCTAGTACGTAATGATGATCGCTTCTAACATACGCACTTCTTCTCCTTCTTCTTCTTGGTGGAGCCACATTTTTCAACCCAACGTTGATTTCGTTCAACAGATCAGAACCAAACAACGACCAGACAACCCGATCAAGACACCAACGTCCTTCTCAGGACGCCACTATTCAAGACAAGATCACATTTTCATCAAAATGACCCGAAATAAACATCATGCCAAAAGGAGGAAGGTCTACACCAGCCCGCCAGCGCTGAACAGCCATGTGAATAACAAAGCTTCAAACAACAAAAAAGACAGACAGCCAGAGAGCAAGACTGCCCCAAGTACTCGTGCTGAGACCGGTCCTCCACCAACTCTAGACACGATGAAGGAGTTAGCTGCTACGTGTGTCGACCCGACTGAGAGGCTGAGGGGCCCGACTCCTTGCGAGACAGAGGAGAGGACAGATGCAGGCGTCCCTGGCCTAGAAGATGTTGATCCAGAGGACAAGGAAACGATGAGATTGCTACACCACCTGGAGAAGATGAGGGGATGGTTGGAAAGAAGAGAGAAAAGGGCAGCTGCAAACGTCCACGGCCTAGACCCTGAGGGTGAGAGGGTGAAGAGACTGATACAGGGGTGTTACGTACATTTATTACCTAAGGGGGTAGTCTTCGGTCCTGCCAAATGTACGCACCAGTTTTATATAGTTATATTATTTGAGCGTTCGATTGATTCACGCACTGACGTGCACAATGCAGTGTGAGTTGCTTTGGACGCACGGGTAACCTAGTTTGGAAATAGTGACGTCATGTAAGTTCGGGGCAGTACGGACTGTATTTATGTCCGAGGTATATTTCTTGGAATATTTTATTGGCAAGTTTGGAAGAAGCCATTACTTTTGTATGATCTCTACTGGTTCATGATGCAGCCAAGAGTAGAAGTATCATGTAAGTGTCGCCCCATGTCATTGAATGTTTATTGAGTAAATTAATGTATAAGGCCGCTCATAGTTCTGATCTAGCGGGAAGTCATCACAGTATGTCCTTCCTAGAATGGACAGACGGAGTCGTTAGCCCTTTTGAATTACCGTAGAGGGGAGGATTCCTACGAAGAAACAAAGTTAATTGATTTGCATACTTCTTATGTTTATATGCCGTATTTTCGTAAATGCCAAAGTCGTGGCATGGATACAGAGAGGTTGGTCAATACAGAACTCTAACCTGGTCGTATTGTTGTGGATGACTTTGTTTGGATTGTTATATATCTATGCTACCTAAATATTGTATGAAGGAAGTCTGGAATTAGTGCGAGTATGACAAGAAATATTACTCAGTGAGAATTAATCCGTTGGTCATAAGATACGTCCTTGAGAGAAGGTCAACGGACGTTACTACAATACATATGCTATGGCAAAGGAAGTGATCGATCTTTAGTCACTTGAATGAGAGGACTTAATTGTAGAGGATCTTCATAAACTTGAAAAGTCAATGATCAACATTTTGATGTAATGACCTTTTTGCAACTGTAAATATGACCGTCTTGTTCAACGTCGTATATGTCACGTTCAATAAAATATATGTACAATCATCACAGCCTTGTGTGCTGCCAGTCAATAACCAGTTCATCACTACTTGTTGGTGTTCGTGTTGAAGAACATTTATGACATTTTCGTTCTATTAAAACCATTCGCGTAAATAACACTCTTGAACGTTAGAAACCAACCCACCAGCATTGGTGAGAAAAATGACTATAATGCTCTTAGAGCAGCACTTCTGCAAAAATTCCAAATGACAGAAGACGAATATCGTTTAAGATTTCATACATTACTACCTCAATCTGGCAGAAATTTCAATGATTTTCTGTCACAAATACGACTAACACTAGAAAGATGGATTGAATTATCCAAAATTGAAAAGTCATATGAAGGTCTCTTCGATTTACTGATGCGCGATAAGGTACTTTCGTCTGTAAATCCTACATTTCTCGCATTTTTACACGAAAGGAAACCTTTATCTATGAAAGGCTTAGAAGAACATGCAAAAAATTTTTGTACTGCTCACCCAAACATGGATCTAAGTAACGCACAGATTAAGAATGAATTGCCTGTTGCTTTTGCAGCACAACAAAACAATTTTTCACGAAATCGTTCCTTTAGTGCTGATAGGTATGTCAATAAGGGAAATAATTACAATTTTAACAATGATAACTTTTACAAAGGGAAGCAATTTCAACAATCTGCTCCATTTAATGTTTCTTGGAACCAAACTCACAGATCGCAAGATTTTGGTAACAATAATTTTAAAAATAATCAAGGACATTATAATAAACAAAACTGGAGATCAAAATCTCAGGGTCCGCAAAACAGACAAGGTTCTTGGAATAAAAATTTTAAAGAACAGCATAACTTTAATTATACAAACTATCGGACTCATCCAAATTTTAACTCTAGTAGAAAAGACAATTATGGCAATTTTAATGCAAATAATCAAAATCGATCGCGTCACAGAGAAAGATCGTCGAGTAATACGGGTAGACATTCTAATGTCTCTTTAATTGATACACAGGCTAACATTGAACAGGGTAAAGTAGCTGAAACTCACAATGCTATGTCTTGTTCTCTTGATTGTACCCAGGTGAAAGACTGTCCAGAATGCTCGACTCTTTTCCAGCCTAAGGCGATCACGACGCTGCGTTGCGGACATACCTTGCCTAGTCTACCTGCAGTCTGTACGGCCACTGCTGCGTCAGTACACCAGGGACAGGGCTCTCTTAAGTTTAACAAGGGATTTGTTAACAATATTTCATGCTCTCTCCTATTTGACTCAGGTTGTAGCACTGTGGGCGTCCGGACTTCCCTGATCAACCCAAGTTGTGCCACGGGCAGGGTTGTCAAGTATGTGACTTTTGGTGGCACCGTCGAAACATTTCTCACTGCTATTATTGATCTTAATACACCATTTTTTTCAGGAAAGATCCAAGCATGTCTCCTTCCGAATCCAATTTGTGATTTAATACTTGGTCGCATACATGGTATTAAAGAGTGTACACCACAGCAAATTGCTGAATGGGAAGAGCGACATATTCAAACTGCAAATGCAGTAGTGACTAGAGCGCAAGCTACTAATATGTCGCATGATACACCTATTGAACCTACAGTTCATACCACTTGTGATGATGATGCTCCTATTTCACGGGAGTTGTTTGCTACATTGCAAAAGAATGATGATTCATTAAAAAATTTTTTTCAGTATGTTAACAAAAAGAATACAAGCAACAAACTTGCAAAATCTAGACATGACTTTATACTTAAAAATGGGATTTTGGTGAGAGTAATACGGGAAAAGGATTCATCCTTATGTTATCAGATCTTAGTCCCATCCTCTATGAGATCTCGTATATTACGACATGCGCATGACTCGCAATGTGCGGGCCATATGGGTTTTTCGCGTACCAAATCCAGAGTGCTTTCGGCATTCTACTGGCCAGGCGTCCATAGGGACATCACTCTCTATTGTCGGTCCTGTTTGATATGTCAGGAAGTTAAGGTACGGGGTCCATTTCATGCGGCTCCTATTCAAGCTGCGGACATCCCGATTAGACCATTTGATAAAATGGCTATAGACATTATTGGTCCGATGCTTCCATCTGCTAGAGGGCATACGCATATCCTTACGTGCATTGATATGTGCACTCGTTGGCCTGAGGCCATCCCTCTCAAGAACACTTCATCTGCCAGTGTAGCAGAGGCATTGATGTTAATCTTTTCACGCATTGGTTTTCCACGGAAAATCTTGTCGGATCATGGGGTTCAGTTCATTTCTGAATCCATGTCTCAAGTTATGAAGACATTAGGTATAGACAGATCTCTTAGTTCTATTTATCATCCGATGTCAAATGGGTTAATTGAGCGTCTCAATAGGACACTCAAACAGTTGTTGGGTAAGATGACTCAAGACCATCCCCAAGACTGGGATCGGGTCCTACCCGCTTGTCTCTTTGCGTATCGCGAAGTACAAAATCAAGCCACGGGGTTTTCTCCATTCCAGCTTGTTTTTGGCATGCAACCACGCGGTCCTATGTCGTTAATCCACGACTTATTGGTTGACGAGAATATTGAAGAGGAAACTCAATCCTCTTATGAGTATGTGATCTCTCTGAGAAAGAGAATCATAGATGCTTGTAGACTAGCTACTGCATCATCTGAACAAGCCAAAGAAAAAGCTCGTCTATTTGCAAACAAGTATAGACGTCTTCGCCAGCTCATACCTGGTGATGAAGCTTTTGTCTTACTACTGCGCATAACAATCGTCTTTTAATTACCTGGAGAGGTCCTTTCAGGATCATCTCAAGAATATCCGATGTCGACTACATCGTTGATGTTAATGGTAAACATAAAACCTTCCACATTAACATGTTGAAGGAGTATTACTCACGTCCTGATTATCTACAGTCAGTGTTTCAGGCAACTGACGATCCTACACCTCCTATTCAACACTATTCTAGTTTGTCAGTCATCCAAGAAGAAGAATCTTCTTTCGATGATGTACAACTACCAATACCAGTTGTACCACTCCATTCCACTGAGAAATGGAATGATGTTACAATCTCATCTACTCTTTCGGCTGATCAACGTCAGCAAGTCTCTAATATTCTACACTCGTATGAGGATGTCCTCACTGACATCCCAGGTCATACGTCAGTCATCCAACATGACATTATTCTGACTGACGATACGCCTATTCGAGTTCGCCCATATCCTATTCCTTTACACTTTCGTGATAAGGTTGATAAGGAATTGGATGAGATGCTTCAATTAAATATAATTGAACCATCTTCATCACCATATTCTTCTTCCATGGTAATCATTAGGAAGAAAGACAACAATATACGTCTTTGCGTAGATTACAGGAAATTAAACAAAGTTACAAAATTCGATGCGGAACCATTACCTCTTTTAGATGACTTATTGGAGAGATTATCTCATGCTACATTCTTTTCGAAATTTGACCTTTCAAAGGGATATTGGCAAGTGCCACTCACTACTAAAGCAAAGCCATTCACCGCTTTCTCGACACCACGGGGTCTTTTTCAATGGAATTTTATGCCATTCGGATTAATGAATGCGCCAGCTACCTTTGTACGCATGATGCGCCGCATATTGTCTCATCGTCCCGATGTCATTACTTATATAGATGACATCTGTCTTTTCAGTGACTCTTGGGATGAACATATTCAGGGTTTAAAATCTTTACTTTCTACCTTACGGGATTATAACTTAACAGCGAAACCTTCAAAGGCTTTTGTCGGTTTTCATGACATCTCATTTCTGGGTCACCGCATAGGTCATGGTTTCATGTATACAGAAGACAGTAACGTCTCTAAAATTTTAAACATTTCAGCACCTAAGACAAAAAAACAAGTTAGGTCGCTTTTAGGACTAATACAGTTCTATTCAAAATTCATCCCTCATTTGTCTACTATAACTGCACCTTTTTCTTCTCTACTGAAGAAAGGCACATCTAATGTAATAAAGTGGTCGCAGGATCACCAAACTGCGTTAGACTATATAAAACAATTTTTTTTTCAAATGCACCTTTTTTGAGGTTGCCTGACAAAAATCTCACCTTCATTCTCCGCAGTGATGCTTCTTCTTACGCTATCGCTGCAGTTTTGATGCAGGAATATAACGGCACCTTATTTCCGGTTATGTACGTATCCAGAAAGCTCACGCCGAGCGAGACGAAATATTCCGTTCTGGATAAAGAGCTCCTTGCTCTTGTCTGGGCAATCACTAAACTGGATCGTTATCTCCTCGGATCACACTTTGTGGTGGAGTCTGACCAGAAAGCTCTTACCGCACTGAATACAGGGAACGTTAAGTCATCAAAGTCAGCGCGTTACGCTATAGCGCTTCAACCGTTCCATTTTGAGATACGAGCTATTCCTGGAGTGCAGAATGTGTTCGCAGACTGTCTGTCAAGATGCCCAAGTGAACGTGTCGAAACTAAACCACTTCCAGATGGTGAAACATCCTCACCGATAACATGAATAACTATGTACATTATCATAGATTGTACATCTATAAAGACTGTTTATATAACGGAAGTATTCGTATAAATATAACTTTCTGTATATACTTACTTATAGATTATAACATTACTTCTTGTGTAGTAACGTTTTATTAGAACGGGAACATTGGTATTAAAGTAACATTTTTTTAGTACGGGAACATTGGTACTACAGTGACTTTTTATTAATATGGCAACATTGTTAAGAGCGACAAATATACATTTGTTATTCCTATGGAACATATTACACTACATATCGTGTTCGAAAATATAATTTATCGTGTATGGAACATTGAGAACATTATCTCGTCGATTACTATCTAGTTGTAACTGAACATTGACATATTGATAGTGATATTAGAATTATTTAGAATATATTATTAACTAGTTATTTGTTATTAATTAAGAAATATATAAATTAGATTAATTCAATTTAATATATTTAATTGATTAAGGATCACACACAAACTAACTTTCTTAGTTGTCAGGTAATACCTACATTCACGGGTCTTAGTTATGATATCTCACTGTTAGATCACTAGTCAACCGTACTAGTGTTAGAAAACATTAAGTGTGTTGATTCTTAAAGTGTTTAATTTTGCATTGTTTCATTTTTGCACATTGTATTTTCAATTTCTCTGTTTTATTGATTCTCTTGTCATTGATCATCATCAGTGTTGCTGTTCATTTTCATTTTTGAAATCATATGTTTCAAATTTTTTTGAAAACTTAGTTGAATTTTATTATCATTTTTTTTAAATGGTTTTTTCATTTTTCATTTTCAAACTTGTTTTTACTTCGAATATTACCACATCGTTCCAAAGTAGGTCGATTGTGGATGTGTGCTTTAATGCATACTATCATTTAGTTATATTGATTTCTTTTAATATTCTTTTCTTAATATAGTATAACTTTATGCATTTCATATATCTTGTTGTAGTTTTGACTCACCTCTCTCGGGTACTTAGTTTAAAAAAAAAAAAAAATTAATAGAATTAATTTTTTTTAAGGGGAGGTGATAAGGGAGCTGTTACGTACATTTATTACCTAAGGGGGTAGTCTTCGGTCCTGCCAAATGTACGCACCAGTTTTATATAGTTATATTATTTGAGCGTTCGATTGATTCACGCACTGACGTGCACAATGCAGTGTGAGTTGCTTTGGACGCACGGGTAACCTAGTTTGGAAATTATGACGTCATGTGAGTTCGGGGCAGTACGGACTGTGTTTATGTCCGAGGTATATTTCTTGGAATATTTTATTGGCAAGTTTGGAAGAAGCCATTACTTTTGTATGATCTCTACTGGTTCATGATGCAGCCAAGAGTAGAAGTATCATGTAAGTGTCGCCCCATGTCATTGAATGTTTATTGAGTAAATTAATGTATAAGGCCGCTCATAGTTCTGATCTAGCGGGAAGTCATCACAGTATGTCCTTCCTAGAATGGACAGACGGAGTCGTTAGCCCTTTTGAATTACCGTAGAGGGGAGGATTCCTACGAAGAAACAAAGTTAATTGATTTGCATACTTCTTATGTTTATATGCCGTATTTTCGTAAATGCCAAAGTCGTGGCATGGATACAGAGAGGTTGGTCAATACAGAACTCTAACCTGGTCGTATTGTTGTGGATGACTTTGTTTGGATTGTTATATATCTATGCTACCTAAATATTGTATGAAGGAAGTCTGGAATTAGTGCGAGTATGACAAGAAATATTACTCAGTGAGAATTAATCCGTTGGTCATAAGATACGTCCTTGAGAGAAGGTCAACGGACGTTACTACAATACATATGCTATGGCAAAGGAAGTGATCGATCTTTAGTCACTTGAATGAGAGGACTTAATTGTAGAGGATCTTCATAAACTTGAAAAGTCAATGATCAACATTTTGATGTAATGACCTTTTTGCAACTGTAAATATGACCGTCTTGTTCAACGTCGTATATGTCACGTTCAATAAAATATATGTACAATCATCACAGCCTTGTGTGCTGCCAGTCAATAACCAGTTCATCACTACTTGTTGGTGTTCGTGTTGAAGAACATTTATGACATTTTCGTTCTATTAAAACCATTCGCGTAAATAACACTCTTGAACGTTAGAAACCAACCCAACAAGGGGATAGAACAGACGCTGGAAAGGAAAGAGAAAGGAAAACAGGAGCTTAGATCCATGTTGCCTCCACCACACGTACCCGACTCTTCTGCAGAAACCCGGTCTACCACAGAGAAGCTGCACCAAACACCAATGACACCACCACACGATGCCGAGAGGTCACCTGCAAACACTATAAAGGAGGTGGAAGAGACAACTCTTCAACACGGACCGGCTCAAGAGGTAGACAAAAGTGCAGAACAACAAGACGTCACCTCACAGCCAGCTGCTGATGACGGGACAACATCATCTGAACTAGGCGAATTAGACCCAGAAGATATCGCAGAGACCGCTATGGACGAACTATACAGAATGCGTGAAGACAGAGACGAGTTCCTTAGTCTCACTCCAACATTGAAAGAAGCACTATTTGAGGTGGCTCCAGTGTCAGACATCGAGATACGCCGGAATTCAACAGAGAATAGCCAAGTCCCCCGTGGTGATCAAGAGAAGCAAAATCATGAGCAGACAGAAAGGAGATGTCGCTCAGGCGAACTACGAAAAAGCAATCACAAAGAACAGGATCAAGAGCGCAAAATAAAAATTACGCAGTTGTCCGAAGGAGAAGCCACACTCAGGGCACTCCCGGACGATAAAGTAATCAATGTCCTGGAGAAAATAGTAGGCAAAAGAGGCATGATAAGTATCAGAAGGCACCAACAGGGAGTGACACTTGCCCTGAATGATACAGAAAAGACTAAATCGCTGATGACTGCTCTGACATCCGGGCCTAAAGAATATCAGCTACCACACCGGATCAAAATCCAAGCAGAAATCTACACTGAAACCAAGAGAGTAGTCATCAAAGGGATAGACACAAGCTTGTCAGACACAGAGGCCCTCAGCTACATCCAGGCCGAAAACCCTCGGTACAGATTCACACACGCAGAAAGGCTTAAGTCCTGGAACAAAGAGGACACCAGACTGATAATAGTGACTCTACAAGGGAAAACAGTCCCGGATAACATCACTATCCAGAATAGACCTCGAAGAACACATGCCTACATCCCACCAGTGATGCAGTGTTCAAAGTGCCAGGGATTTTCTCACACAAAAAACACGTGCAGAAAAGAGACGGTCTGCAGATACTGTGCGGGCAGCCACGAATACAAAGACTACCCAAAGGCAAAACAAGACCGCGACTACAAAGCACCAAATAACAATAGAAAATGTTCCAACTGCCTCGGAAAGCACGGAGCACGATACAGAGGGTGTCCCGAATACCAACAAACAAGGCAAATAATTACAGTTGCCGTTGGAAAGGGGATATCGTACCAAGAGGCGAAAAACACACTGATTTCAAGTACTCAAGGTAATACGCGCCAAGACAGCCTAACAGAACAGGTCAGACAGCTCACGACTGAGGTGAAAGATCTAAAACAGCAACTGCGAAAGGAGAGAGAAAACCGGCACCCACACAAAGACAGAACATCAACGGCCAGATGTGAAGAAATCCCTGATAGCTCGGAAAGCGCGAAACAACAACAATTCGTGAACGACATGAAAATAATACACCAAGACATGAAAAGAATTCAACAGCAGGTAGAAGAAGATATCAAGAAGCTGATATAACTGAAAGAAGGAAACGAAGAGGTACTGAAGAGAATAGAAGCAGAAAGAATGACCATTGAAGAAATAACATCAAACACAAAAGATATTAAAACGAACGACCAACCAGACGAAGAAGTCATCGAGGAAACGCTGGAAAAGCTACTCCCAACAATTATAGAAAAAGCGCTATCTAAGATACAAGAGCAAAGAAAGACACAAGAAACAGAAACAAGGAGGGCAAAAGCACACAAAACCACACAAGACAGATAGTGAGGCAGGAAAAAAAAAACACTATAAGCGGCAAGGCACCACAACCGGACAAACAAAGAGGAATCCAGACAGCCAGCTAGTGGTCCTTTTCAGGACCAGTCCTTTTCAAGACTAGGAAAGTGACACCAGCGAAGATATCAACACACTATATACCCCAATATAACCGTTTGTAACCCTTCATTGGGTTTTGGTTGAACAGGGTATCACAGCAAAATAACAGACGGAACTAACTAACTAACATTCTTCTTGGTGGAGTGGGGATTGCCAAGTTCAGTTTCAGAACACAGAGATGATAACATGTAATTGGAGAGAGCAAATAACCAGTCCATTAATTTAATTTTGTAATTTATAAGGGAGTCAACTCTTGTCTCAAGAATACAATTATTCTTTGTCAGTAGGAAATACCGGTACATAAAATATATTTCGAGACAGCTGCCGAGACTACACAGCTAGAAGTGATTGTAAGTTTAAAGTGTATGCATAAACAGTTGAAATGAAGATTAGGTGTCATCTGCTCGATACGGCCTTAAAAAAAGAGACGCAGTAAAAATGGTAAGCTTTAGGATTAGGTGTAGGGACCCTAACCATAGGCCTAATCCGGTTGAAGCGAAGCAACGTTTTTTTTAATGTGTTTGCTACTTTACTTTGTAGCATGTCTTCTTCTTCTTCGATCCATAACCGTCAAAGCAGTCAGCGGCCATCACGCCTGGTGGCGTCTTGTAGGGCAGCAACACATTGATTCCACTTTGCTCGATCGGCGGCCATCCTTCGTACAGTGCCCCAACTGTGGTTCATTCTTTGCATTTCAGCTTCCACAGTTCTCCGCCAAGTTGTTTTTGGTCGGCCTCTCTTTCGTTTTCCCTCGGGGGTCCATAGCATAGCTGTTCTTGTGATGGTATCAGGGTCCCTTCTGAGGACATGGCCAACCCAACTCCAGCGTCTGCCAGCTATGATGGTGTGCATGTCCTCCTGGTTACTCCAAATAAGTAGTTCTTGGTTGCTGATGGTGTTTGGCCAAAAGATTCGGAGAATTTTCCTTAGACATATTGTGTGGAAGGAGGACAGTTTCGACATTTCCTTCTCTGTTACTCTCCAACATTCCGCACCATAGAGAAGCACAGAAAGTACACAGCTCTTATACAGTCTTAATGTAGCATGTATTATGCTGTACATCTATATTTCTTGTTAAAAAGCTAGAATTCAGAACAAAAATGTAATTATACTCAGTTGAAATGAAGAACAGTGCGCCATCTTTTTGAAATGGCCTGTAAAATAAATTCAGATATGTAGTAAAAAGGGTTAGGGTTAGGTTTTGATATATTAACCCTAACCTTAATACTAACCATAAAGATGTTGATGACTTACTAGGATGACATCGAAGAACAAGGCCCACTGTTCTTCATTTCAACCCAAAATTGTTATTGAGAAATTTTGGAATTTTATTTGATTAAACCTGTAGGAACTCAGGACGAATCAAGAGGGTATCAGACATCATTAAAAACAAAATCTTCATGATAGCACATTAGACCAATTACCTGCAGAGAATCAGAAATAAATCCCATTTGTGGTGCTTCATGGCAAAATTAATAGATAAAAGATGATTAACTTTCTTAAAAAATACAATTTTGTCACTTACTGTAAAGTACTGTAAATGGATGTTGTTGTAAACTTGTACTCTGTAGACTTGTGAATGAATCTTCTGTAAGTAGGAGCAGTAACATGACTGTATATACTTCATGCATTAACAGCTTATTTGGTTGTTATAATTGTAATTATGCACATTTTATCAGTCTTAATTCAACCAAACAGTTGTGATATTGTTTAAGAAATGTATGCTCTGTTAATCTCAAGTACAACCCATTCCTCAAGGAATATGCCTTTACACTAAGTCAAATGGCCAACTGTTTAACCTCACAAGGCTAAAGGCAGAAACTAAAATTAGAAGGGTCACTTTTAAGAGATTTATAATTCGCTGTGGATGCAGCACTCAACACTTAAAGTCAACAGGAGCTTCAGAGCTTGATGAATCACTTCACCCAAGCATACATGGGCTTTGGTCTCACAAAGTCTAATGAAAACAAATGTGCTGAGTCAAAATGTGGATGTTGCACTAGTTATCACTATCAATAACTATGAATTTTCCTTAGGCAGACTGTGTGGAAGGAGGACGGTTTTGACATTTCCTTCTCTGTTACTCTCCAACATTCCGCACCATAGAGAAGCACAGAAAGTACACAGCTCTCATACAGTCTTAATTTGGTGTTTGTGCTGTACTGGGAAGACTTCCAAATGTTGTTCAAACTAGCAAAGGCTGTTCTCGCCTTATTCATTCTGTTGTTAATATCCTTGATTGTTCTGCCATCTGGTGTTACTTTGCATCCTAGGTAATAAATGTGTCTGTTCTAACTTCTGGTTCCTTTTTGTTATTGGTTCAGGATTGCCCACATTGAGTGTCATGACCTCTGTCTTCTTCAGATTGATATTTAGACCAACCTGCTGGTTATACTTATTCAGTCTATCAGTTTTTTCTTGGATATGTTGATGGGAATGTGCAAGTAGTGCAATGTTATCTGCATATTCCAGGTCTTCCAGTGTAGAAAACGTTGTCCATCTAATTCCTCTTGGACTGCCCGCTGTTGTCTGATGCTTCACCCAATCTATGGCTGTCAAAAATAATGTTGTTGATAAGGGGCATCCCTATCGTAGCCCTGTTTTCACTTCAAAATTAGATTACTCAATCCAACATTGTATGTAAAGTTAGAATAGAGGCTTTTTATAATGGAAACAATGCAGCTGGGAATTCCATAAGCCCTCAGTATTTTCCATAGGCTGTCCCTGTGTATGCTGTCAAATGCCTTTTCAAAATCAACAAAGTTAATGTATAGCTGTCTCTGCCATTCTGAGCATTGCTCTGTAATGTTCCTGAGGGTAAATATATGATCTGCACATCTTCTGTTCTTTCTAAAACCCGCTTGTTCTTTCCTCAGTTCATGGTCAACTGCTTTTGAAATTCTCTGGATGATTATCCTGCCTAGTATTTTACTGGGAACTGTAAGGACGCCCTTCTTGGGCAATTTAACAATTATTCCTTCACTCTATATACTTACTTAGTCGTTCCCCTTCTACCATGAGGTGTAGAGGTTTGGAAGAGTGAGCGCCAGACTATTCTACCAGCTGTCTTCTTCCTGGCCTGGTTCTATTCTAGTCCTCGGTCCTTCAAAGATTGTCTAATGTTGTCCTCCCAGCGGACTCTGGGTCATCCTGGAGGTCTGGATTCCTGGCTCTTTGTTTCCCATGCTTGTCATGGTAGCCGATCTTCTCCCATTCTGCAGACATGGCCAAACCATCTTAGTTGGGACTGTTCTATTTGGGTCTGCAGCAGGTGGGATTTTAGGCCTTGACGTATCGTCTGGTTGCGGACCATGTCTCTTCTTGTTACTTCAACCACCTTCCTCAGATACCTTCACTCTATATACACAGATATATTATAAACAATGCTAATTCAGCATTACAATATAATATATATATCCCATGACTGACAAACCAGAAAACAGTCAGTGACCATCACATCTAGTGGTATCTTGTAGGGCAGCAAAAAACTGTCCCCATCTTGCTCAGTCAGTGGCCATCCTGTATACAGTGTCCCAACTCTGGTTCATGCTTTGCATCTTGGCCTCCACAGTTCTTTGCCAGGTTGTCTCTATCGCCGTCCTTCTGAGGTCCATAGCATATAAGTTCTTGTGATGGTTTCAGAGTCTCTTCTGAGGATATGGCCAATCCTGTTTCAGGGTCTGCTTGCAATGATGATGTGCATAACTTTGTTTACTGCGCCATGTAAGCAGTTCCTGGTTGGTGATGGTATTAATTAAAAAAAAAGCAGGTAAATAAATCCTCTGCCCCAGCTGCAGCTAATGTGTGCCAAGCCCCCAAACTATTGAAGAGCTACCCATTTCCTCATACCTATTTCCAATGCTCAAAAATATTAGAAGATGCTGGAGATAGATAGGACACACTTGAGGAAACTTGTTGATAGTATTACCAGACAGTCCCTATTCTCGACTCCCCAGGGTAAGAGAGGCAGAGGGAACCAAGGGACATATGGAGAACAGAACTGGAGATAGACATGAAGATAACATGGATAGACATGAAGATAACATGGATAGACATGAAGATAACATGATAGACATGAAGATAACATGGATAGACATGAAGATAACATAGATAGACATGAAGATAACATGGATAGACATGAAGATAACATGGATAGACATGAAGATAACATGGACAGACATAAAGATAACATGGATAGACATGAAGATAACATGGATAGACCTAGAGCTGATGGTACAGGACAGGATGACCTGGTGTCAGTTTGTTGAAGGCCTATGCTCCATGGGGAGCTGAATGATGATGTTGAATTTATGTTTATATGAAACTTTACATTTATATTTATATGAAACTTTGCATTTATGTTTATATGAAACTTTACATTTATGTTTATATGAAACTTTACATTTATGTTATATGAAACTTTACATTTATGTTTATATGAAACACTAAATTTATGTTTATATGAAACACAAAATTTATGTTTAAGTAAAACATTTCATTCTTCTATCTTGTTTCATTATAAGTATTTTTATGTTTATAAAGCTGCTTTTCTCTTTTTCTAAATGGATGAGTTACGGATCTAACACAAACCATGTAACCAGAAAGGTGAAAGTATATTTCCTAGTTTTCATCATTTTCTTCCACCTGTTGGGTATGGGAGAACATTCTACTACCTGTTTCTACTACTAGCCATAGTTTGTGTGGTCACTGGATCACTCAAGCCCTCTCAACCACAGCAGAGCAATAAGGTGAATATTATTATTTAGGGTAACATTCTTACTGGAGTTTTCTACAATGAAGTATCCTGTTCCAAATCTGAGATGGGACCTGAAGACGCAGCAATAGAGAACGCAGTCAGCGACTCATAGCTTGACTGCCTGCATCAGGACCAGCGAACCAGAGCTGGTCAAGACCGCACTCCACCTCCACGTGGTGGTCCTGGAAACAGTCTGCAGCAGTGCAGTCTGGCTGAGCGAGTGTGGATCGCAATGGAAAGGCAAACCCGGTCCTAAAAAATGCCGTGCAGAAGTCGGATGTGTCGACCGAAAGGTGCAGATATCACAGCTTAGGCGTAAACAGACACAACGCAACCACCATCATTTTCAGGACGAACGAGGAAGAAGAAGAAGATGGAGTCATTTTTATTTTAATATGAGACAAACATAAAGGTATGTTATCAGGCACTCGTAGGAAATAAAGAAGTAGAACACTAGACAACAGAAAAACAACAGACATGAGTGACTTACCCAGGATTTGAACCCTGGACCTTCTGTACAACAACCCCGCCTAGCTATGCAAGTGAATCACACTATCCTCCCTGGCATCTACGCATCACCAAAAAATGATGTTTCGATGACAGGTCATTAGTGCGAACTCCAATACATAACACCAGAAGTTTACCATGGGATGTGTTTGTCTGATATTAATTTACTGTTTACAGGTCTCTGGTTTCCCCTCATTTTTATTTTAAAACATTTTCATTTTTTCTTGAGTTTTAGAATATCCATGCTGGACCTAAAACTGAAACATGAATGAAAACACACAAATAAAAGAGGAGCTAAATTATGAGGTATGTGAGTTTTCTCTCATTTATTTATAAGTTGCAGATTACTGTAGACTTTAGTGACCTGATTTTATAAAGACATTCATATCAAATATAAGTCTGTAAGAGCATTACTAATTTTACTTTTCCATTATCATTAACTACTTCACTTTACTGTATAAATCTGATAAGTATCAATTTGGAATTAGATTTTTACTGTCCTTTTTATTGCATTGTTATTATCATGATGTTATTTTGTCCTTTTTTTGTTTCAATATCTGATTTCAGTTTTATCATTGTATAATTTTAGCCTTTGCTTCTCTTAGAGCAATATGAAATCTACTGCTGCCTTGCTGGACCATGAAAGTTTCACTAGAGCCCCTTAAGCCAACATTTTTCAGAATCTTTTGTATAAGTTTTTGAGGCTAACACAACAGCCTCACAGTAAGCTCACACTATATTTTACCTGATGTAGTAGTCCTCTACTTTGCCCTGTTGCCATCTGCTACAATGTAGATGTGATGTTAGACTTTAAGAGATACTAGCAGCATCATTCCATGAAAGTTTTAATGATATTAGTAATGTTTTGTTCCTTTCAGAGCCCAGACAGGATGGAAATGAAAATTCCATTCCTACATGAAATAATAAAACATGAAATAAAATCAGAGTATAAAGTAAGTTTATTTCTTATAAATTATTAGCAAGCTCTCAATATTCTTATACAGTCAGAGCAATGTAACTAACGGAATATTTGAAATGTTTGTTATATGTATGTTCCTTTCCTTATATATGCATTCATTTTGTTTTTACATTTTAAGATACCAACTTGAGTATATTTAAAGAAAGCAATGGTCAATCTAAAGTTATTGTCATTCCATAGAGTTTGTCCAGGATTGGTACTGGTGATGGCATTTATGCTGTTTTTAGTTCCTTGTATATATTGTCATGTAGTAGTAGATGTTTAAAGCATTTGTTTTATTGGTGCCACAGTTACATTTATTAGTAGTTCATATCTTAGTTTGTTGAAGAGATGGTATCTCAATCTGTTGTGGCCTGTACAAAATTTGAAGATTACCACTTATTCACTTCTGCTTCATGGGTAATATACATAATTTTTCTTTTTTTGGGTGGCCTTAATGATAAGCTTCAAACCTGTTCCCTATTGTGCTTCTGATACAGGAGAGACAATCATTAGTTAAACTGACAGATGTAGAAACTCTTCTCGCTGAGGAATGCAAGTCTGATTGAAAGGATAGAGGTAATGGAAATTTGTAGAGGGGGTTCTGGAGAGAGGATATCATTATCATGCCCCACGATAGTTGGGGATGTTGCAGTGAGGTGGGATCTGCTATGTCACAACTGTTTTGCATCACTGACTGTTGAAGGGCTGGATTTTACTGGTGTTGTGGGTCAATACTTGTTGCACAATGTTCCATGTAATATAAATAAAGTAATTATACATTTCTGGCCATTGCATTGCTTTTGATATGTTCTGTTTTTCATTCAGTTGTTTGCATCGTGTCTTCGATGTTAATTAAGCGAATGCGGGGTAGAAGAACTTTCAAACCATATTTGAACTTTGCAATTTGATTGACTTGATAAGTCGTTTCATTGAGTCCACACATTTTAATGTACAGTTTTTACACGTCAAGACAATCCACACGGGTTGATCATAAAAAGTACATATTAAACTTGATCATATATTAAATCGAGATATATATATATCCTTTAGCGCGCTGCATAAAAATTCAGAAAACTTGCCCAACCACTGCATTCTTTTTCACAACGCCCAATTTTTATAGTGGGTGACTTGTAAATTCTATAGTTTTTTTGTTTTTTGGTCAATTGCTCTAATTTTTAGATTGTATAGAAATGAATGAATGATGAATCTGATGATATAAAATTTGTTTGTGTACATGTTATATGTGATAGGAAGAAAGGAAAGGAAAGATGAAAAAAACGAAAAAAAAAAAAAAAAATTTTTTTTTTAATTTTAAAATAAAAAAAAAAATTTAAAAAATGATCAACAAACGAAGAGTCCATATCCCTTGCATCTCAATGAAAGTCATTTGACCAATAGACTAATACAAATCAAATGACGATCTTTTCGTTACACCCATCATCAGTAGCAAAGAACAAACTCCCTAGCCAGCAGTGACACTCGGCCGTAATCTTAAACCTTTCCGATATTCCTAATCCTAACCCCGAAAATTATACATACTAGGGAGCCGCGCTAGCGTAGTGGTTACAACACCGCTCTGGCGACCGGGTGATACAGGATCAAACCCGGGCGACGGCATTTGAGGATTTTTCGTCGACCGGGATTTGGACTGGATTAACTCGAGACCTGGCGAGGACATTTGAAGGAGTGTCGTCGACCAGGGACTGGCGGCTCCTGAGCCGACCCAGCTGCAATGGGTACCTCCGAAATCGGCGAGTATTTGCCTGAATGGCGAGGGACACCTGTCTCTGTACAAGAAATAAAGGGATACTCACGTAAAATCAATGTCAGGTTAGACATAAATAATAACCTGAGATTTCGCCTCGAGTATTAGCGGGCGTACGGAAAAAAAAAAAAAAAAAAAAAAAAAAAAACATACTAGAAATGCCATTTTACTTTCGTTTCCATCTCAGCCATCAAACATATTCTGAGAACCGATATCAGCGCTTATAAAGACAAAAATCTCATCCCCACCGCATGGCGTCAGAATCCAATAAAATTAGAGCGAAAATGGCCGCGTGTTCGATGCCGATTCATTTCGATTTAAAAAATTTAAAAAAAATAAACACGGATACACCCATCACTTTTTTAAGATCGGAAACGGAAGCTAACTCTCTTGCAAATAACATTACAACTTAACATCCGGGGCTGAAATCACGTGTACATAAGTCCTCATGCTAGAAACGGTGATCGCTGCAAGGCGCCACATTGCGCCTCCAGCATGGAGAACATAGGTTACGTTCGGCGCAATGTGGCGCCCGCAGCGTGCTAAAGGTTAAATATACTATCAGTCCTTGTCCACTAAACGAATTACTGTAGGCAGAACGTCATAGCTATATGCATGCGCGGTTGGGGGTTCCAACGGCCGACAGTGAGTCTATGAGTCTGGCAATATAAAATATTATGGACTGTTAATTCATCCTTCCCTGAGTTCAGTTATGTACTAACCTTAATCATTTCATCTCTTCATAATAACAATGGACTGACCCTGTGTCCATACTTCGAATTAACAACATATATGTAGCAATTCCATGCACAACACTGGAAGGGTATAGGACGCATCTTTTTAGCTTGACAGTCAACATAGAAAAGGTTCTCGTATCCAAGTCACAGTGCGTGACCTAACAACGCTAACACGTCATAATTCGATCGTGTACATATCGTTCAGTAGACCGCGAATTCTTAATCTCAAATTATATTAAACGCTATGACCCTAGAAATAGCACACTGCCAACCATAGCAGACGACTTCAATAAAATACCATAACAATTCCCTGTCCACCGGGGAAAATAAATCTATTAGATAGATTTTTTTGAACTATCTTACTCAAAAACATATGAAAAATTTAAGAAAAACCTGACATATGGCCTACGATGTTCTGTCTAGAACAGTGTCGTGGTCATGTCGATAATTAACCGTCATGTAATACGATCATGTTATACATGTGTGTTATATTAACTAAACAAAATGTCAAATGTCAATACTTAATTACTTAATTAACTTAAAGTCTGTAGTGATTAAGTAATAAAGTGGTATGTCAAGATTAATCTAACTAATTAAAATTAAACTAATTAATATAAGGAAAATGAAAGAGGATATCATTAGACAAGGAAAAAAAAATGAGAAGTAAAGACAAGTAAAATAGAGAAAAAGATAAAGTATACATTAATTTAGTTATGTGTGTTTAAAATTAATTATATGTGTCGAGTAGTTACTAACTATTTAACTTAACTAACCAAATAATAATATATTATATAATTATTACATTCATAATTACATCTAAGAACATTATCTAATACTTGTGTGAGATTCATTTGTTTTCTTTCTTATATTTTTTTCATATATCAGTTTTCTTATTTTTTTCTCACATTTCAATTTTATTTCTTTATTAATTCAACTACTAAGTAAAACTTAAGTAATCTTGGATATGACATTCCATACGTAGTTATTATCCTTGTGAATTTCCATTAGAAAACCAAAAAAACTGTTCAAATGTTCCAATCCGGAATGAAAGTAGAGCTTCATAACGTTCAATTAGTCATGTCGCATAACGAAATTTGTCCAACTTGAGTTCAAATTATTTGCGAATCTGTTGTAACCAGTTGTAGCAAGAATGGACACTAACCAAAGTCCAAGTGTAAATAAGAACCATATGTCTCTTGCTGTCATTAATTTCGTTCGACGCATGTCTCTAATAATCAATTATTTGAATTGTAGTTGACGTTTCACTCACAGGTCGAGAGTTCAACGATAGGATTATGTCTCTTGTGATAAGTACTTTCGTTACTTTATTCGAAGAGTTTCAGTGTTCATAAATCGACATCCGAAGGATTTCTTGATAGTACGTCGGCAACGATGTTTTCTGTACCCGATATGTATTCAATGGTGAATTCGAAAGGTTGAAGGAGGATAGCAAACCTCGTAAGTTTCGGGCTTTTGTGATTAGCACGACGTAGCAATGCCACCGCCTTCTGATTGGTCTGGATCACGAAGGGTGCACCGAGAAGAAATTTTTCTAACCTGTTGATGGCCCAGACGACAGCCAACAACTCTTTATCCACAGTAGAGTACTTGATTTCTGGCATTTTGAGTTTTCGTGAGATATATAACGTCGGGTGAAGGACATCGTTGAGATACTGGAGCAAACAATCGCCAATTCTGTAATTACTCGCATCTGTACAAAGGATAAACTTTTTAGAAGCATCTGGTAGTCTCAAAATAGGTGGATGTGAGAACATAGAAAGTATTTTACGAAATATTTTATCACAGTCATTAGTCCATGTCACTTTCAACGGCATGTATTTTTTTAACAATGATGACAAGACAGCCATGATAGATGACAAGTTAGGTACAAATCTGCTGTAGTATTGGACTAAACCTAGTAAGCTTCTAACCTGCTTCTTCGTTTGAGGAACTGATAAGTTTAAAATTTTGGAAACCGTACTAGGAACCGTTTGGATATATCCCGATCCAATAATATGTCCCAAAAAAGTTATTTCATGAAAAGCTATTTGTATTTTTGTAGGTTTAGCTGTTAAGTGATTCTCTCTTAATATTTCCAAAACATATTTAAGTCCCGAAAAGTGTTCCTCAAATGACGAACTAAATAAGCATATGTCGTCGATATATGTAATGATGTCTGGTCTACCTGATAAAATTTTTTGCATCATGCGAATAAAGGTAGCTGGAGCGTTAACAAGCCCAAAAGGCATCACATTCCACTGGTAAAGACCTTGTGGAGTGGAAAACGCGGTGTAGTATTTAGCTTTTTTGGTTAGTGGTATCTGCCAATAACCTTTTGTTAAGTCTATCTTAGTGAATATTGTTGCGTTGGATAGACGTGGAAGTAAATCGTCAAGAAGTGGATGTGGTTCGCTATCAACTACAGTTTGTGCATTTAATTTTCTATAGTCGACGCATAGTCTGATGTTGTTGTCCTTCTTTCGGACAATGACTAATGGAGATGAAAATGGAGAGTTACTAGGCTCAATAATCCCTAAAGACAACATCTGCTCAAGTTTTTTAGTAGTTTTAGTAAGAAAGTGTAGTGGAACAGAATAAGGGTGTACACGAATTGGTGTATCATTATTAAGAGTAATATCGTGACTAATTACTGATGTGCGACCTGGTACATTGGTCAACACATCTGGAAAAGATTGTAAAAGATCAGCAATCTGATGATGCTGTTGCGGTGTAACCGAAGAAGAGATGGTTACGTCCCGCCAAGATTCAGTAGGTTGTACTATAGGTACAGGTAACGCCGTCTGTACCTCAGGAAAAGAAGATTCTTCTTCCTGAATAACTGACAGATTAGAATAGTGACATGTAGGTACTAATGTGTCATCTAGTTCGTGAAAAATAGCCTGTAGATGTTCTGGACGAGTATGAAATTGTTTGAGCATATTTATATGGTATATTTTGTTATGTCCCTTAATATCTAGGACATAATCGACATCAGAAATCTTATCAATAACTTGGTAAGGACCATGCCATGAGATAAGTAGTTTATTGTCATTATGTGGCAGTAAGACATAAGCTTGATCTCCTGGAAATAATTGACGTAATCGTCTAGTTCGATTTTGTAAAGTTCTAGCTTTCGCTTTAGCAGCCTCAGAGGAAGCTGTTGCCATTCGGCAAGATTCAATAATGTTATTCTGGAGATTAATTACATACTCATAGGATGACTGGGTATCCTGAGTCATCTCGGGAGTCAATCAATAAATCTTTTATTAGCCCCATAGGACCTCTTGGTGGAGCACCGAAGAATGGAGAGAAGCCAGTTTGTTCATGTGGCACCTCTCGATAGGTGAACAAAACAGCTGGGAGTACTCTGTCCCAGTCCTGTGGATGTTCAACCGTAACCTTATGTAACATTTGTTTAAGTGTACGATTAAGTCTTTCTACTGCACCATTACTCATGGGATGATAAATGCTACTGAGATTCCTATCTATATTCCAGGTTTTCATTACCCATGTCATAGTATCAGAGATGAATTGAGATCCATGGTCTGATAACAACTTCCTAGGAAAACCTACTCTAGAAAAGATAAGATGTAGTGCATCAGCTACATCTGTGGTAGTGGTGGTCTTCAATGGTATGGCCTCTGGCCATCATGTGCATAAATCAATGCACGTGAGAACAAATCTATGTCCTCTTGCTGATGATAAGAGTGGACCAATAATATCAATGGCCATTTTGTCAAAAGGTCTCACAGATATGTCACAAGCCTGAATAGGCGCCGTGTAAAAAGCTCCACGTGCTTTCACTTCCTGGCATATAGTACAAGAACGTACGTACTGTGAAATATATCGTGACAATCCTGGCCAAAAAAATGAGGATAATACTCAAGAACGTGTCCGAGTATATCCCATGTGCCCTGCGCACTTAGAATCATGTGCGTGTTGAAGGATGTACCATCTAAAAGCAAAAGGTACCATGACCTGTTGTTTTAATTGAGTCTTATCCATAAAATATCTAACTAATATGTCATTTTTAATCATAAACCAATGATTATTCTTATTGTTTAAAGTAAGATTGTCAACATTGTTGACCAGAGCAAAAAATTTTTTTAATGATCTGTCTTCTTTCTGTTTTACAGCAAAGGACGCTCAGTCAACCGAAGAATGAACATCAATATTTTCCTGTTTGTCCGGTTCCTTCTTATCAGTGTCGATAGTCTCTAATAGTTTAGTCTGTGCTCTAGTTGTCACAGCATTTCCGATGCATAGATTATTTTTCTCCCATTCAATAATCTCCTCCGGTGTACAATCCTTGCTGCCATATATGCGACCCACCATAAGATCTGCAATTGGGTTCCTTAACAAGCATACTTTGACATTACCTGTGAAAAAAGGTGTGTTAACATGAATTTTGGCAGTGGGATAAAAGTCTATTGTCCCACTAAAAGTCATGCACCTGACATGTTCCCCTGTTGCACAACTGGGATGAACAAGTGACTGCCGGACTCCGATAGTGGTCGATCCAGAATCTCTCAACACTGAAACAATAGATCCATTTACAATCCCTCTGTTAAAAATCAGAGAGCCTGTTCCATCGTTAGCTGCTAGACCAACTTCTGGGAGGATGTGTCCGCAATTTAATACAGTCTCCTTTGCCTTCTGAAATACAAGATTACATTCTGGGCAACTATTTGCCATGTTATAATTGACAGCATAACATGTAGCAGAAGATTGTATTACTTTATCGTTTTGTGAACCATCTGGCGTTGTACTGTTAGTAATTGCTGCCCCTGTATGGTGATGATAATGAGACGATCTACGAGACTGAGATCTATGCCGAGAATGATCATTAAAATTATCCCATTGTCCCCTGTAGTAACTGTTATCTCGATGTCTCGAGCCATGATTATTATTATTCCAACTATTACTAGTATTATAGTTATATGATCGATTATTATTTGCATTATGTCGACCATTGTTGTATCTCGACTGAGGTGAATAATTCCTATTTTGTGGTCTTCCTCTATTAAAGTCACTCTTAGTGTTAAAATTATTATGTTCCTTATGAAAATGAACATTATAATTTCCTTTGAAGCGACTTCTATCTACGCTGTGTGTTCTTGGTTTGTCATGACTGTGGTATGACATATTAGAGGCCACAGGTAAAGGTTCCCTTATTAGCAAGTTAGAAATGCTTGCATTCGGATGAGCAGTGCAATAATGTATTGAAATTTTTTCTAACTCATCAATGGTAGATGGTTTACGTTCTTGCAAAAAGGCAAAGAATGGTGGGCTGACAGAGGATAACTATACAGTAATGAGTGCAGAAAATTTTTAAACTTTTTAAAATTTAAAATCAAATTGTACTTATCAACATGTGTAATTAATTCTGGTAAACTTTAACTCCTAAAGCTACTTTTATTTTAAACTACATCCATTTGCACATAATGTAGTAAAGTTGCAGTTGTTTCTGAGCACACAAAAAAGTTTTTATAACAATTTGAAATTGTTTGGTAATTTAGACAAAGCGCACAAATATTTTAATCCTATATTAACAGACATGACTACCAGTACTGATTTTGCATTAAATACTTTATTTATAATGATAACATCAAGTGTTATATATCAGAATGTAGAGAAATGAAACTCCTATGACATGCACCTAATTGAATGGTTCAGTGGTTTTAAACATGCATGCAACATATAGATTAATGAATGAAAAAAAACTTTTTTATGTAAAAAAAATGAAAAACAATTTGTACTTATCACTATGGTTAATTAATTCTGGTAAACTTCAACCCATAAAACTACTTTTATTTTAAACTGCAGCCATTTGCACATAATGTGGTAAAGTTGCAGTTGTTTCTGAGCACAAATAAAGTTTTTATAACAATTTGAAATTTTTTGGTAATTTAGACAAAGCGCACAAATATTTTAATCCTATATTAACAGACATGACTACCAGTACTGATTTTGCATTAAATACTTTATTTATAATGATAACATCAAGTGTTATATATCAGAATGTAGAGAAATGAAACTCCTATGACATGCACCTAATTGAATGGTTCAGTGGTTTTAAACATGCATGCAACATATAGATTAATGAATGAAAAAAAACTTTTTTATGTAAAAAAAATGAAAAACAATTTGTACTTATCACTATGGTTAATTAATTCTGGTAAACTTCAACCCATAAAACTACTTTTATTTTAAACTGCAGCCATTTGCACATAATGTGGTAAAGTTGCAGTTGTTTCTGAGCACAAATAAAGTTTTTATAACAATTTGAAATTTTTTGGTAATTTAGACAAAGCGCACAAATATTTTAATCCTATATTAACAGACATGACTACCAGTACTGATTTTGCATTAAATACTTTATTTATAATGATAACATCAAGTGTTATATATCAGAATGTAGAGAAATGAAACTCCTATGACATGCACCTAATTGAATGGTTCAGTGGTTTTAAACATGCATGCAACATATAGATTAATGAATGAAAAAAAACTTTTTTATGTAAAAAAAATGAAAAACAATTTGTACTTATCACTATGGTTAATTAATTCTGATAAACTTCAACCCATAAAACTACTTTTATTTTAAACTGCATCCATTTGCACATAATGTGGTAAAGTTGCAGTTGTTTCTGAGCACAAATAAAGTTTTTATAACAATTTGAAATTTTTTGGTAATTTAGACAAAGCGCACAAATATTTTAATCATATATTTACAGACATGACTACCAGTACTAATTTTGCATTAAATACTTTATTTATAATGATAACATCAAGTGTTATATATCAAAATGTAGAGAAATGAAACTCCTTTGACATGCACCTAACTGATCGGTTCAGTAGATTATATATAGATTAATGAATGAAAAAAAACTTTTTAATCTAAAAAAATGAAAAACAATTTGTACTTATCACTATGTGTAATTAATTCTGGTAAACTTCATTCGAAGCCAGAAACTCCTAAAACTACTTCCATTTGAAAGTACACTCACACAATGTAGAAAAGTTTCAGCTGCTCCTCCTTTTTATAAATACTATTTTTATTACAATTTAAAATTTGTTTGCACATTTTGAAGATGCACTCCAAATCTGAAAGTTTACTATATACAATGTAAATTTTCCCTTCATTCTTAAAATTAAACTACTTTGCCTCATGGTATTTGGCAAAGCAGTCATTTGGGTGGAGGTGTGGCTGATCTGTGCACCCATCACAATAAAAATATGTTCTCACTCTAACTTGAGGGGTGCTACAAATGACGCACCTGCGCAGAAATGTAGATTTTTTTTACAATGTGTCTGGTTCCACACAGACGGTTCAACAGACTGTTGTGTTGATTTGCATGAGGTACTTGATACCGTCCGATAAAGGTAGGTTATGGATACCGATAAGTTTGTTGTCATCCTTATAAGGCGTCTATTGTTGATACCTACACATACGCCACACAGGCTAAATATAGAGATACGTTGCTAAAGGATTCTGTATTACAGGCCACGCCCACACAGAGCTATTCCTAAATATGTTAAGTAGGTATAATCAGTCTTGCAATATAGCAGTAGATCCTGCTTGATTGTAATCCACCACTTGATAAGAATAGGGTTATGTTTCAAAGGTATGTGTGTTCAAGTCTACATCATCGCCACATAGGTTGGTAATAAATATGTGTTACTACTGTCACGTCTAGAATATTGAGTGCGTGTGTTGGTTTAGTCGTTTACACCACAGGTACATACACAAGAGTCATGGATGGTTGTAAACGACTGGTGACATTTAATACTACTTTATTCACGTCACAACACATTGATATGAAATGCACATAGTCAGGATACAGTTCACAGCATAACACGAAATATATCTTAACACATAAGGACTGCGCACTCGGCAGTTACTATGAGATCAGCGCTATAAAATATCATCAATAATTCAGCGCTATCTCTTCCTCAACAACTATCCTCTCACAGGAAACAATGGCCTTTGTATAATTCATCAGCGCTACAAAGTATCATCAATAACGATCCTCTCACAGGAGATAATGGCCTTTATATAATTCATCAACAACTATCCTCTCACAGGAAATAATGGCCTATATATATATTTATCAGTGCTTTAAAGTATCATCAATAACGATCCTCTCACAGATCATGGCCTTTAAGGACTGCACACTGCAGTTATCAAAATGGCCTACACAAAATCTTCAGCTACTATCCTCTCACAGGAAATAATGGCCTTTAAAGACTGCACACTGCAGTTATCAAAATGGCCTACACAAAATCTTCAGCTACTATCCTCTCACAGGAAATAATGGCCTTTAAAGACTGCACACTGCAGTTATCAAAATGGCCTACACAAAATCTTGGCCTCATAAACATTTTCACAATAATTCAAACTGCAGTTTTATACTACGCTGTATCCACAGCAAAAAATCCGTCAACATTTTGACTTCAGCACTGCGCAGGCATTTCACACTTCCCAAAAACACTGTCTTGACCTACCCGGTCAAACGCCCAGAACACTCTCATCAGATAACACACTCGTTCCGCTCAAAAGCAGTCACGAGACTTCCTCACTGTCAACACAACTCAATCAATCATCTGCGGGCTAGCCGCGAGCTATTCTCACCCCGCTCAAAACAATACAGAAGGGAGCCATGCTAGCGTAGTGGTTACCATACCGCTCTGGCGACTGGGTGATCCAGGATCAAACCCGGGCGACGGCATTTGAGGATTTTTCGTCGACCGGGAATTGGACTGGATTAACTCGAGACCTGGCGAAGACATTTGAAGAGTGTCGTCGACCAGGGATTGGCGGCTCCTGAGCCAACCCAGCTCTAATGGGTACCTCTGAAATCGGCGAGTATCTGCCTGAATGGCGAGGGACACCTGTCTCTGTACAAGAAACAAAGGGATACTCACGTAAAATCAATGTCAGGTTAGACATTAATAATAACCTGAGATTTCGCCTCGAGTATTAGCGGGCGTACGGAAAAAAAAAAAAAAAAAAAAAATACAGAATAAATATATATCTCACTACTTGAGATGATCAGCGTTTTTCCACGCTATCTGTAATCTGTCTCTCGAAACTACCACAAGATATTTTCAAAACAATTCAATAGCCAACAAGCAAACAAGTGCTCCAACTCAGAATTTATCTTGACTACTAATATACTCAGATTTACGTCCCTTACACCAGTTCTGTTCTTAACAGTACTCTGTGTGGGATATTCTGGATAATATCAGAAGCAATATGACTAAGTTCTGTAATTAACTCATTCTTGAACTGCAGTAGGGTCTGCTTCTTTGAATTATCTGATCTGCTGAGTGCAAACAACACAAAAGCATTCAACTGGGAAACTTCAAAAATCCAAAAGAATATTTTCTTCCACCACTTTCTGGTTCTTCTGTTGAATGTTCCATAGGTTGTTACACACTGGTCAACCTTGTCACATCCATTCATTCGTTGGTTGTAGTCATCAATCATAGCGGGTTTGTGCTTTCTTTCGCCAAAACGATTTGTGATTTCTTTGGTTTCCACAGTTGCAGAACTTGATACTAGAATGCATGACTTTTTTGCCTTTTTATCTCTAAACATTACACAAAGAAATTTACTTTCTAGATCGAGAAACCATTTCATCTGGAGATGCATCAGTTGTGTAGTCTTCAACGCCTTTGGAAAATTTTTACGATTTATATTTACAGTTCCAGTAAAATACTGATTGTTGTCGGTAAGATATTGCAGCAATGCAAAACTTGTATAGTAACGATCTGCATAAATATGATGGCCTTTTCCACAAGGTTTTAGCAGTGTATCAAAGACTTTGATGGCTTGTTGGCTCTTTACATCTAGCTCAGGACTGTATGATGTATTGGCACCGAAGTAAATCAATAAATTGACAACGTAACCAGTACTACTGTCACAAAGGCCGAAGGTCTTGACATGATATTTCTTAGGCTTTGAGGCATTGAACATTTTATGTGCCCACCTGCCTTTCCACCCTATCACCATTTCATCTAAAGACAGCTCTTTGTAGGGATAAAATGCCTCCTGAAATCGTTTTAGGAGTTTCTGCAGAATTGGCTCGATTTTTGCTGTTCCCTGCGCGTCAACATCACTTACATGGAACATTGTGTGATACAATGCTTGAAACCTGTCCCTTGTAAATATCTGCCTGAACCAAGGAGTCTGTATATAAGGCTCCTGAGACCAGTAATCACTCATTTTTGGTTTTTTGACAATGCCCATGGCTATGATAACAGAAAAAAAACCTGTAAAGTTCATGAAGTGTTATTGGATGCCAGTTGCGATAAACAGACCCAGTGCTCGCTGTTGCTGCTTTTGACTGACAGAGGTGATCAGCATAATCATTGACAGACACAAAAAGTTGTTCCAATATTTCCTCTGTAAAAAGGGCTTTGAGGCAAAAAAAGTGCTGGTGAGTCTTCGGGGACAATATCTGGATTCACACCAGGAGTCCTACCCTGAGGTGGAACAAAGCGAAATGCATTCTGAGTTGAACCCTTATCAATTTCATTCCATTCAACCTCCTGTTCAGTAATGTTGTTCTGAAGCTCTGCATTAGGCCTACCAGATTCAGTGATTACCGATCTCAGCTGTGATCTAGATCTATCTTCTCGTTCGTTTTTATGGCATTTACCTTTCCTTTTTAGCAATCTCCTACCAGTTCTATAACTAGGTCCAACCAAAGGACACGCCCCCTTGTCCTCATAATCTGCTAATGTTTTGCTAAATTCAGCATCATCTGAACTATCAGTAGGCTGGCTACTCGAAGATTCATCACTGTCATTATCAATCCATGATTTAATAAGCTGTGATGCGTGTTCAGCTGATAATCTTTTCGAACGACCATTTGAACACGAAGCCATTCTCAGACAGAAAAAAAAATTTTTTTGGGAGTAATGAACCATACTAAATGTAATCAAAATTGATCAATATTTAACACGATTTTCAGTTTTCAAACACGATGTGCTCCGGAAATGGCATTAGAACTCTTTTTGGGAAGAAAAGTATGTAAATAATGTTAAATCTTTGACTATTGACACGGAAACAGTCTAAACTGACTACGGCCACTCTAGAAGGCCAGCCGTAAAATGGCGAAAGTCCATTGGCCTCCTGAGAAGGCCAGCCGGATACTAAGAGTTAAAACGTAATCTATAACCCTCTTCGTCTAAATGGAAACGACGTAATAATAAGGATTTAATTGCGTCATAGTCACTAGCTATTGTTGGGTCTACATTTTGAACTGCACTTAATGGTTCCCCGTCCAACAATTCACTAAGTTTTAAAGCCCATGCTTGTTTAGGTAAGTTGTTTGTTGTGCATACCTGTTCGAAACGTGCCAGGTATGATGAAACGTCGTCGAAGTTCAATTTGAAATGTGGTAATTTAAAGTTGTAATAAGGTTTATTTTGGTTGGATGAAGATCCATTTTGAGAATTATCATTCTGACTTGCAGCAGCACTTTGTGCCTGAAATCTTGCAGTTTCCAACTTAAGACGTGCCAATTCCATTTCTTGTTGCCTTATAATTTCCTCTCGTTTCATTTTATTCTCTTCCTCTTGTCTAAGTTCTTCCTTTTCTCGTCTAGCCATTTCTCTTTGCTTTTCTAATTTAAGTTCGCGTTCTTCTTCTTCACGTCTAAGTTCTTCTTTTTCTTTCTTCAATGCAGCTTTTTTATCAGCTTCTTTTCTTTCAAGTTCTTCTTGTTCCTGTTTCCATGCAGCCAGTTGCTGTTCTGCAAATTGACGAAGTTCTGGTCCTTTGTAACCATAATCCTTCCCAATTTTAACAAAGGATTCAAGAGTAGCCATGTTAATTCTGTAATATGCCTCCTCAGTTAACTATTTAATTATATTTATTGGTAAAAATTAGATTAATAATCAATATAATCAACTATAATATTTCTGTATTGATATTTGTAAGTTCCACAACTATATAATATTTTGTAATAATATTATATGTACCTACTAATATACACCATAAATAGTTATGCTATTTATTTAGTTAAGATGCTGAATTTATATCATACACCTAATATCAATATTTAATAATTATGGGTATTATCCCTCCATAATTATGTTATTTAATCAATTATATGGGCTAAGTCAACACGGTAGTATTATAAAAATGTACTAATTACTATCTAATATGCCTGTCATACTCAAGGCAGATCATAAATTTATAGTTATTGGTCAATATATATTATGATATTATGCCCTAGTCATAATATATAAAATGCCTCACTAGTCTCTTAGACCACTACTGCAACTTGATGCAATCCCCTAAGTCATCATAAAATTTCATAAAAATTAATCAAATTAATTTACTATGTTATTAAAATCAATTTATAGAAATATTAGATTATGAGATTAATGAAGACAATACAAATGATTAACCAAAGCTTTACAATACATTAGTACTATACAATAAAATAAAAGGTAACAGCAAGGCAGCTTTTGACACATTAAGAAAACTATCAAAACTCCAACAGCTCAGGGTAACCGTCATAGAAGATAGCAATGGGGCTCTGCTCAATGAAAAAACAGCTGTAATGAGAAGGTGGGCAGAATATTGTAAAGAATTATATAACTGTAAACTTGACACTGACTTAGGCATATTAAACAACATTAAGTGCGAAAACAGGGAACTCGGAAATGCAGCAATATTACGGGAAGAAGTGGAAGAGGCTATATGTTCGCTGAAAGGAGGGAAGTCACTGGGTGTGGATAATATCCCAGCAGAGCTCTTGAAATATGGAGGACCAGATATAGTAAAAATCATGACAACTATTTGCCAGAAGATATGGAGTACAAAAAAATGGCCAAAAGAATGGACGCAGTCATTAGTAATACCACTTCCAAAGAAAGGAAATCTAAAAATGTGCCAGAACTATAGAACCTTTAGCCTTATTAGTCATCCAAGTAAGGTGATGTTAAGGATACTTTTGAACAGAATAAAACAGAAATCAGAAGAAATCTTGTCAGAGGAACAGGCTGGCTTTAGACCAAAAAGAAGTACCTCAGAACAAATCTTCAATATTAGATTACTTATCGAAAAACATCTCCAACATCAACACGATTTATACCATAACTTCATCGATTTCACAAAAGCCTTTGATCGAGTCTCGCATGAAGGCTTATGGCAAGTAATGAGAAAATTCAATTTTGATACCAACATCATAGATATCATTGAAGCACTATACAAGGACACAAGCAGTGCTGTTTTTGCAAGCAACGACATTGGAGACTTTTTCAAAACAACTGTAGGAGTTCGCCAGGGATGTATCCTGTCACCAGTGCTCTTTAATATATATCTAGAACATATTATGCAGGAGGCTCTCTACGATTATAAATCAACCATATCGATTGGAGGCCGACCTCTGTGCAACCTACGTTTCAGGGAACAGAAGCATGGAAGAACAAGGTGCTAGCACCAGACGACAGAGTTCCGCTGGGAAGGAATTTGGAAAAGACAATCCTAGAAAAGGACCGATGACTGGAATGCGAACCAGGCCAGAAGAATGACAGTTCTGATAAGAATAGTCTGGCGCTCTTCTTCCCAAAACCTGATGAACACATCTTCTATATAGACTCACTAATCGAAAAAGAGGATTCTCCAACGATGATATTGATCTGATAGCTGGATCAGAATCAGAATTTCAAGACCTTACCTCTAGACTGGAGAAAGTAACAAGAACGTATGGGATGGAAATTAATATAGAAAAAAGCAAGATATTGGTGAATAGCCATAAGAAACATGTTCCGACCAACATTACGTTAAATGGGCAAACGTTAGAAGAAGTTAACACCTTTAAATATCTCGGGTCCACTATATGTAGTGATGGAAGATCAAGTAATGAAATCAAGACAAGACTTGAGATAGCCTCAGCTGCCATGACAAGGTTGAATGTGATCTGGAAAAGTAACATCAGTTTTCCTGTGAAGATCAAATTATACAAATCACTTGTATTATCTATTCTCTTGTATGGGTGTGAGGGCTGGACACTCACTGCAGATACGGAGCGAAGGATTCAGGCTTTCGAGCATAAATGTTATAGAAGAATTTTGCGCATTTGATATAAAGAGCACAAAACAAATGTCTATGTTAGAGAGAAGATAAACACCTATGCAGGCCACCAAGAACCACTTTTGTCAATAGTGAAATGTCGAAAGCTTGCCTGGTTTGGGCATGTAACTCGTCATGACTCCCTTTCGAAAACGATCCTTCAGGGAACAGTCGAAGGTAAACGGAGATGAGGAGGCAGAGAAAATCCTGGGCTGATAACATCAAAGAATGGGCAGGACACGGTTTTTCCACACTTGTACGCATTGCTGAGGATAGAGAGCAGTGGAAGACCCTGTCTGCTGATGCTTCCACCATGGCACCCCTACGACCCATGATGGGTTACGGGCTGAGATGAGATGAGTACTATACAAAAGTGACATTTTCACAAATAAAATGATTTTACAAAACTAAGCATAAAAATCGGAAATAATGAAAGGTCAAGGATTGAACTAAATGTAGGTCAATATACAGAAAAAAAAATACTAATGCAAAAACTAATGACGTAACAGGACTCATCTGACGGTTATTACAATACATATAAATGAACTTAAATATAGCAAGGTCAGGAGTAACGAGATAGATTACATACAATAATACAAAACTCAATAAAATGAAACTGAATACAGTAGAATACACCAGTTATTCACAGAACTAGACACCTAACATGCAAGGTCAAATAATGGCAAATACGAACGAACAAGTCATCGGCAGAATCATCGATGGGTTCTTCGCTAAATGCAATTAATTAACGGCCCTACGGAACAATCAGAACTGTCCTTGACGTTCGAAAAGCCATAAGGTTCAGTTTTGATTCCCACCTACCACCCACACATTAGTAACAAAACAAACGGTGGAAAACAAATATAACATATATACATGAAAATAAATAGACATGCCTGTGTAAAAGGCGAAATGGACTCAGCACTGTGTTTTTTTTAACTGACAAAAGTCACAACTAGACTTATCTTTTAGTGCTCCGTTAATACTCCGGTCGATGGTATTTCCACCAACGGATTAGACCAATGTCTCGAACTGCTTGCTCCTCATTGGTAAATAAAGTCTTTCCATCCTTTTGTCTTCTTAGACAGTGTTTTTTTTTTTCAGAATGGACTACGCTGACGGTTGTCATCTTGGTCTTAGGCATGTATGCACAATTTGGTGACGTAAGGTTGACCTCTAGTGGTAACTATGTGTAATAGGTCATACTTCAGCGCATCACGTGATAATCTTTCGAAAGTAAACAGTTCTTAGTATTTTATGAAAATTTTTTTTTTCGATCCACACACAATGGACACCATCTGTTGAAGGGCTGGATTTTACTGGTGTTGTGGGTCAATACTTGTTGCACAATGTTCCATGTAATATAAATAAAGTAATTATACATTTCTGGCCATTGCATTGCTTTTGATATGTTCTGTTTTTCATTCAGTTGTTTGCATCGTGTCTTCGATGTTAATTAAGCGAATGCGGGGTAGAAGAACTTTCGAACCATACTTGAACTTTGCAATTTGATTGACTTGATAAGTCGTTTCATTGAGTCCACACATTTTAATGTACAGTTTTTACACGTCAAGACAATCCACACGGGTTGATCATAAAAAGTACATATTAAACTTGATCATATATTAAATTGAGATATATATATATACTATCAGTCCTTGTCCAATAAACGAATTACTGTAGGCAGAACGTCATAGCTATATGCACGCGCGGTTGGGGGTTCCAACGGCCGACAGTGAGTCTATGAGTCTGGCAATATAAAATATTATGGACTGTTAATTCATCCTTCCCTGAGTTCAGTTATGTACTAACCTTAATCATTTCGTCTCTTCATAATACAATGGACTGACCCTGTGTCCATACTTCAAATTAACAACATATATGTAGCAATCCCATGCACAACACTGGAAGGGTATAGGACGCGACTTTTTAGCTTGGCGGTCAACATAGAAAAGGTTCTCGTATCCAAGTCACAGTGCGTGACCTAACAACGCTAACACGTCATAATTCGATCGTGTACATAGCGTTCAGTAGACCGCGAATTCTTAATCTCAAATTATATTAAACGCTATGACCCTAGAAATAGCACACTGCCAACCATAGCAGACGACTTCAATAAAATACCGTAACACTGACATAGCTTATAGAGTATTGCTCTCATGTTATTTAGTTTTGCATTATATTCACATCCTGGCATCATCTGTAAGCAGATGCAAGACACAATGAACATATCTAATGAGAGGCCACAGCAAGGACTTCTGGTTCAGTTTTCTTCATCTGATTTAATGTTACTTGAGAATTTTCCTGTTTGCTACTGGTAGCTTTTTTTGGTTTTTTTTTGTGTGTGTACCATTACGTGAACTTGGAAAGATTCCTGCAACTTCATTTTCTGCTGGATTAGTCGCTAATCCATCTGAGAATGCATGGTCTAGATTTGTGATTTTCAACCTTTTTCAGCTTACGGCACACTTAGTGGGTCCTAAAATTGTCAAGGTATACTTCAGTTTTTTTTAAGGAGATATTTTATCATTAAAAAAAGGAGTATTTAGATTGTGTTTGCAATGTCAATTGCTAAAATTCTAATCAATATGTAGTTTTAAAAAATAATATTTATCTGGATTTCAAAAGACTTAAAAAAAATGTATGTACATATTTTATTTTACCATCCCTCACTCTCTCGTGGCACACCTGCAGACCCTTCACGGCACACTGGTTGAAAATCACTGGTCTAGATGTTGCTTGGGTGCATTAGTTGCTGGTCCATATGTATATGCATGGGTCCTAGTGGGGCTTGGGGTAATGTTTTTGCATGTATTTTTCATATAGGAGTCCTTTTTTTTTCTGTTTCAGACTGGCTGTTCTTTCTCTCAGTACCAGAAATATTTTCTGTCATCTTGAGGAAGCACTGTTGTTTTCATACATGGAGCTTTTGTGTTGTGTTTGTTTGCATATTTGTGTTATTGATGGTGAAAGTGTTATGCATGTGAACATGTCATTTTTTAAGGAATAAGTGTGTGCATGTGTGTACATGACTATTATTTATGGTAGCAGTGTGTACATCTTTGAGCCTGTGTGTTATTGGTGGTGGAAGTATGTCAGTGTGTAAGAGAGAGGCAAATATTCATAGTTTGTACAAAATAAATTCCTCTACTTTTTTGGCTTCATACTTTGTTGACACTTTATTGCAGACTAATTTAGGTAACAACTGCACTCATAATCAGATACAGAATACAGTCCCCTTGAAATTGCCAGGAGTGGTAAAGGAAGAACATCCTGGTTCATGTGGACATGATGAAGGTAGAAATAAAAACAAATATATTTTGTTATTTAAATACATCAGCTGTAAAATATTAATGCCCAGCTTCAGAATCTGTGAGCTGTTGATATATAAATCTTAATATTGTAAGTAAACTTGTATGAAGTGTTTGTTCTATATATCAGCACTGTTTGTTTTTACATTTTAGAAATGCATTTTTGTGACCTGTGCCAGCTTTCCTCCCACCAAAGAGATGTCTTTCATGGCCATATGACAAAGGCATGCACATTAAAGCGTGATAATATTTAGGACGTGTTACATGCAGATGAGATACATGGAATGAATGATCTACAAATGATAAAATGAGATGCTGGCTTTATGGAAGATAAAGGAAACACAAGACTGATGTATTGAAAACAGTCATTGAATTTCATAAACTTCAGTCAATTGCAGATATTTGTAAGACTGAGACATTACAAATGGGAAGGCATACAGATGTTATGTATGTGATGCAAGATTTAATTTGAACAGTGTTAATATACCATAAGAGAAAAAATACAGGAGAGAAGCCTTTCAAATGGGATGTTTGTGATTGAAACAAATAAAGAGGGGAAACCCAGGGCCTGTAAACAGTAAATAAATAAATATTACACACATAAAGGTTTGTTTCAGTCACTCGTGAAAAATAAAGAAGTAGAAAACTAGACAACAAAAAACAACAGAAGTGAATGGCTTACCGAAGAATTGAACTCAGGTTCTTAGTAAAACAGCACCTACAACAGTGGTCAAATACCTGATGATCTGCTAATACCCATATTCATAGCTTTGCCAAAGAAACCTGGAGTCATGGAATGTGAAGAACAACACATCATTAGTCTTATGGGTCATGTGACCAAAATATTATATACTGTTCAAAAAAAGAAACGCATAGCTACTGAAGGCAAACACATAGCCATAATTTTGACATTCAATAACTTTTTTAATTTAATGAGTTAATTGTTCAAATTGCACACAAGAATACCTTAGGGTTCAACCAATCAATTGACAGTTGTTTTGCATCTGGGTCACAAGAGTTTTTTGGCGTACGGGCTTCCCATTAGTATGGTGTGTGGCTTCCTCTTGCATCGATCAGCGACTGGCATCTCCTGGGCATGGATGCGATCAGATGTCTGATGTGGGCCTGTGGGATGGCTGCCCACTCTTCCTGGAGTGCCTGGAACAGATCACGATAATTGGCTGGAGCAACGTCTCGGCGACAAACACGTCTATGCAGCTCATCCCACAGGTGCTCAATTGGACTCATGTCTGGAGACAGGGATGGCCAGGGAAGGGTGAGAATGTTGTTGGCAGTCAGGAACTGCGTGGTCAACCGTGCACAATGGGGTCTGGCATTGTCCTGTTGAAACAAAGACCTTTGGGCAGCCAAAAGTGGAAGGACATGGGGTCGAAGAATTTCATTGACGTATCATTGCGCATTCAAGCCTCCTTCAATGTGCACCAATTGACTCCTTCCATTGTAACTGATCATTCCCCACACCATTGCACCTCCACTACGGTGCGGCCGAGCTTCATCAACGCAATTTTGGGCAAAACGTTCATTTCGCGTATGGTAGACCCTACACCGTCTATCATGACGCTGCAACAAAAAGAAAGATTCGTCACTAAACCAGACACGTCTCCATTGATTGTCAGCTGCCCAGGGACGATGCTGGTTGGCCCAAAGAAGTCGATTTTGGTGATGGCGGCGCGTAAGGACAGGTCCTCGGTGAGGTCGTTGTGCCCAAAGTCCAGCGTCATGCAGTCTATTCCGGACAGTTTGATCAGACACATGACATCCTGCAGGCAATGACTGGGCAGTTGAGGAAGCTGTTGTAAACCTGTCTCTGAGGTGATGAAGCCGAATAAAGCGATCCTCCGCTGCTGTTGTCACTCTGGGTTGTCCACTGCAATGCCGGTCTTCAACTGAGCCAGTGGCTTGGAACCGGTGCCAAAGTCGACTGATGGTACTCTGATGCACGTTTAGATGCCTGGCAACCTGACTTTGACTTTCACCTGCATGCAGTCGGCCAATAGCAATGTTCCTTAAATTTATCGATAGAGACGCCATAAATGTCTGCTTGAAAATGAAAAGAATTTTTTGTGTGTAGCGTTATCCTTTTATAGGGTTTCAGTTGCGTTGTCAGTGAATAGTGTTCACCCCAAATTTTGTTGCTTTCACGTGCGCGCAACATGAGCTGTGGTCAAAAATTGCGTCATAAACACTATTGACCACTGCGTTGTAACGATTACAAAAACAAATGCAATTCAGGTCAACACGTGCATTTGACACTGTAAAGAACATTTGAGGCTGGTTTTTATGTACCCTTGTACCAAATTTTACTTACAAACTCATAAAAACGCGCCCTCAGATAGCTATGCGTTTCTTTTTTTTAAATAGTAAATATATATATATATATATAAATATAATAGCCCCTTCAGTCATAACTGGCTATGGGAGTGTGCCCTGAGGTTACAGCCCTCAGCTGCTTATTTTCCTGGTGTTCCTTTTGACTTTTTCTCCTCTCTTCTGCTTGCTGTGAGAGCCTTTTTGAGCCCAATCTCAGGTGGCGCCATAGTTAACATCGCCACTTGGTGTGATCAGCAGCTTCATTCTCCCAGGTTGTTGGATTCATGTCCAGGGTCTTCATGTCTCTCTTGCACACATCTTTAAATCTCAGCTGCGGTTGCCTACTGTTCTTTTGTCTTCTGCCAGTTGTCTGTAGAAGATATCTTTCGGGTTGCGACCATCTTCCATCGGCAGACAAGGCCAAGCCACCATAATCTGCACTGTCTAAGCAGTGTATACATGCTTTGAAGGCCAGCACATGACAAAATCTCAACATTTGTTACTTTTGTCTTTCCACGAAATACCGAGGATGTGGCACAGACACCGTAGATGGAAGGTATTGAGCCATATTTTTTGCTTAGCATAGGTTGTCCATGTCTTGCTGCCATATAGAAATGTGCTGATGATGCAGGCGTTGTATACCACAACTGAAGTCTTTGTTGTGAGTCTAGTGTTTCCCCAAACATGTGTTGTGAGGCAGGCAAAGGTAGCTGCAGCTTTGCTAATGCGGCTGTCAATTTTTGTGTCCAGAGACAGTTTGTCATTGGTCGTAGACCCCAGGTATTTGAAACAGTGCACCATTGCCAATTCATAGTTATTGACAGTGATAACTGATGCAACATCCACATCCTGACTCATCACATTTGTTTTCTTTAGACTTATTGTGAGGCCAAAGTCCTTGCATGCTTGGATGAAGCGATTCATCAAGCTCTGATGCTCCTGTTGGCTTTGAGTGACAACTGCAGCTTCATCAGCGAATAACAAATATTTTATAGTGACCCTTCTAATTTTTGTTTTAGTCTTCAGTCATATGATGATAAACAGTTAAATAGTGTGAAGGCATATTCCTTCTGTTGCATCTCTGAATGCATGTTTCAAGAGTAAAGCAAAGAATATTCCGAAGAGAGTTAGAGCCAGAATGCAGCCTTGTTAAACACCACTGCAAATGTCAAAGGGCTGTGATGTGCTTCCAGCATATTGGACTGTTTCCTTCATGTCTTCATGGAATGACTTATTATTTCTAGCAATTTAGTGGGGCAGTCTATTTTTTGGAGGATTTTGAAGAATCCATTCCTGCTAACCAGGTCAATTCCATTGTGAGGTCTAAAAGGTCTGGTAGTTTGTTTTTTAAGGCCTTTTCTGCTCTCTTGATTTTTTCCTGAAGCTGGTGGAGAGAAAAGATCATGTCTGCTGTTGCTGTACCAGCTCGGAATCTACACTGTTGTCATGGCGCTATTTCGCAGTGCACATTTTGGATGAAAAGTGAGCCGGGCAACACTGAGCCTGGCAACACTGGGGATAGCTAAACCGGCAAGTCAGGTGACTACCGGAAGCCGGTAATTCAGGCGCACAATGAGTCAGTTAGATTCTAGCCAGAATCCAAGTAGGATGGAGATATTTTCCCTTTGCCAGCAATTTTGCTGTGAAGTTCCTTCTATGGAATATGTGTTGAGAGTTTGCCATTTTTGGTCGTGGTGGATTGTTATGTGGTTATTCTAGTACAGTGTGGTGTCTAGATTGTGTAACTTTCAGGCCATAGATTTATAAGTAGACAATGATTTGAGTATTTCTTTGTCACGGTTTTGTTGCTCAGGTGAGCGATAATCATTGCAGTGTTTTTCAGTGTAAGTCATACTGTTATGTATGACACTGATAAAGTTGTTGAGGCAAGTTACTTTGGCATTTCTGTATTGTATTTCATGCGTATTGGCCATGTGAGGCCTTATTGTTATTGTGCATAGCATTAAAGGGAAGTACATGTAGAAGGTGTTGATTTTCTTATGTCAGCCATTGTGGTGTGGTCGTACCTTTAGAAATATGAGCCGTATTTATTATTATAAATCCACATTGCAGTGGTGCAACTACGTATAGTAAATAGTTATCTGACAACTGTGATTCTGGATATATGCACTCAGCTAACTTGTGTAGTTGCATTAAGATGACTCTGGCAAAAACCTTACCAACAATACTAAGAAGTGAGATGCCTCTGTAATTATTGCAATCACTTATGTCTCCTTTATTTACACATTGAGGCATATCTGGAGTCATCCTTTTATGACCACCAACTATGCACAATGCTACAATATATGCTTGTGGACGTGAACCTATGTCTGTGAGACTAATTACATTCTCATTGACTCTTGAAATCATCCACACACTTCCAGGGATTCCCCCTGTGGTGAAACTTGTCAAGAACCCAGCATTGCACACTAAGCCTGGAGAAGTCACTTGAGCCCCAGGCGTAATTCTTTGGCTTTGACTTGGTTGACTGCATGCAGAAGGATCTCAATGTGGATCCAGTGATAGGCAAGGGAAGCTGAGAAGTGGCTGTACAGGATGTGACAATTCTTTGGGAGAGCCCAGAACCAGAGTACAGTATTTAACTCTGCATAGTTGAAGAGCCCCCTTGGATTGTGGGGAATGCACAGTATGCCACACACTTCTTACTCCTAGCTTGGGACCAGATGTGACAATCCTTTAAATGCAAGCAAATCTGGAGAAACTGGAGCTCATGACTTCAACTCAACACATTTCAGAATGGCAGAAAAGCCACAGGAAAAGTCTAGATCTACAGTGTAGATATTACCAAAAGTCTTCAACTTGGTATTGGCTGCAAAAGAGCGAGAAGCTCAGCAGCCCTAGTTAAACAACAAGAACAACATCTCCTTTATTTGTATAGTATGTTACAATCTTGGCATCTCGCATGTCTTAAGGAATAGTTCTTCCTAGCACTGGCAGAGCAACCTATGCAGGGGATGTAATAGCATGCTCTTACAGCATTTTATTAAATCGAGAGGAATCCCATCACTGTCTGGTGCTTTGCCAGAGGCCAAGCTATCAATGGCCTTGCTGAGTTCTTCCAATGTTGGTTCAGCATCCAGCTCCTCCATAGTTGGCAGACATGTAGCAGCACCAAAGGCTGCAGGCATAACTATATTTTCTCTAGTGTGAAACTCAGAGTAGTGATCGACCCATCTCTCCATCTGCTTTCTCTTATCAGTTAGCTTCTCTCCGCTGATGGTTTTTAGTGGTGCCATCTTACTTTTTTCAGGACCAAGGGCTTTCTTCATATCTCATACATTTGTCTAGGGTTGCCTAATTGCGCTCACACTGAGCTGGGGCCAGTAATTATTTGCACAACGTCGAGCAGATTGTTAGACTTTTCTTCTAGTAGTCTTCAGGATCTGTAGGGTTCTAGCACTCGGAGAATGTTTGTATTGAATTGCAGCACTGCACTTAGCTTCAATGTCAGGTGTCATCACATCTGATGAAGCAACAAACCAATCATTTGACTTCACTGTTTCCTTACCAAAGGTGGCAAGTGCAGTACTTTGAATGGTGTTCCGCAGGGGCACCCAGTTCTCTGTAACAGTATCACCATGTTGAATGCTACTGAGTGCATTCTTGAAGGTCGCAGTAAATTGAGCTATCATGACAGGGTCTGATATCTTGCTGGTATCAATGTGTGGTTTCCCTTCATGTCTGACGTAATGGAGTTTTCTTGGTTGTGCTCTGATTTTGCAACAAACCAATGAGTGATCTGGTTCACAGTCTGCACTATGGTACTAGCGTATGGAAAGCACAGACCTGAGAAGTGACCTTCTGACAAGAAGCAGATCCAATTGGTGCCAGTGCTTGAATCATGGGAGTCTCCATGACACCTTATGCTGGGGTTTTGTCTGAAAGTAGGTGTTGGTCATGCAGAGGTCATGATGGACACACAACTCCAAGAGGCGTTGTCCATTTTAATTCATCTTGCCAATACCAAAGCTGCCCAGACATAAAGGCCATGAAACATCATCAACACCCATTCTAGCATTAAGTCACCAAGGAGAACAAGCTGTTCTTGCCTGTGCTTTTGATGATTGCAGCTAGATTCTCGTAGAACTCGTCTTTAGCTTCTGAGGCAGAGTTACAGAGTAGGAGCATATACAAGGGTGATGAGACCTGTGCTAGTTTGCAGGGGGAGCGTTTACAGGCATTCTTATCCATTCTCGCCTAGTTCAGCTATTTTAGGAAGAAATTTTTTTACCACAGGCACGTTCCTTGAAGTGCAGCTATCTCCACCAGAAGTCATTTAGGTTTTCACGTAGTCCAATCAACATTGTCCGGACTGACCAACATCTAATCTGATAATTTTTTAATGTCTATTACTTCTTGTTTTGTGATTATTGCTTGGCGCAAAATTTTATGTCCACAGTTCATGTTTGACCCTAATCCCCATGCACCCAGTGAGAAAAGCAGACAGTGGCAGGAAAACACCTAATTGACTGGTGGTTGCCCAACTTGAAGTGGGCGGTAGCTGTCCAGTGAGATCCTAGAACCTCTCCCACTGTTGGAAGTAGCCTGTGGTGTCATGCCCTACACCAATTGGGCAAAATACTTATAACTGGTAGCTGCTATTTCCTGTGTTTTGCCGACACCTGTAGGGTGAAGCAGGAGTGTCCTCCCAAGGCGCAAGCTTGGGCACAGTTATATGGAGATCAGGCTGTTTCCCATGCAGCATGTTCCCCCCCCCTCCCCCCCCCCCCCCCCCCCCCCCCCCCCCATGCAGCCGGTAGATCCAAAGGAACAGCAGTAGCTGATACAGTTTGGTACCAACCACATCGCAGGGGTTGCCAGAATAATGTTGAATCAACATTAGACTGCCTTAGGTACTCTGACTCCAGATTCATCCTCAGGTTTTACTCCTGAAGCCTTTCCCATAAACAGATATTCTCACAGGGCAGCGATGGTTCGAATTCAGAGTTTTACCTTCTCTCAGATAGGCTGCCAACCAAGGATCACAAGCCCTATCTGTCCAAAGCTGCTGGTTTTAAGGCACCAGTGACTCGCCTCCACCCCTTCTCATATCTGTGGAAACAGTTCCACCAGGCTCAAATTGAGCCACACATGAAGGCTGGAAGCTTGGCTTGGTCGTCAGAGACCAAAATATTGTTACAAATCATCATGAGAAGAGTGAGAAATAAAATTAAACCAAAAATCAGAGGTGAAAAGTGTGGATTTGTATAAAGAGTCAGATACATGAAAGATGCATTGCATGTTTGATGTTTGTAATGTACGAATAGCTAAGGAAATAAGACAGAAAAGAACACACACACACACACACACACACACACACACCAGAGAGACCTTACAAGTTAGATAATGTTTATACAGTATTTCCATGGATAGACTTTTATGTCATACAAGAACACATATGGCATGGAAGTTTTTCTAGTGTGATAATTAAGTGATTTAAATGTAGATACTATATAATATTTAACACTAAGCAGACATTTGGCCTTTCACAGAGATTTCAAAGCATTTCAAAATGTTCAAAACTGTTATGTGATATATGCATATTACCTAATTATGTGTGCATTATGCATATGTTTATGTGAGAACATTATGTTTACATGTAAAACTTGCATTTCATAATTCATGTTTGCTCATTATTTTCAACATTTCAGACATATATTCCTGTCTCCTGTGTAATACTGGTTTCCTCCAACTTGATGTCCTGGATGAGCATATGAAAACAATACACAACAGTGGACTCTGGGAGTTTGATAATAAACATGATCTTCAGGATGTGTTACCACAGGATAGTAGAAATAAAATATATGAAACAGTAAATAAAATAGGAGATGATGTCTCTGCTGATGCAGTAAAAGAAGATACCATCAAATTGAGACTCACAGATAATGAACCATTACTGAACTTTATCTATAGTCATGAAAGGACAACACAAATTTGTGACAACCTAAATGGTAATACATCCACTTTAAAAACTGAGGTCTGTAACATAAACTGTAGTGACATATTTTCTGTCAGTGAGAAAAATGTTCAAGTGTGTGTGAGTGACAGAGCTGTTGCTGCTTGCAGTGATTTAAGTATTCAGTCTTACAAGACAATAGAGGGAGATAAGTCCTACAAGGGTGACTCTTCTGATATATTATTTACTGTGAAAGATAACTTACAGCAGCATAACAGAATACTTACAGGAGAGAAGCCTTACAAGTGTGATGTTTGTGGTGTAGCGTTTGCTCAGACAAGTAGTCTAAATAACCATAAAATAATACATACAGTAGAGAAGCCTTACAAGTGTGAGGTTTTTGGTGTAACATTTGCTCAGATACGTAGTCTAAATGACCATAAAAGAATACATACAAGAGAGAAGACTTATAATTGCCATGTTTGTGATGTAGCATTTGCTCGCAGACGTAATCTAAATAAACATACAAAAATACATACAGGAGAAAAGCCTTACAAGTGTGATGTTTGTGGTGTAGTATTTTCTCGTAGTGGTAATCTAAATGTCCATAAAAGAATACATACAGGAGAAAAGCCTTACAAGTGTGATGTTTGTGGTGCAGCATTTGCTCATAGTGGTAATCTAAATGACCACAAAAGAATACATACAGGAGAAAAGCCTTACAAGTGTGATGTTTGTAGTGCAGCATTTGCTCAGACAAGTGGTCTAAATAGCCATAAAAGAATACATACAGGAGAGAAACCTTACAAGTGTGATGTTTGTGGTGTAGCATTTGCGCAAAGAGATCCTCTAAATAACCATAAAAGAATACATACAGGAGAGAAACCTTACAAGTGTGATATTTGTGGTGTAGCATTTGCTCATACAAGTAGTCTAAATAACCATAAAAGAAAGCATACAGGAGAGAAACCATTCAAGTGTGATGTTTGTGGTGCAGCATTTGCTCGTAGTGGTGATCTAAATGACCATAAAAGAATACATACAGGAGAAAAACCTTACAAGTGTGATATTTGTGGTGTAGCATTTGCTAATAGAGGTCATCTATATAAACATAACAGAATACATACAGGAGAAATGCCTTACAAGTGTGATGTTTGTGGTGGAGCAATTGCTCATAGTGGTCATCTAAATAATCATAAAAGAATACATACAGGAGAAAAGCCTTACAAGTGTGATATGTGTGGTGTAGCATTTGCTCATACAAATAGTCTAAATAATCATAAAAGAAAACATACAGGAGAAAAGCCTTACAAGTGTGATGTTTGTGGTATAGCATTTGCTCATAATGGTAATCTAAATAAGCATAAAAGAATACATACAGGAGAAAAGCCTTACAAATGTGATGTTTGTGGTGTAACATTTGCTCATAGTAGTCATCTAAATAGACATAAGAGAATACATACAGGAGAAAAGCCTTACAAATGAAATGTTTGTTATGCTACATTTCCTCAAAGCAGCAATCTAAATAAACATAAAAGAATACATACAGGAGAGAAATCTTACAAGTGTGAATGTTGTGGGGCACCATTTATTCAAAGAAAAAGTGCATAAAAGATTACATACAGGAGAGAAACCTTTCAAGTGAGATGTTTGAAATGCAACATTCACTGGGAATAGTTACTAAAAAGGCATAAAAGAACACAAACAGGAAAGTGCACTACTGGAGTCATTAAAAGCAGTATCAGAGGACAGACTGTCCCTTGACGATCACTAAAATCTAAGGAGAAGGCTGTACATAACAAGATAAATAACATTCCACCTCACCTAACTGTAAAGCAAAGCAATAAAGGCCAGTGTTGTGCTGTCTGTCCCATTCCACAACAACCAACACAATAAAAATTTCAAGCAAGCTTTTCTCACTTATTATCAAAGCTCATTTTAACATGAACTGATAAATTAAATGCTTATGCTGAGGACAAAATAAGCACTGACCTCATCACTGTGCACCTGTACCACACCAAAAACAAAGTCCTCATCCAAGGAGTGGCAGAAAATGTACAGTCCTGGTTGATGCTGAATTTTACCACTTCCAGAGATCATCCCTAGACCACACCATGAATCTTTCTGATCCTACCACTCCAGCAACAATTATAAGAGGCAGTACTGCACAATTTCAGCTTGTCCTTTAAATTTGTCCTTCCCCCCTTTCACTGAAATCAGTCCTTCCATCACCACCCAGTGAGATCAGTTCTACCCATGCATAGATCATAATTCCAATAAAACTCATGCAGAGTAAAAACCAATGAAAAGATTTCTTATTCTAATGATGCTCATACTTCTCGTAACTCTAGCATCACCAACTCTTGATGGTCCAACAGTGAAAACACTCACAACAAATAATCTAGAATTTCACCTTAACCAACCCACTAAAGTCAGTCTCAACCAGACTCTGGATGGCACAGGCTCCACTTCTGCTGATCCCCCAAACAATTCACCCAGCATGCACGAGACCAACCCATCCTGCTCCAAAAACAGGGTTACTTCCCAAGTGACAGTACATGTTCACATCACAGATGTTTGTTTAAACTCACCCTTTAAACCTCTACTAGCAATTGAGTATTGTAGAGAATAAGACAGTCAAGAAGTGTGAGTGCTAAAAAAAAAGCAAACAGAGAAACACTACTGTCAGAGGTTGGTAATGATCCTTGAATGCTCTATGACATCTCCAAACTGATTGATACCGTAAAACTACAGTCCCAAATACCTCCATATCTATCTCATCAATAATTCCATCCAGCTATGGTAAAACTTGGCATGTGTTTGTTGAAGGTTTATGCTCTTGGGTTGGGGCTGAAGGGTAATGAATCGATGATTTTATTGTTTGGAGTTTCCATGTGCTGATAATTCATGTATACAATTTTTGCTGTTGTTTTCTGTATTATCATTACTTTATAATATGTGAGAAGTACTGTCATTCTTAACTAAACGACATTACTTGCTATATAACTTCTACAATAACAAACATCCTCAAAGCGGCTGAAGGATTTGTGAAAGGTTCAGAGCACAATGGAAGGTGTTATATGCCTACGCTTAAAGCATTCATGGATGACATAACAAATCTGACATCAGATTAACACCAGGCCTGGACAGTTTTAGCATACCTGCATGAACTAATCATCTGGTGCAGAGTGAGTTTCAATCCTAAGAAGTCTAGAAGCCTGACAATCAGGAAAGGGAAGATATCTGCTGTCAAATTCATGGTTTCAAATTAAAGAATCCCCATTGCCACTGAGGAACCTGTTAAAAGTCTTGTCAGGATGTATGATGCCTCATTAAAAGAAGGGCAGTTCAACAGACAGAGGACTGGAGATTATAGACCAAAGTAGACTCATAGGAAAGTTCAAACTAATTGCTATAATAATAATAATAAATTCTTTAAGCAACTCCGCCTATGCCGGTCCCAAGCCCGGATGAAAAAGGAGGAGGGCGGCCTGCATGGAGGCCGTAAGGAGGCAGCCCCTCCACCATGCAAAGGCACAACAGGCCAATCACCTGTTTGCTTTATATCATGATTACGCGAACTACAAGAGAGAAAACCGGACTGATTCTAAAGGCGACGAACTGGAACGGACTACGGACTACGACTTATGGAACTTGGAACACAAGAAGTATAAATGGGAAGGAAGAGGAGCTGGTGGAAGAGATGAGGAAAGCAAAACTAGAAATCCTGGCTATAACAGGGATGGAACTTTGTCTCGGAGCGCATTATGGTTGTAAAAACTAAAAGAAGGAGAAAACAATCAAAACCTGGTCATAGGATGGGCCACAGGAGACTGGGATGGACGTTGCTATAGTGGTGACCCATATCTGAAAGAGCTAAAGGGGGCGTGGGTTGCATTGTGGCCCAAAATCAAAAAGATAGTATCAAGGGATGGAACTTTGTCTCGGAGCGCATTATGGTTGTAAAACTAAAAGAAGGAGAAACCATAGTCAACCTGGTCATAGTGTATGGGCCAAATGAGGATGAGAGAGCAGAGGTCAAGGAGGAATTCTTCGAGCTGCTTCAAAGGACAGTGGATGACTGCCTAGATGAAGTTATTATGCTCGGAGATTTTAATGCCAGAGTTGGAAATGACCATGCTAGATGGGGTGGAGTTATCGGAAGATATGGAGAAGATACTCTCAATGACAATGGAAAGCGACTCCTTAGATTCTGCAGTGAGCAGAATCTGATCATTACAAACACAAAGTTCCCCCATTAGCGCATACATGCATATACTAGATGTGAACCAACCAAGAATGAGAAGTCAGTGATCAACTATGCCATTGTTCGGAGAAGCTCATTCAGATATGTCCGAGATGCAACAGTCTGGAGGGGGCCAGAGATTGGAAGTGATCACTACCTGCTAACAATCAAACAAACAACTGAAAGAGTTGCTCAGCCTAGGAACTGCTCAACATCACGCAAGAAACCAAGTAAACGAGCAGGAGAAATGAGCATTAGGACCTACAAGCTGAGAGAGCCAGAGATTAAGACCAGATATCAGGGGCTTATTGCTACAGCAGTGAGCAACACAGAAGAACGACCTGATGACTTGGAAACCCTCTGGAATAAATTCAAGGATATCATAAAGACAGCTGCTGCAGAAGCATGTGGTGAAGTCCGCCTTGGGAACCAGAGAAAGAGGACACCTTGGTGGACAGAGGAAGTCAAAGAGAAAATAAGAGAGAAGAAAATGGCATGGAAACAATACTTAGGAGCTAAAAACACAACAGGACAAATGAAAAATATAGAGAATATGTGACACTCAGAACAGAAGCAAAGAACAAAGTGCTAGCAGCAAAACAGAAGTCCTGGGAAGAATTTGGAGAAAAGCTAGAAAAAAGATGCACAAGAAAACCAGAAATTGTTCTATAAGACCCTAAAGAACATGAGGAAAGAAAAACAATGCCCTCTCAAATTTATAAAGGACAAGCAAGGCAAATTGCTTACTGCCCCGAAGGAAGTAATGGAAAGATGGAAAGAATATTTCTCAGAACTCCTGGATGGTGAGCATGGTGAAGCATCAGAAATGATAACCACTAGCACAGAAGAGAAAACCAAGGATGGTGAAGATGACATAAAGATGGAAGAACTGAGGGCAGCACTAGAGAAAATCAAGATGGGCAAAGCAGCAGGGCATGATGGTATAACACCAGAATGGAAAGAATATTTCTCAGAACTCCTGGATGGTGAGCATGGTGAAGCATCAGAAATGATAAACACTAGCACAGAAGAGAAAACCAATGATGGTGAAGATGACATAAAGATGGAAGAACTGAAGGCAGCACTGGAGAAAATCAAGATGGGCAAAGCAGCAGGGCATGATGGTATAACACCAGAAATGGTTAAGTTCATGGGAGCATCAGGCGACCTATTACTCTTAAGGGTTTTACAGGCAGCGTGGTACAACAAGACCATACCAAAGGATTGGGAGATTGCCATCATAACACCAATTTTCAAAAAGGGTGACAATCGACAGTGTGGAAACCATAGAGGCATATCCCTTCTCAGTGTCCCTGGTAAAATCTACTCTAGAATCCTAGAGCAGAGACTCCGACGCCTAGCTGAGCCACAATTGGATGAGGTCCAGTGCGGATTCCGAGCAAACCGAAGTACTCAAGACCTAATCTTCACACTCAGACAGTTGAGTGAAAATGCCCTTGAGTATAAGAGTGAGATGCCTCTTGGTTTCATAGATCTGGAAGAGGCGTTTGACAGGGTCCCCTGGAGCAAACTTTGGGACTGTTTGGCAAGGAAGAATATTCCAGCACCTCTGATTCATGCTATACAGAGCTTCTACAAGTCTTGCAGAAATTATGTGAGGACAGCAAACCATAAGTCGGAAGAGTTCAGGACCATCACTGGTGTAAGACAAGGTGATATCCTATCACCTTACCTCTTCATACTCCTTATGGACGATGTCATCAAGGCATGTAAGGAGAGAACAAGAAAGTATTCAGTGGGGTACTGGAAGATGAGACAGGTCAATATTTCGGAGCTGGCATTTGCTGATGATGTTGCCCTGATTGCTAAATCAGAGGCACATCTCCAATCCAACCTGCAAGTCTGGAAGGAAGAGCTGGAGAAGAGAGGGATGGCATAAGCAGCTCTAAAACAAAATCCATGGTGATATCACGAGAAGAAAGAAAACATCAGATTAAGTTGGGAGAACAGGTCCTGGAGCAGGTCGACCACTTTAAATATCTCGGAGCTATTATAGACCGAAAGGGAAGCATCAAAGAAGAGTTGGCCACTCGAAAAGCAGCGGCTGGGAGACTTTTTTAGGCCATAAATCGTGGATTCCTCAGCAAGAAAGAGGTTGGTAAGAAAACGAAGATGGCTGTATACCGCTCCACCTATGTCCCAGTCTTGACATATGGATGCGAGTCGTGGGCAATGACTACAACCCACAAAAGCCAGATCCAAACCTCAGAAATGAGATATCTGAGGAAAGTGGTTGAAGTATCAAGAAGAGACATGGTCCGCAACCAGACAATCCGTCAAGGCCTAAAATCCCATCCGCTGCAGACCCAAATAGAACAGTCCCAACTAAGATGGTTTGGCCATGTCTGCAGAATGGGAGAAGATCGGCTACCACGACAAGCATGGGAAACAAAGAGCCAGGGATCCAGACTCCAGGACGACCCAGAGTCCGCTGGGAGGACAACATTAGACAATCTTTGAAGGACCGAGGACTAGAATGGAACCAGGCCAGGAAGAAGACAGCTGATAGAATGGTCTGGCGCTCTCTCTTCCAAACCTCTACACCTCACGGTAGAAGGGGAATGACTAAGTAAGTAAGTAATTCTTTAAGCACCAAACACGGCGCATACGGCAGATTGCTATGGCTACTGCTTATATATGAAATAAGCACAAGCACAGTGGAAGCTATAGAGCAGTGATTTTCAACCCATTTCAGCTCATGTCACACTGAACAAGGTGCTAAAATTGTCACGCACACCAGTTTTGTAAGGAGATATTTTATCATTAATAAAAAAACAAGTATTAAGATTGTGTGTTCAATAGCTAAAATTCTAATCACTGTTATTTTTAAAAACAATATTGTTCTGGATTTTGAAAGATTTTAAAAAAAACTTGTATTCATATTTGTTATTATTCCAAGTATTGAAATGAGATATCATTGAAAAGATTCTTAGCCAGAGTGACGAATCCTTTCAGACATCCCGACATAGAGGGAGCTGATGCATAATTTCCATGATAAATCGTGAGAACTAAATAAATGTTGACAACATCAAGAACTTCTTGGCTTTTTGTTGTTTCTAGAAGTGGTGTGCAAAATAAAAATTGTTCAATGATGTCTCCATTACAAACAAACCTACTGAATGCTAGGTGTAGAGCTTTTCCAGTGAAAGTCTTTTAAAATATTCAACTGGTTTCTCACATAAATGTGAGAACTTTGTGTAAAGGTGTCTTTTCAGCTTACTTACTTACTACCTAGTCATTCCCCTTATACCGTGAGGTGTAGAGGTTTGGAAGAGAGAACGCCAGACTATCCTATCGGCTGTCTTCCTCCTGGCCTGGTTCCATTCTAGTCCTTGGTTCTTCTTCTTCTTCTTCGTTTGCCCTGAAAAGGACGGTGGTTGCGTTGTGTCTGTTTACGCCTAAGCTGTGATATCTGCACCTTTCGGTCGACACATCCGACTTCAGCACGGCATTTTTTAGGGACCGGGTTTGCCTTCCCATCGTGATCCGCACTCGCTCAGCCAGACTGCACTGCTGCAAACTGTTTCCAGGACCATCACGTGGAGGTGGAGTGCGGTCTTGACCAGCTCTGGTTCGCTGGTCCTGACGCAGGCAGTCAAGCTATGAGTCACTGACTGCATTCACTATTGCTGCATCTTGGGGTCCCTAGTCCTTGGTCCTTCAAAGATTATCTAATGTTGTCCTCCCAGCGGACTCTGGGTCATCCTGGGGGTCTGGATCCCTGGCTCTTTGTTTCCCATGTTTTTTTGGCTTACTTGGAACCATAATTAGGTTTGCCAGTTTCTGATCACAAACAACACATTTAGGACAGGGCTGCTTTTCTCCAGATCAAATAAATCTGAAGGACAAATAGTCTTCATTATACTGGTGCATGATGGTTTTAGAACTAACGCTAACTGCAAGTCTAACCTATTCAAGTCAAGTCTAACACTAACTGTACTGTTTGTTATACTACTAGAATTAGTGCCAGCTACACTTGATTCATAGTCATCATCTAACTTTCATTTTTTTTTAAATTATAAATGTTTCCATGTCTAATATGCCCTAAAAATAATTAACTAAATTCAGAAATATCTAAAATGTTATAAAAAAAACAAACAAAAATGTGGGAAAGGGTCCCTGGAGACATGTATTATAATGACCTCCCCTTGTAATGATTGTCTTGGTCATGTTCGAATGGGTAAAAGTTCTCTTTAAGGGGAGGTCACAATAATGCACGGTGGCTCAGGAAGGGTGAAAATTGGGGTTGTAAAAGTACACTGCAGAGTTATTTTGGGATCTGGAACAATAGAGAAGGAAGTTGTTAGAATTTTACTATTGTAACTTAAAAAAAAAAAAAAAATTATATTGTTATTGTTTCCATCCTTATCAACCTTTTATGAAAAGTATCTTCTTCTTCAAGTACCAAACCTAGTGGCATTCATTCATAACCCTCCACTCCCAAAGGAGCATAGGCTTTCAACAAACACCTGCCAAGTCCTCCTGTCACGTGCCATCATCTCAAGTTCTTTCCACGTTCTCCTCATCATCTTCACCTCTGTTTCCAGCTCTCTTCTCCATGTGCTTCTTGGTCTACCTCTGCCTCTCTTACCCTGGGGGTTCCAGAACAAGGACTGCCTTGTAATGCTATCAACAGGTTTCCTCAGTGTGTGTCCTATCCATCGCCATCGTCTTCTTCTCATCTCTTGTTCCACTGGCACTTGTCTAGTTCTTGTCATCAGTTCCACGTTGGTAACCTTGTCATACCATTTTAATCCCTCTATTCTACGCAAGAACCCATTTATGAAAGTCTGTAGCTTTTTGGTTGTTGTCTTTGTTGTTCTCCATGTCTCAGAGCCATACAATAGGACTGACTTCACATTTGAGTTGAAGATTCTTATTTTCGTGCTGGATCCGATTTCTCTTGACCTCCATATATTTCCCAATGCAATGAAAGCTCCTCTTGCCTTTTGTATTCTTATTTTGATATCGCTGTCTGTCCCTCCAACTTTATCTATATTACTGCCAAGATATGTGTACGAATCTACATCTTGTATTGACAAGAGGAAGTATATTGAGGAGTTGGCAAGAGAGGCAGAAGATGCTGCAGCCAAGGGAAATATGAGAGAACTGTATAGCAGCACAAAGAAGCTAACGGAAATACAAGCAAACAAATTGCCTCATAAAAGACAAGAATGGGAAACTGCTCAGCAATATTCAGGAACAAATGAAGAGTGGACAGAATATTTTGGTGACCTTCTCAATAGACCAACTCCACAAAATCCCCCGGACATCCAGCCAGCAGAAGAAGAGCTACAAATTAACGGTGAAAGACCAACGAAGGAAGAAATAAAGAAAGCCATAAAGCTTCTAAGAGATGAAAAAGCGGCTGGACCTGATGGCATTCCAGCAGAGGCCATAAAAGCAGATATAGACACGGCTACAGAGATGTTATATAAATTACTTGGTAAAATCTGGGAAAAGGAAAAGATACCAGCAGAATGGAAGGAAGGATATCTAGTTAAGTTGCCTAAGAAGAGAAATTTACAAGAGTGCCCAAATTATAGAGGAATAATGTTACTATCAGTGCCAGGAAAAGTATTAAACAGGATTATTCTTGAGAGATTAAAAGAGTCCATAGACAAGAAACTGAAAGATGAACAATCAGGTTTTCGACAAAACAGATCATGTACAGACCAGATTGCCACTTTGAGAATAATAGTTGAACAAAGTCTGGAATGGAATTCACCACTATACATCGGATTTGTGGACTACGAAAAGGCATTTGATAGTGTAAACAGAGAATCACTTTGGAAATTGATGAGGCATTATGGAGTTCCCCTGAAGATCATTAATTTAATAAAGAAAACATATGAAGACATGACATGCAGAGTTCTTCACGAAGGACAGCTTACAGAACCGTTTGGGATAAGAACAGGAGTGCGACAGGGATGCCTCTTGTCTCCATTTCTTTTCTTACTAGCAATAGACTGGGTTATGAGATCATCGACAACACACAACAGAAATGGAATCCAGTGGACACTGACTAAGCAGTTGGATGATCTGGATTTTGCTGATGACTTAGCTCTTCTGTCCCATAACCGTAATCAGATGCAGGACAAATTGAAAACACTGGATGAGAGGTCACAGCAATTGGGTCTGAAAATACACAGAGAAAAGACAAAAATAATGAGAATAAATGCAGGTAATGATAACAGGGTTGAACTTGAAGAAACACCAATACCTAGTGGCATAGGAGATCATATCTCTCCAGAACTTCCCATCTCCAGTACAATTTATCAATTGCTGTTGACTTCTTTCCATGCCATAACGTCAAGCTGACCAGTATCTGCTCTCTTTGTCTTCCCCTATCTCTTTTTCCTTCAATCTTACCTGTTGTTAAAACATATTCTAGCTTTCTTCTTCTCATAACGTGGCCAAAAAATAATGATTGCTTCTTTCTAACTTGTGAAATGAGTTTCCTTTGTGCATTGGCCTCTTTCAGGACATCCTCAGTACTCTTTTTTGACTGTCCATGGTATTTTTAACATTCTTCTGTAAAACCACATCTCTATGTCCTCTAGTGCTTTCCCTACTTGTTTACTTATTGTCCATGACTCACTCCCATATGTCAGGATTGGTTCTATATAACACTGAAGAACTCTCTTTCTTACTTCTAATAACCAAAAATTGTTGCATAACATACTCTTCATTTTATAGAATGCAGCTTTTGCCTGAGCTATTCTGCTCTTCACTTCTGAGATGCATCTTCCATCAGCTGTTATTAATGTGCCCAGGTATGAGGGAAGGTCAAAAAGTAATGCCTCCTATTTTTTATGTATGTAAATACTGCATCGGTGTGCAATTTGTAAATTTAGCAGGATTCCTCAAACACTCTTCTGCACTGTATAGCATTACCAACCTGTTTCAGTAACAGGTGGCACCACTGTAACCGTTTAAAAATGGCTGCCAAAGACGTTCGGTTAAAACAACATTATGTCATACAATTCCTCAATGCTGAAGGCAAGAACCCAATTCGCATCCACGAACGTTTGAAGAATGTTTATGGAGATTCAACAGTGGATGTTAGCACTGTCCGATGTTGGGTACATCATTGTGACGAAGCTGAAGTAGGTCAGTCCCCAATGGCTGACGCAAAGCGGACTGGCCGTCCGTCTACCGCAGTGACTCCACACAACATTCATCGAGTTGATGGAATCATTCGTGGTGACCGTCGGGTAACACTGGATGAACTTTCTTCCATGTTGTCCATAAGTAAAGGCAGTGTCCAGAACATCATTAAAGACCTGGGTTATTCAAAAGTTTGTGCATGGTGGGTACCCAGAATGTTGACAGACAGACATAAAGAAACAAGGAAAACCATAGCCATCAACCTCCTGCACCGTTACGAAACTGAAAGAGAAGAGTTTTTATCGAATATTGTGACAGGTGATGAGACTTGGGTTCATTTTTTTGACCCAGAATCCAAGAGGCAGTCAATGGAATGGCATCACACAACATCGCCGAGTTTTCTTTGGCAAAGCCATGAATATGGATTTTAACAGATCATCAGGTCTTTGACCACTGTTGTAGATTTCACTTAACAGTTTTGTTATCACTTCTAATCCAAATTCTCCCAAATCTTGCTTTTCCTCTATTGTTACATTATCTGGTGTAGCGGTCAGTTTGCTGAGTCTATGTACGTAAAAGTGCCTGATTAAAAGCTGGGAACATTATTATTAATTTCCTATTCTAAGGGCATTAATCCATGTTTTGATTGGGATGATTGTTGACAGGGTAGTGATCTCACTTGTCTGTTATGTCTGTGGTTTGATTTGAAAACCGATGTCAGTTTTGCCTGATATGGTTTCAAACCGTCTATTTTGAGCTGTGCTCAAAAGGTCTTGCGTGTCAGTGCGCATGCGTAGCTTCTGGCGCGATTTTGAAGAGGCCATTACTGACGGAGTATCGGGCTGTGATTATGAGAGTCAAGATGTCTTTTTGATAAGTCCTCTGTGGGTCGACAAGATGTCGTATATTATTTCATGTGTATATTCTACGCCTAGGAGGCGATGTGAGTGTGGTGATATTTATTCTGAAGGGACAGAAGGTAATTGACTCTTTGAACTGTTTCCCTTATTTGCTAGAATCTTCATGACTCGTATTATAGACAGCTTATGATTTTTCCCTGAGCGGGAAAACGAGCCACCTAAGTATCCTGAAAGGAAGCTCACTATGTATTCTGATATTATGCACTAGGCTGGTGCATGCCCGAAGTACTTATATATTGTTTGTATCCCGCAAGCCGGCGATACTGTGTATACAAGGTGGGATTCCCCTTGTTTGATGAAGAATCACCCGGAGGCCATTTTGAACTGTAAGTCCGCCATTTGTGCGGCCTGTTGGAGACATCTAATATCTGACTTACTAATGTCAGAGTAGAGTTTGTTTAAACTCACATATGGGGATATATCTTCCCTGAAGCTGATGAGTGAGAGAATTGTACGAGATCAGCTTTACTAGATACATGCACAGCTGGATGATGAACTTTATCAATATATTATGACCATGAACTGTTCTATGACTATTTATATTCATGTCGGCGTACCTGTCGCTTGTGGCGTAATAAAGTCCTGTAAACATCAGAGGTGTTCCAGAACTCTGTGAATTCATACCTGTATAACTATAGAGTGTGATGTCATTTTATGCCTGATTTTCCTACTTCCACGAACCTTTCAACACGCATTCGCAAAACCATTGAGATCCACTCACTCTACATACTTCATACTACACCTCAAGACATCCACACGAATGCCAGTATTGTTGCGGCCAACCAGGGCCTGTATGTAATCATATCAGCCTGCACTGAGCGAAATCATATGAATACTGACTCTGGACATTCGTCAACATTCCACACTTAATATTTACAGTGGTCAAACGGTACCTATGCTATTTGTGTCACGGGCACCCGCCACGCTTCAACGCATACAGTGACATTCCAGACTGTTTACATTGTACGAGCCTTACACACTTAAGAAACAGCTCGTTACACCTACTTCTGGCCTCCAAATACATCTTAACATCTGGTCCATGCACTTTGCCTTTCTTCATATGGTGCATGGCAACCTCTACCTCTATCACAAGTATTAGAGATCTTTCACAACTGTCTTGGTCGTTCAAATTTGGTCTTTCATCATCGTGCAGCTCCCTGATGTATTCTGTCCACCATTTTATCATATTCTCATGACCCATTAACAATGCTCCTTATTTTAATTTCATAATGCCAGTGGCTGTTTGTGTCCTTCTGCCTGTTAACTCATTTACTTGCTGGTACAAAGATTTTGTGTCTTTTCTGTGCTGTACATCAAGCTCTCTGCATTTCTGGTTTAGCCATGTGTGGCCGCCAGCACTAACAGGTGGCTACCTCACTTGGCCATTGTATGCCCAGGTTCTTTGCCTCAGTAGATAGCGATGACTGATGATGATGGATATGTACAACAACAATACAGAGTGGTCATACACTATGAAGTGGTACTTCTATCACAACTTGAGGAACACTGCTTGAACAGGAACACTGTTTATTTACACTGCGCAACAGTAATATAGTTGGACTTCCAACCATTTGGTCCTGTCAACATACTTTCATACAGCTCACTTGCCAATGACAGTAGACTCTGTTTTATATTGCTTTATCTGTCTCTCTTTAGATGTTACTGTTGCATATCTTCTTAAAACTTCTTTGACTATTTAGTTATTACTGTTCATGTTCAGGTTACTAGGTTGTAGTTACCAGATGACTCCGAGGAATGATGCTTTCCCTGAACATTAGCTGATTCCTATACTGGCCTGAATAAGAGGACCACTGTACTATGTTAACTACTGCACTCTACGTACCGTATTAACGAATGAGAGCATAACACGCTCTTCCAATCTTCACCTCCTTGTCAGAATAATATCTATTGAAAAACTTGTACTGCATACATCTGCCACCGCAGACCTACGAATTTACATAGAATCTTGAGCAAGTCACTGTCAACTGAACATGGCTACCCTCATATATCTGGGGTATGTGCGACCTGCACTGCTTTACTCACGCTTCTGAGCTGCTGAAAAACGTGCCTACCCGGATTTGTTAACCTCTTTTCAGATTCTCTGTCTCATGCACATTGTTTTTGCGCATCCCCTTTTTCTACTCTTTCTAGACTTTCCTATGTTTGATTCTCACTATTCGTTCCCTTTATCTGCCACTGTTGACTCTGTTTTATGGTTGAGTACAGTTTATACTGGTGAAGAGGTAGCTTAAAACGCGAATGGTTAAAATGAACAAATGTCAACAATATTCTTCAAACGAACTTCAACAAGTAGTGTTGAACTGGGTGAACTGGGCAAGTACTGGCAGTACATAAGTCGGTGATGACTGTACATAGATTTTATTCAACACTCTGGCATTGTTGAATGTACGGCATATAAAATATGAAGCATACGAATAAATAAACTGGTTTACACGTAGGTATTATTCCTCTACGGTAATCTAATATGACCACCGACTCATCTGTCCATTCTAGGAAATTACATGCTAAGATGACTTCCCGCTAGACTACAACTGGGAGCGGCCTGATACTTTAGTTTACGGCAATAAATATACAAATATAACCGGGGCGACACTTACATGATCCTTCCATCATTGGCTTCGTCAAGAATACCAATTGAATCAATATAACATACTGGCTTATACAAAACTGCCAGAAAATTCCAATAATCTATATCTCGGACATAACAAAGTCCGCACTGCCCCGTTCAAAACATGACGTCACAATTCCCCAAACTAGGTTACCCGTGCGTTCCAAAGCAACTCACATTGCCTTGTGCACGTCAGTGCGTGAATCAATCGAACGCTCAAATAATATAACTATAAAACTGGTGCGTACATTTGGCAGGACCGAAGACTACCCCCTTAGGTAATAAATGTACGTAACAGCCACACATGCTTCTTTTGCTATTTTACATTTGTTTACTATTTCCTTATTTAGTCTGTCATATTCTTTGTTGTCTTACTTCTTCTCCCTTCTTGCATCCGTCAGTTTTAAAATTTCATCTGTCATCCACTTCTTCTGTACAGTTCTCTTTACTTCTGGTATGATTTCTTTTGATGCTTGATGTATTGATTCCTTTAGCATTTCCCACTGTTCATCTATGCACTGTATTTTTTCTATTGCATTGTACCTATTCTGTACTGTAATGTTGTATCTTTCACCCATTTCTTTATCTGATTTAAGTAAGGCTAAGTTTAACTTGATGTTGTTAAAAGCTCGCTTTACTTTCTTCAATTTTATTCTAAGCGTTCCTATTACTGGTACATGTTCACTGTTGCAGTCTGCTCCTGGCCTAGTTTTCACAGATATAAAACTGTTTCTGAATCTCCTGTATATTAGTATGTGGTCAATCTGATTATGAACACTGTTTCCCGGACTTTTCCACATCCAAAAGTGTCTAGGATGCTGTTTAAATCAGGTGTCTCCTACCATCATATCCTGCATTCTTGCCCATTCTATCAATCTGTCACCTCTCTCATTTTTTTCTCCCAGGCCATAACCACCAGTCACATCAACTTTTTCATTTCCAACTTTGGCGTTGAAGTCTCCAAGTATAAGAGTTGTCTCATGAGATTTACACTGAGTCATTGCCATATCAAGTCCGTTGTAAAATGTGTTACTTTCTTCTTCCGTACTATCTGTTGTTGGGGCATACTGTCGTAAATTTTATTTGAGATAGGTCTTAGAAATAGTGGTCCCATTAGAGTGAAGAATGATGGTGAATGCTCTATGATAGAAAGGGGTAAGAAATAGATAGTTGATTCACAAGGGTGCTGGAAAGAGTAAGGACAGTCTCTGAAATCGGGTAATTTCACAGATTTGCCTATCTTACGACAATTTTTATTTATCTGTAGACTCCTAAACCTCTCCTGGCTAAACAATTTTTGAAAGTTTCCAAACACTCAAGTACACACACCTATTTGGTGCTTCAAACACACAAACATGAATACAAACTACATATAACATATATGGATAATGGGTCGGCCAACACAGTACTATAAGGTTAATGGCGTTTATTTATCATTTAAACCAAAATCACAACATCTAGCATGGTACAGTCAAAAATCATAGTTACAGAAAAATACAAATAACAAGGGGGGGGGGGAGGTTAAGGAGTAGTATCCCAATATGCCCTTCCCTCTTGTATAGACAAAGAAAAACCCAGTCCAAAGACAAATGGTTATCAGAAAGAGATACTTTAACCCAAAAAGATAGATTAATTTATTCTGATAAGGGGTTTTACAATATTTAGTATGGGGGGTAGGAACAGAGTCCTAGTATTCTCCAAGTTATCCCTTGACTAAGCAGATTAAGGGAGGGGAAACAAGCAAAGGTAAGCAATCCCACTTAAAGAGAACAATACAAGGAATACAGTATAAGGATATTTACCAAGAATAGAAAATTATAAGTTTAGCTAATATATCTCATTCATTCATGCACGCTAGCAATGGCCATCACACATTTCCTCACACTTACCGATCGTAGAATCTGGCACTCCATAGAATAACACAAACAGCAATTAAATTACTCAATAAAAGGTATGAGTCTCTTCCTTCGTTTTCCAGCCCCAGATTAGCGGGTTTGGCGTTTAGCAAATTTTTCCGTAATCGCTGGAAGGTGAAGCATTAGTGTTACTTTTTGATTTATTATATAAAAAGTTTCTATGGGATGGCACAGGCACAGGTAAAGTTATGAGAAGGTAGTGGTCTCATGGATTTTCACCGCTGGTGGTTGAAAACATCTATAGGGTGATGACAAAGACTGAACAGTGAGTTATGTTTCTTTTTCTTTCGGGGTTTTTAATCCAGTGGCAAATACGTGACTGTCAGTGTACATAAATATATTACTCTTTTCCACAGCAGAACAGTAAAAATTAAATATATCGCTCTGGCAATTGTTCTTCTCCAGTTAATCTTTACAGACTTTATTGATTTATGATTTAAATGTTCTTGGGTGGCTTTATCTCATGTAACTTTAGAGAGCGAGACCGCAACGGGTTACCACAAGATTATATTTAAAAGTTCATAATATCTCTGGATGTTTAGAAGAACCGAGTCTGGAGGACTCTATAGAATTGCTGGGACTCAAAGGTGTATGATCATTCTTTGTGAAAAAATAGAAAACATGAAATCAATACACTCAATACTAATTATATTCTGACGCGCGATAATTTTACAGTTAAGACTATTTTATACACTCGTGTATTCAATTATATATTTAAGAAACTTGCCGCGAGTCTAATAGCTAAAAACACACACATATACAGAACTAAACTGTATTAATTTGTTATAAATCGCTTAACGGCTTCAAATTAAATTTAAGCATCTATTATATTAAGAAATAACGTACAGATATATCATTTAATTTACAACTGTAAACTTTTGAGATGGGTTTATTTAATAGATTTAAATTAACACAAAATCCAGTGAAATAAAATGAAAGAACTAGACCACTGATCACTTGAAAATAATATATAATACCATTGCACAGAATGAATTCACTCCAATATAGCCGAAAATCCAGAGGAAACCTAGCAGGATTCTACTATAGCTAGTGCTTCTTTAAATCTCTGGCAAACGAATGATAAACTGCATTCTTCAGTGGTCTCAATATATATTAAATGAAATGAGAGGTAATATCTAGATGTTAAGTTTAACGTCTTTTTGAAATCAATGAACTTTCTGATTCCTGCGCCGCCAGTCTCCGCTCTGTTACCTAACTATCTGACCGCTCGTCTCGTCTCTGCGGGCGATTTCAGTGCTCTCCTCTGGTTTGCACTGAGGTGTTGAACGACAGCGGGGAAATAACTGCTTATAATCGCTCTAGAGATTTGCGGTAGGCGTGGTTTAACCTCGCCTAAGACCAAGCGATATCCTGGATGTACGCATGATAAACTGTCTACATATTAATTAGCCCACGTTTTAGAATTCCTCGTTGTTATTTGTGCATGCTAATGAGTCCACGGGGAATCCACGTTCAGTCTTGTGTTGCACACAAATCCAGGGGCTGCGAAGCTATTGGAGGCTACTGTCCTATCATCTAACAATTCAGGGACTTCACTTTTCATACTATACGCACGTCACACATACAAATATATGCCCAAACAGCAGATGAAAAGTGTACAGTACTTCTAAAATGTCCCTGAATTATTTTTTGTACACCTAATTTTTTTTTAAACTTTCCCTCAGAGTCTTGCAACACACCTGGGGATCCTTTGCAGCACACAGCTAGAGAGAGAAAGGTGTGTCATTATCCATAATTTCTGTGAGATGGGGAAAGTCTGATGATGCTCAGCACTGCCTGTGCCAAGAGAAGCAGATACTTGAATATGTGCTCTTAGCTTGTAAGGTGTCATTAGGACAAGTGATACATATGGCGCTACAACAGAGCATTATATGAGCTGGATGCTACAACAGTATAATGATCTGGATGCAGAAATGAGACCTTATGAGATAACAGCAAGTCATATCCTATTGGCCGTAATTTCCCTTGCTTGTTTTCTGTCCAGTTCTCTATCCAGAGAGTGCCTGGTGCTGTCCTCCCAACAATCTCTGCATCTTCCTAGAGGCCTGGACCCTTGGCTGTTGGTTTCCCATGGTTGTCATGGCATCTGGTCTTCTCCCATTCTACAGACATGACCAGACCATTACACTCTGCCCCACTCTTATCTGCATAAGCTGAGATTCCTAGTCATAACAATGTTTGGTTGCAGACACTGTCATTTCTTGCAACTTTGACCACTGTGACAGAAGTGTTATTTCTCTTTTCCTCACGTTCCTCTTCTACCCAACATTATTGATTTACCTCTAATTTTGTGTACTAAATCATGGGCGCCATATATTGTTTGCACTTTCTTCCTTCAATTCTTGTCGTGTCTGACAGGTTATCTGTACCATTGATACAGAAACAACCATTGGAAGCTATTATCTAATTATCACCTGTGTTTCCGTACATCTCCCAGATGGATTTCTTAGACAGACAATCCGGCTTTCTTCCAGTCGAGTGTGTGATACCACCTTGTATCAACATTTATTTCCTGTGACTGGCTGCATTACACGACATTGGGTGGTAAAATTATAATCTGCCGGCCGGTCTAATTTGCCTCTTAATACTACAATTCACAGGGTGAAATGTAAACAAGTCTGGGAGCGGCTAAGCAAAAAATGTAGGTGCATAAAGTATGTCAAAAATGAAATAATAGGACGATGAGGAGGGGCAAAAAAGGTCAGAAAAGTACAGACACAAACGTATTGTCACAAAACTAATCAAGTTCCAGTTCTGCTCTCTCATTGGCCCAAGCTCTGCACTCTCTTCCAGTGTTGATGATGACTTGCTGGTAGTTCATCCAGCTCTCATCTGACTTACTCCACTCTTCTCCCTTTAATGCATTTTCAACTGGGGTCACATGTCTAATAGTCTCCTCTGCCTGCGCCATCCATGACATCCCACTCTTTATTCTTGTTCCTTTGATGTCAACTATGTTCCCATATAGGGGATGCCTTTTGTCTGTGGTTACTCGCATATATGCTTTTACCTGGGCCATCGTATATCTGGATCTAATTGACAGCATGTCCCGCATCATCACAATAGGGATATCTCGAGTACAGCCCAAGACTATACGCATCCTTTCGTTTTGAATGTGTTCCAGTAGATGGATTAACAACATATGCCAGTCAAACTGGTATGAAATTAAAGTCAAATGATGTTGTGGAAATGAAGTCAAATCGTTAGAAAAAATGTGTGACATCGTTCAGAAGGAGAATCCAAGAAATCAGAGAGCAGTAATAATACCAGTGGAGAAAAAAAGGAAATGTAACCAAAGCTTACGATAGTACAGCTGCACATCCCTTTATTCATGCCAAAAAAAAAAATATGTAAGCATATACTTTAACTGAAACTAAGACCTGCTGTCACACGTCACTGATAATGAGTTACTCAGATCAAATGGGGAGATTTTTTCTATCTAAAGATGAAGACGCTGAATAAGTGAGAGAACAATTTAAAGGTAACGTTGCTATTTTTTTAATAAAGTAAATCTCAAGTCTCTCATAGCTGCCCTGTTGTTACACGTTCTTCTTGGAGCCTTGAACAATTTATATGTACGTCTGCCCTTCAGACTTCCATCCCACTCTACTGTCCATTACTCAGTTATTATTATTTTAATTAAACTTTTGTTCTTTGTTTTACTCATCCCCACATTTATTTGGCTTCTAATATTTCGACTTTTCTTATCTTTCTTAGAAAACACGCATTGGTGCACCTTTTAAATAATACAACAAGGAAACTCCACACTTTAATACGGAAACAAGACTCCTACATGACCTATTCACAAGTCACAGAGGGATTCTACTATAATATAATCTTTAGCCGCCTTTTCATTTCCGTCTATACCAAACGGTGTAAGTATCCAAGCTTTTAGAGCAGAACATCCTCTGGAGCATTGGTATTGTATTTGCCAGTAAACCTCTTCTGCTATATCAGGTCTACTGCATTCTCGTAAGCTTCTTATATCTTGAAAAGCAGAAAGGGAGTCTATAAATACTATCAATTTATGAGGAGGGTTGCTAGAGAAAATTTCCAGAACTTTCAGAATTGCAACCATCTCAGCCATGAAAATAGATGTATTATCTGTTATACTATATCCTTTCACCATTTGCCACACGAAAACCTAAATTCCTATCCCCAATTTGTTATCATCTCCTTTAGATCCATATGTGTACACTGTAATACTGTTGTCACATAACTGGATCGTTCTTTTGTTTTTTTCGTATTTTCTCTCTCTCTCACCCATTCACTAACTATTTCTCATTTTCACTACACAGATCTCCATACTACGGTCATTGTTTGCATTTTCACACTTCGATTCATATCAGGGCAAACGTAGGTGATTATCCCCAAATATTAATTGAATCACTAAAAGTGATAACACCCAGATTGACTTCAGGTAAGACGAACGTGAAATACGGATTTTGTTGCATAACCGCTTCCGTCTAGATAGGTGCGTATCGGTCCAGCATGAATGCAAGCGATCAGGAGTGTCTGAAAAACTACGTACTCAGACCTGCAAAATTACCTGTGATAAGAATTACATATACTCTCAATCTTGGGAGACATTTGAAAAAGTGAGTTTGAAAATGTAAGAATATTAAAAATGACAATGCTAGACAAAAGAAATGACTCCTTGTATGGAGAGTCTTCTTCTGCGTTCGTCCTGAAAAGGACATTTATTACGTTGTGTCGCCGTTTACAGCAAAGCTGCGATATTTGCGCCTTTCGGCCCGACACATACGATTTCAGCATGACATTTTTTGGACCGGGTTAGCCTTCCCTTTTCGATCCCTACTCTCTCAACCAGACTGCAGTGATGCATCCTGTTTCCAGGACCACCACTTGGAGGTGGAGTAGGGTCCATACATCATCTACCAAATCATCCACTGGGATCTACCGATAGATCGGGAACAAGTGGTTACCGACCCCTGTCTTAAGGTCTCTAATGATCTTCTTCTTTCTCCTTGGCGCTCCTAATGGAGCACGGAGCCAGCACTAGTTGTACTTAGAGAGTCTGTGCTAACTTATCCGCTATTTACGGCACCTAGAGTCAACATTGCAGCGTTATCTATCTATCTATCTATCTATCTATCTATCTATCTATCTATCTATCTATCTATCTATCTATCTATCTATCTATCTATCTATCTATCTATCTATCTATCTGTCTGTCTGTCTGTCTGTCTGTCTGTCTGTCTGTCTGTCTGTCTGTCTGTCTATCTATCTATCTATCTATCTATCTGTGATGGGGCGGAAAAGACACCCGCCCCCTACCTGTTTCTAGGCAGATTTATCGCCCACATATTTTCGATGTGCGTGTAGTGGGTTTGATGGTATTGTATGATGGTGATATTACTAAATGTAATGTATGAGGCCAGCTGTGAAGGCTCCTGAGATAAAATGTAGTTGTGAATTGACAGAAGGCCTTTCTTGCTACCACTACGACCTCACACTTATTTTTTTTCTTTCTAATGAATGTATCTATGTAAAATGTCTAGGGTAATGATATGTAATGTGGTGTGATAATTATAGATACACCCACAGATATTTAAGCAGACTAATAATATTAACAAATGTTAAAATACACTGAACTAACTCACGTGTGTAAAATTTTTGATAGAATTATATTACATTTATTTGTTCTGGATCAAGTTTTATGTTGACCAGAACTTTTTTTTTAAAAAAAAAAGGATTTAAAAATTATGAAAGAAATGCATGTAATGTTACATAATAAATGCAAGAGTGTACATATATAAGTACTAGACTAGTTAGTTTTATTAAAATGTTCTAGTAGTCATCTACTTGGGAGGATAGTTAATGCTTGTGCTGTTGGGGTGGCCTCATCACACCTGTCTATATTGACTACACAGTGTCCAGTAAATTGCAGGAATTTTATGGGGTATTAGTAACTAAAAGGCGTTGGTGAACTTCCAGCAGACCAGAGGCTCACTCATCTTGCATATGTAGCTCTGGTGCTGAAATCTGGTGGTCCCACCTCTCCGTGCTGGCGGGCAATAATAGTGGTCTCTGTCACAACGTACTGCACAGATACACTCGAGTAAGATCACCAACTGAATGGACACCGCCTTGTTGACAGCTGAAACTCACAGCTCTGCAATCAAAGTATTGGCTATGTGTCAAAATTCTATTCTCTACCCACGTCTGGACACAACACGGACACAACAACCACATCATACAGACAGGTCAGATCTCTCTGACCAAACAGCACATTTACCATGGTGGTTTTACATCAGATAGGTCCTCCCAGACTATAGATTCTGAAAAATATTTATTAGTTTCCTTCCCTAAAAGTGGATAGGTAATATGTTTCATTATTCTCAACACTTGATCTGTCTTTCCTAACCCTTGTTGGAGTTTATGTATATTGTTGGTCCCTAGACCCTGACTAGGGGGGGGGGTCTAGAGCAAATCCCTACTTGTTTGTAAGGCTAGATTTCGATATGGCAGTATCAAATCACTCGAACATTAAACAATATTCAAAATATACAAAGAAATAATTTCAATCTTACCAGATTATGAATAAAGAACACAGAAATGCTAGCAAAACTCAGCTGAGCTGCTGGCTATAGTATGGCGTCCCTGAACTTATTTCACTTTCTTTCATTTGGAAATCACCACACTTTAAAATACTGTGTCTATCATCGAACAACTATTGAGGAATGGCCCCACTTGCGCGTCTGAGCGCCGATAAAATGATTGTCTGTGGCCAATCACTGCCTAGGTTTATTTGAAATTCAAATTTCCTACCCTAAAGTCATTTCAGTCATGCTTCAGTCAAGTATGGATGTTTATCTGTTAGTCTGTCCGTCTCTACTTGTTTTTTTTTTCAAAAACGTACTTGATTTTTGAACCAACCTTTCTCTCCCCTCCAAAATTTTGTCGTTAAAAGTTATATTTAGACACAGCTCCCACCAATGTCCCTTCGCTCCCATACTAAGTAGATTAAAACACCTGCGTCTCGAGGTCGTGTTTTTTTGTGCAAATAGCGACACTTTTTATTCCATACAGTCTGTCGTTGATGTGAACAACACTGTCTTTTGTCATTATCTTCAATATTATCTATCCGTCTGTAAAATTAAGAACATATTAGTTCACTGCTCAGAATGGGCCATCCGGCCAGCTAATTTTTATATTCCTAACATTAATATTACGAAAAAGTTACTTTTTAATTTTTGTAATATTCCAAACATCCGCGTTCTGCCGCTGAATTCAAATCAAAGGCTTGGTATCGCAAAAGCGACCAATAAATGACTGTGGCGTAACATATCCAAGGTCCCTTCTGTCGAGTTCCTTACTTTATGTCAACTTGGGAAACGTGACTTTTCTCCGTTTCCCCCCCAATTGCGTCTCCTTAGCCTTTCTAGTCTCACGCAATCTTTCCAGTCATATTTTTTCCTTTTTATCCGCCGTTCCCCTCCTGTCTAGCAAGTCAATTTTTATGGAGGGTGATGACCCGCGGTCTGGGCGATCATGTACTATCAGCAGCCTACGCATTATGTTTTTATCCTTACATGTTATCTTTGGAGGTATTTTACCGTTGTATCTCTGTCAATTTCACTACACATCTCCCCACTTGAAAACATGCCTATGGCAAGTTCCAAAACCAGCGATACACATAGGTAAAATTACTCCTCACGTCTGCCACTACTCTAATTTTGATCACAGGGGTGCCGACTGAGGAAATCTGCACCGACATTCAATTTGCCTGGGATATATTGGATACTGAACTGATAAGGTTGAAGCAATAAAGACCACCTCAGCAATCTTGCGTTTTCATGCTTAGCCTGAGATAAGAATACGAGAGGCTGATGGTCCGTCTCCACCACAAAAGTCCTACCATACAGATAAATTTGAAACTTCTTTATTGCCCAGATTAACGCTAAACATTCTTTTTCGCTTGTGGAGTATCCTTGTTCCGCCTTATTCAATTTACGGCTTGCATAAGCGACTGGTTTCAGTTCCCCATCAGGTGAAGATGATCTTTGCAACAAAGCCCCTCCTAGTCCTACATTACTTGCATCGGTTCTTAAGACAAAGTCCTGTGTCAAATCAGGCAGTTTGAGAATAGGCTTGCTAGTGAGTTTTTCCTTTAACTCTTGGAACGCTAGTTCACATTGTGCAGTCCAAATAATTTTATCTGGAAGTCCCTTGCGAGTCAGATCAGTCAGAGGAGCACAAATAGCGTTAAAATTCTTGATGTATTTCTGATAAAATCCGCATAACGACACAAATGATCGCACGTCCTTTTTTGTTTGCGGCCTAGGTGCTCTCTGCAGTTTTTCCAAGTTCTTAGGATCAGGGGTCATATTACCCTGATATACAGTGTGTCCCAAGAATTCCAACTCTTTGCATCCAATACAACATTTTGTTGGCCTAGCAGTTAAGTTCGCCTCCCGAAGTCTATCAAACAACATCTCCAGAGCTTCAATGTGTTCTTCAAATGTCTCTGTGGCGACGAGAATATCATCCATGAAATTCGTGATACATGGGTTATTCAGGGGATCCAACAATTTGCGCATCATCCTTGAAAAACACACTCGGAGCATTTTTCAGTCCGAATGGTAGCATATTGAATTCATAATGTCCATCCGAAGTGCTAAAAGCCAAATAAGGTCTCACTTCAGGCTTCACTGGGATCTGGTAATAGCCTTTACTAAGATCCACCTTTGAAAAGTATTTTGCCTTGTTCAGTCTGGCAAATAACTGTTGTGTGTCTGGTAATGGATCCACTTGTCCTTCTGTGACAGCATTCAGTTTCCTGTAATCTATGCACAGTCTGTGTTCCCCAGACGGTTTTCTCAACAAAACGACACTAGAACTAAAAGATGATTCACTGTGCGAAATAATCCCCTCCTTCAACAAATACTCTATTTCTTCCTTCAATGCCTTCTCCTTCGCGAACGGAATAGAATAGGCTCTCATACAGATTGGGTTTGAGTCTACCAGTTTCATGTCATACTGTAGCAAATTTGTATGGCCTGGTTTATCTGTTAATACATCTGTATGTTCCTCCAGAACTTGTTGAACTCTCTCCCTCTGGTTTTTAGTCAGGTGCTTACTGACTTTTACCTGTGCTGCGGTTTCACAAGGATGTAATGGGTATTCATGTGAGGTGAGTGGTTCTTTTTGCATCTGGGTTGCAATAGCCAAGGTCAATAAGGGGGTGCTTTCCTGGAGTGGTCTGTCCAGATACTTCTTTAACAGGTTTACATGATAAACTTTCTCCTTCCCCTTTTTGTCAATTTTATAGTTTGTTCTAGACACTTTCTCTAGAACCGTATATGGACCTTGCCAACCAATTTGTAATTTATTCTGGCTTCCGGGTAGTAGAAGCAGCACCTTCTCTCCGACTGCCAGTTCCCTGTCCTTTGCCTTCCTATTAAAATATGCTGCATGTTTCTTCCTGGCTTGCTTCAAATTATCATTTGCCAGTTTCCATCCAGCTTTCAAACGAGTGGTCAGTTCGTTCACGTATTGATACGATGAGGTAACAGTCTCTTCCGCCTTCTCATCTGTCCAGGTCCTTAATAGAGTTACATCTGGATCTTTAATTTATCATACTTATTTTTCATGGAACCCATCGGGTCCCGTCCATTAGAAGCTCTGATCCCCATAATGAGGACTTTTCTTCCTAGAATCATCACTCACAAATCGACCACTACCAATTTTTCTCTGGGTTTTGTCTCCCCACTTAAGATTGTTTATGAGAGATCTTCGCTCTCTTGTCTGTTCTTCCAGTTTATATAAGTCTGACCGAGGGATTGTCATCTTATCCTGGGTAAAATTTCTTCTTTGTACTCTTCGCATAGTGGCCATGTTAATCCATTCAAGTGAAGACTGGGTGTGAAAAGGGGGCTCCCATTCCACTTTGTCTACCCGAGTATAATTAGTTTTCCTTTCAGGCCTAAAGTTGCCCCGTGGCGTTTCTAGGTCCTGCACATATTTTCCCTTTGTGGGTGTTCCCTCATGAAATATGCCACATGCTTCTACAAAGTTTTCAACATCGACATTTACGTCGGGCCAATAGTATTTTCGAGCAATCTTTTGGCAGATGGTACCGACTTTCTCATGGTCACCATCTTTTCCAACATGTAAGCTCCTTATTAAGTTTGCCCTATATATCTTGGGAAGAACTAACTGTCCGTGACCAGGGGATCTAGTTCCTGTCTTCCTATATAATAAGTTTGTTCTTCATGAAATATTCCCCCTTGCTCGGAGGTGTGTGGCATTTGGGCAATTTTTTTAAAACAGGGCTTGAGTGTCCTATCCTCAGCCTGCGCCTTCCTCATCTCCTCTGGATGAGCATTTATAGGTTCACCTTCTTCCTCCTTCTTCTGTGACCTGGTCTGCACTGTCGCCATGATCACAGGTTTCTCGGGATTCCCCAAGAAGACGTATCTACACCCCAATATCAGAGGGTAGATTGGTTCATCTATCACTGCTGCTCTGATTTCTCCCTCCACATAGCGAGTTTTCACCGTTATCCTTGCGATGGGAAGTGTCATGAGTGGTATGTCCTTAGTCGCCCCTTGTATTTCCACTGTTTCTGTGGTATACTGACTTGGGTCCACTAGGCTAGACTTCACAACTGAATCATAATCCAAACCTGTATCATAAAGGCACCTTATGGTGACCCCATTACAAATAACATCCTCACAAACTGGGGGGTGATAAGGTTCCTGTTGTCCATTAGGATTAACCTTTAATCTTCGCGTCCCCGACTTCATTGCAGCAATGTTTGAAGGTTTCCTTTCTACAAAATTCGGTGTTATGGTTATCCTTCTTGCACCATTTACACCATCTTTTTCCTTGATTCAACGGTTTTCTTTCATTGAACTTTTGGTCATTGAACTGTGAGTTTCTGTCGCGATAGTCATTTCTTGGCCGCTCAAAGTTTGTCCTACCTTTATTTCACTGCTCTCTATTATCAAATTTATTAAATTGCTGTGGAGCTTTAAAATTGTCTATGTGCTTCTTTTTAGCACCACTTACCTCTGCCTGAGCTGCCTGATACCTCTCAGCAACATTTAAAATTTCCCCCAACTTCTCTGCACCTTGTTCCATGAGAAATTTTCTCATGTCTGGAGCCATGGACTCTCTCAATTGCTCAATCATGATCATTTCTTTAAGATCTTGGGTCTTCCCCAGAGCCGTCCATTTCTCCAAATAGGTTTCTAGTCTAGCGGAGAATTGGTGGTATGTCTCCCCAGACAACAGTTTGGCATTTCTAAATTTCTTACGATAAAATTCACCATTCTTCTCGTACCTTAATAACAAAGCCTGCTTTAACATGTCATAATTGTCTTGGTCTTCCCTTTTCATTTTGGCAAATACTTCATAAGAAGTACCTCTCAATCCCTGTGATAGCTTTAAACTCCACCTCTCTCTCTCTAACCCATATGTAGTAGCTAATAACTCAAAACGTCCTAGGTACCCCTCTATGTCATCGTCTTTTTCAACGAAATGGTCTAAATGAAACCCCATAGCTGAGTTTGAGGCTCCCAGACTGGGCGTAGCATCTGAGGCAAAAGGGCTGGCACCATTTTCAGGAGCCGGGCCTTGTAATTCCAGCTCCCTTAGTCGTAATTCGTGCTCCCTTTGCAACCTTCTATCTTCTGCCTCCCTTTCGGCAGTCAACCTTTTTTCTTCTGCCTCCCTTTGCTGTCGTTTTTCTTCTGCCTCCCTTTGCTGTCGTTTTTCTTCGGCCTCCCTTTGCTGTCGTTTTTCTTCTGCCTCAATCTGCAGCCTCTTAATTTCTCTATCAGCCTCAATTTGTAACCTCTTCTCTTCAGCTACCTTTCTATCTTCCCTTTCAATATATTTATCACATTCAGCCGTTACATATTGAATTAAAATTTGACCATCCATTCCCATCTCCTTTGCGGTCAGCACAGCAGCTGATCGGAATTTTGCTAGCTCCGCCATACTTTTCAGACAATATAATAATATACAAGCTAAATCTCTAACCAGTAAATACACTAAGTACTTTTTATGACTATAGTCTAACTAATTCTAACTAACCAGTTAACTAATTAATTATCACTGGCTGTGAAGATTCACCAACTTTTATCTGCAGGGACACTTTTAATTTTAAAGGGAATTTCACAATTTTTTTCCCCTAATTTTATTTCTCCAACCAGGAGATCCTAATATTACTGTTGGGCTAATTATCCCTGGACAAGACCCCAATGTATGTAGTGGGTTTGATGGTATTGTATGATGGTGATATTACTAAATGTAATGTATGAGAGTTGGATGATCAGGATTTTGCTGATGATTTGGCTCTCCTGTCCCATAACCGTAATCAGATGCAGGACAAATTGGAAACACTCGATGAGAGGTCACAGCAATTGGGTCTGAAAATACACAGGGAAAAGACAAAAATAATGCGAATAAATGCAGGTAATGAAAACAGGGTTGAACTTGAAGAAACACCAATACAAGATGTAGAATCATACACATATCTTGGCAGTAATATAGATAAAGTTGGAGGGACAGACAGCGATATCAAAATAAGAATACAAAAGGCAAGAGGAGCTTTCATTGCATTGGGAAATATATGGAGATCAAGAGAAATAGGATCCAACACGAAAATAAGAATCTTCAACTCAAATGTGAAGTCAGTCCTATTGTATGGCTCAGAGACATGGAGAACAACAAAGACAACAACCAAAAAGCTACAGACTTTCATAAATGGGTGCTTGCGTAGAATAGAAGGATTAAAATGGTATGACATGGTTACCAATGTGGAACTGATGACAAGAACTGGACAAGTGCCAGTGGAACAAGAGATGAGAAGAAGACGATGGCGATGGATAGGACACACACTGAGGAAGCCTGTTGATAGCATTACAAGGCAGTCCTTGTTCTGGAACCCCCAGGGCAAGAGAGGCAGAGGAAGACCAAGAAGTACATGGAGAAGAGAGTTGGAAACAGAGGTGAAAATGATGAGGAGAACATGGAAAGAACTTGAGATGATGGCACGTGACAGGAGGACTTGGCATGTGTTTGTTGAAGGCCTATGCTCCTTTGGGAGTGAAGGGTTATGAATGAATGAATGTATGAGGCCAGCTGTGAAGGCTCCTGAGATAAAATGTAGTTGTGAATTGACAGAAGGCCTTTCTTGCTACCACTACGACCTCACACTTATTTTTTTTCTTTCTAATGAATGTATCTATGTAAAATGTCTAGGGTAATGATATGTAATGTGGTGTGATAATTATAGATACACCCACAGATATTTAAGCAGACTAATAATATTAACAAATGTTAAAATACACTGAACTAACTCACGTGTGTAAAATTTTTGATAGAATTATATTACATTTATTTGTTCTGGATCAAGTTTTATGTTGACCAGAACTTTTTTTTTTTAAAAAAAGGATTTAAAAATTATGAAAGAAATGCATGTAATGTTACATAATAAATGCAAGAGTGTACATATATAAGTACTAGACTAGTTAGTTTTATTAAAATGTTCTAGTAGTCATCTACTTGGGAGGATAGTTAATGCTTGTGCTGTTGGGGTGGCCTCATCACACCTGTCTATATTGACTACACAGTGTCCAGTAAATTGCAGGAATTTTATGGGGTATTAGTAACTAAAAGGCGTTGGTGAACTTCCAGCAGACCAGAGGCTCACTCATCTTGCATATGTAGCTCTGGTGCTGAAATCTGGTGGTCCCACCTCTCCGTGCTGGCGGGCAATAATAGTGGTCTCTGTCACAACGTACTGCACAGATACACTCGAGTAAGATCACCAACTGAATGGACACCGCCTTGTTGACAGCTGAAACTCACAGCTCTGCAATCAAAGTATTGGCTATGTGTCAAAATTCTATTCTCTACCCACGTCTGGACACAACACGGACACAACAACCACATCATACAGACAGGTCAGATCTCTCTGACCAAACAGCACATTTACCATGGTGGTTTTACATCAGATAGGTCCTCCCAGACTATAGATTCTGAAAAATATTTATTAGTTTCCTTCCCTAAAAGTGGATAGGTAATATGTTTCATTATTCTCAACACTTGATCTGTCTTTCCTAACCCTTGTTGGAGTTTATGTATATTGTTGGTCCCTAGACCCTGACTTGGGCGGGGGGTCTAGAGCAAATCCCTACTTGTTTGTAAGGCTAGATTTCGATATGGCAGTATCAAATCACTCGAACATTAAACAATATTCAAAATATACAAAGAAATAATTTCAATCTTACCAGATTATGAATAAAGAACACAGAAATGCTAGCAAAACTCAGCTGAGCTGCTGGCTATAGTATGGCGTCCCTGAACTTATTTCACTTTCTTTCATTTGGAAATCACCACACTTTAAAATACTGTGTCTATCATCGAACAACTATTGAGGAATGGCCCCACTTGCGCGTCTGAGCGCCGATAAAATGATTGTCTGTGGCCAATCACTGCCTAGGTTTATTTGAAATTCAAATTTCCTACCCTAAAGTCATTTCAGTCATGCTTCAGTCAAGTATGGATGTTTATCTGTTAGTCTGTCCGTCTCTACTTGTTTTTTTTTTTTCTAAACGTACTTGATTTTTGAACCAACCTTTCTCTCCCCTCCAAAATTTTGTCGTTAAAAGTTATATTTAGACACAGCTCCCACCAATGTCCCTTCGCTCCCCTACTAAGTAGATTTGAACACCTGCGTCTCGAGGTCGTGTTTTTTTGTGCAAATAGCGCACTTTTTATTCCATACAGTCTGTCGTTGATGTGAACAACACTGTCTTTTGTCATTATCTTCAATATTATCTATCCGTCTGTAAAATTAAGAACATATTAGTTCACTGCTCAGAATGGGCCATCCGGCCAGCTAATTTTTATATTCCTAACATTAATATTACGAAAAAGTTACTTTTTAATTTTTGTAATATTCCAAACATCCGCGTTCTGCCGCTGAATTCAAATCAAAGGCTTGGTATCGCAAAAGCGACCAATAAATGACTGTGGCGTAACATATCCAAGGTCCCTTCTGTCGAGTTCCTTACTTTGTGTCAACTTGGGAAACGTGACTTTTCTCCGTTTCCCCCCCAATTGCGTCTCCTTAGCCTTTCTAGTCTCACGCAATCTTTCCAGTCATATTTTTTCCTTTTATCCGCCGTTCCCCTCCTGTCTAGCAAGTCAATTTTTATGGAGGGTGATGACCCGCGGTCTGGGCGATCATGTACTATCAGCAGCCTACGCATTATGTTTTTATCCTTACATGTTATCTTTGGAGGTATTTTACCGTTGTATCTCTGTCAATTTCACTACAGTGCGCGAGGCATTCTGGGATGTGAAAATTCTTCAAGATTGATGAAAAGGCCATAATAATGCCTTAAAATTAAGTTGTGGTGTAGAATTGTGTTTTTGCTCTAGAAATAGTTGTGTATATTTCTGTTTTCGGCCCTTCTAAAGCAAATATCGCGAATGTTATGTATGCGGCCAAATCAATACGCCTAGCGCGCAGTAAATTGTGTGATTCGACCTGGGCTTATAAAAGAGATAGCGGCCGGCAAGCGGGCCTACTTTGCCACAGCCGCCCAGAGAGAAAAGACGAATTAAGACACACTGAGCCAAGCTGTAAATGCCTTGAGCACATTAGCAATCGGGCACTGTTGGGTGTTTTGTTTGTTTGGTTTATTTGTTTAATGTCAGCTTGAGTGTGCTCTCAGTCACTGAATGGGTTGTAAAAATAAATACAGCCCCTGCCTCAGAATCAAGAGTTTTATTGTTGTTCGGGTCGGTGCGAGTGTGAAAGGAGAGTGATCACCCATCACAATATAATCATCATCATCTTCTCGCTCACCCTATCACATATCTATCTATCTATCTATCTATCTATCTATCTATCTATCTATCTATCTATCTATCTATCTATCTATCTATCTATCTATCTATCTATCTATCTATCTATCTATCTATCTATCTATCTGTCTGTCTGTCTGTCTGTCTGTCTGTCTGTCTGTCTGTCTGTCCGTCCGTCCGTCCGTCCGTCCGTCCGTCCGTCCGTCCGTCCGTCCGTCCGTCCGTCCGTCTATCTATCTATCTATCTATCTATCTATCTATCTATCTATCTATCTATCTATCTATCTATCTATCTATCTATCTATCTATCTATCTATCTATCTATCTATGTTTTCTGTCTGTCTGTCTGTCTGTCTGCCTGCCTGTCTGTCTGTCTGTGCCTACATCCATCCATGTATCCATCCATTCATCCATCCATCCATCTAAACACATATCCATCCAGCTATCCATCCATTTCAGCATTAACGTGCTACTTATAGCGGTGGTTTCTATGGCAACAAGTTTTATGTGATTGGGTTGCCAACCTTATCAAAACCTCGTTCTGAAATTCGTTGGTCACTGCTGATGTTTATGTAATAAAATATTCATGAATAAACCAGAGTCATGAATGTAGCCCGAGATTAGTTGTTTTGTTTACTCTTCAACAGTGAACAATTTAAGACAAAATCAACATCATCTGCTGATGGGGTAGATCTGACGAGAATGCAACGCGCATCTTTAATGGCACTGGAAACATGGGGTGAAATACTGAAAAAAACCCATATAGAATCATACATATACCCTGGCAGCAATATAGGCACAGTTGGAGCGACAGTCAGTGATACAGTAAAATGCTTTTTTTTCATAAATAACAACGGGATTGCGATACGAAAGCACAAGGCTGATGTACGACAGTAATAGCTAAACATACCAAAGCATTTGATGGTATAATGCTATTGGTTCCCATGAACACGGCGGCCATGTTGCTGTTTACTTCTACATTTCAATTCCCTAAGGCTTTTTTATTTGTTTAGTTATGAACACGACAGTTGAAATGGAAGCGCATCGTTGCATTTTAAAACCCTTATCCGAATAGATTTTAGATAACTTAAGTAGATCCCTGAGATTTAGAACTTCTAAAGTTTGTATCTAAAAACAATAACCATTTGTTTTTTTCAAAATTGTATAATATTATTTGCAATAAATCAAAATTTTGATAAGATGAAAAAACTGATCTGAAAAAAAGTTTTATTTTCTAATGAAAAGTATATGTGCCAAACCTCAAACTGACTGACTAGAAAATACGCAAGTTCTAATTACATTAGTACCATAAAACAAGGTTCTAAGAAAATCATGATTTTCTTCATGGGAAAGAATCAATTTCTTAAGAAAATACAATTAACAAAATTCAAAATACACCTACTTGCAATATGTCCCGACAAACGATTTAAACATATTTAGATTTAGGAAAATATAAACTATCCGAATATAGACTAAAGCCAATTTTCATTTTGTTGTTGCTTTTTTGGCTTAAAATGTGCGGAAGCTCCTCTCAATAAAACAATATTACTGACGGCTAGAGGAGCATTCATTGTATTTTAAAATATATGAATACCAAAAGAAATCAAGTCCAACTAAAAAATCAGAATTTCCTATTGAGATGTCAAGTCAGTCCTATTGTGTTGCTCTGAAACATGGAGAACAACAAAAACACCAACCAAAAAGCTACATACTATCATAAACGAACCCTAGCATTGAATAGAAAGATTGAAGTGGAATGACAAGATCACTAATATGGAACTGACGACAAGAACCAGACACGTGCAAGTGGAACAAGAGATGACAAGAACCAGACACGTGCAAGTGGAACAAGAGATGACAAGAACCAGACATGTGCAAGTGGAACAAGAGATGACAAGAACCAGACATGTGCAAGTGGAACAAGAGATGAGAAGATGCTGACGACGGGTAGGATACACGCTGATGAAACTTGTTGATAGTTATACAAGGTAGTCCTTGTTTTCGAATCCCCAGAGTAAGAGAGACAGAGAGAAACCAAAGAAGACATGGAGAAAGAGAACTGGAGACAGACTTGATAGAAATAAAGAAAACATGGACAGATCTTGACCTTGATGGTACAGGACAGAAAGACTCGGCTTATGTTTGTTCAGTTTTTTGGTTTTAATGACAATTTTCATTAAGGACACCATCAGTGCTCTGATCTCCTCTCTTAGATCGCACATAGAGGATTTCAGCACAGTGCACAAACTCTGTACCAACGGAGGGAATTCCAATGTATGTATACTGAAGCACATTAAAAACGCACCACTATTATATATATTGATGCCGAGAAGCTGGAAAAAAAAAGTGTGGGAATGGATTTTCCCCGTGTTTGTCATGAGGTAGAGAGCGAATGGCTGCTGGAATAGAAAAGGCATGATTCAACCCACGGGTTTGTGTACAGACTACATGAAAACAATGAAAGTTACACGTGCAACACGATTCCCAACAGCTATGACCCTGAAAATGTGTACGCGTTGTGGCAGTATACTCGGTATAAAAAGGCCGTTGAGACAAAACACCCAGTACATGTGCTTGAAATGCCACGACTATCTGAAAACGACCGCCAACGAGCCATTGGTATGTTGGAGACCGGAATGCCACCACAGCACTATTGTACGTCTCAATGAACGTTACGGAACCACTGGCAGTGCCTGGGATAGACTTCGGAGTGGCCAACCACGAGTTACTACCCCTGCGCAAGATCGTCATATTGTGCTGAGTCACCTAAGGAATCGTTCTCTCCCGGCAAGTCAAACAGCAAGAGCAATAGTGGGTAGACGTGGGCAAGTCTCTCGAATGACAGTCATACGACGACTCAGAGATACAAGCCTTACTGCAAGACGACCTTATGTTGGGCCAAACTTGACTCACAGACATCGTCAGCAGCACCTGCAATGGGCAGAGCAACATGTCAGATGGACTAGACTGCAGTGGAATGCTGTCCTATTCACAGACGAGAGCAGATTCAACATATCCTTTGCTGATGGACGTATGCGGATTTGGCGACGGTGTGGAGAGCGCTTTGCAGATTGCTGTGTTCGTCAGCACAACCGATTTGGAGGTGGCAGTATTCACATTTGGGGAGGATTCAGTTTTTACCATCGCTTGCCTCTTCACGTCTTCCGTGGAAATGTTAATGCTGTGACATATCGAGATGAGGTTCTGGATGCATTGGTTGCTCCTGCGTTCACAAATTATCCAGACTTGCAGCTTCTCCAGCAGGATAACGCACGTGCGCACACCGCATGCATTACACAGCAATATCTACAGCAGCAGAACATTGTGACGATTGATTGGCCTGCCCTATCACCAGACATGTCCCCTATAGAACATCTGTGGGACGAGCTTGGACGCAGAGTCTACAGGCAAGGTTCTCCAGCTAATCTGCAACAGCTCGAAGCTGCTCTTACACGTGAATGGGACTTGATTCACCGGAATTTCCTTCAGAGACTTGTGCGTTCCATGCGGAGCCGCTGCCAAGCTTGTTTGCAAGCACACGGTGGACATACCAGATACTGAGGATAGTGTGAATGAATTTTTTTATTGGTTGCATTTTTGGTTTTCTCCCTTGCCTGCACAGAATGCAATGAATTTCATAACAATCAAATGTACAAATTAATGACCAGCATGGATTCATAGGAAAATGAATAAAGATTCCAAATATGTAAACTTGTAAACACTTATATTTACATTTCACACTCTGTTCCTGAATTATACAAGTGGTGCGTTTTTAATGTGCTTCAGTATATATAGGAATCACACATTCTATAAATATTTTTGTGGTGGGTAGGTTTCTAATTTTTTTATTTTGCCAGAGCAGCGGCCTTATGGTCTACTCTTTACGATTTCCAACTGCCGTGCGATTATTAACGTGCGGAACTTGCACATGGGACCTCCTATTTTTTTTTTTCGCCATTATCCAAGAAGACTAATTATCCGATCTTATTACCCAGGAAACCGGGCGGAGTATGACATCATTAGGACCACTGATTCTGTAAACAAATTTCCATAAATTAAATTCCATCTAGAGGGAATCAAACCCGGACCCTTAAAAATTCGAGGCGGACGCCCTATCTCTTGGCCACTCGGACCATAATTATACGTTTGTTAAAGGACTATGCTGCTTGGGGAGTTGAAGGGTGATAATGATTATGAAACAATATTAACTTATCACTTTTAGTAACAATAGAAGGATGGTCATCACAATTAGCAACAATAGAAGGATGGTGATCACAAATAGTAACAACAGAAGGATGGTCATCACAATTCGTTGCACTAGACTTTGCAAAATGAGATGTACATTTCGGTGACAGTTACGGACGGTTGGTTGTTGTTGTTGTTGTTTTCGTCTACTATGTTGCTGTAATACCCTGTTCAACCTGAAAGTTTGGTTATAATTGGGGTATATAGGGTGTTATCGTCTTCACTGGTATCTCGTTCGTAGTCCTGGAGGTGATCGGTCCTGAAAAGGACCACTAGCTGGCTGTCTTGGTTCCTCTTTGTCCGTTTGTGGTGCCGTGTCGCGCTTATGGTGTTTTTTATGTCCTGCCCCAACTATTTGACTGCAACGGACCACTAGTTGTCTGCTTGGTCCTTTCTCGTTGTTGTCTGATTCGTTGTGCGTTGTCCCATGACTGTCTTTATAGTGTGTTTGGTAGGGCCTCATTCATGGCTGCACGTGCTCTTTCTTGATTGCGTATCATTTGTTGTACGATTTCGATTCTCATTTTGTCTTTCGTTTCTTTGTTTTGTTCTCTAGTTTTTGTAAGGATATCCTCAACGATCCTTCTCTCTGTTTCAATTCTTTGGAGGATTTCTTCGTTCTCTTCTTTTAGCTTTGTGAGTTTGGCGATGTCAACTTCTATCTCGTGTTTGATGGATTTTGTATCCTGTAGCATTGCCTGGGCGCTCTGTACCATTTCTCTGACGCTCTGCATATCTATTATGTCTTCACCTCTGTCCTTGTCGTCTTCGGGAGCCTGCTTGCTTCTGTTTTCGTTCTGCAGTTTCCTTTTCATTTCGTTGATTTCAGCGGTCAGCTTGTGTAGCTGTCGTCTGTCAATCGTGCGCTGTTTTTCTGCAGCATCCGCAGTCACTCTGTGTTTGGCCTCTTTGAAGGGTATGTTTTTAGACACGGCCTCCTTCAAGATGCTCTTAGTTTCCTGGAACACAGGGCATCCTCTGTACCTTGCCCCGTGGTTTCCGTGGCAGTTTGCACAGGTACGGTTTGCGTTAGTTTCTTTGTAGTTGCGGTCCTCCTTTGCCCTGGGGCAGTCGCCATATTGGTGACTACCCGCACAATACCGGCAAACTGCATCTCTCCTGCACGTTTTCTTTGTGTGAGAAAACTGCTGGCAGTTAGAGCACTGCATGACCGGCGGGATAAAAGCCTCTGTCTTTTTTGAAATAGTTTCGAGCGTCAGTTTCTCAGGTCTTGTCGGCCCTTCAACGGTTACCACAATCAGGTTTGTGTCTTTGTTGTTCCATGTTTTTAGCCTTTCGACCTGAGTGAATTTGATGTCTGCGTTTTCGGTCTGAAGTTTGTTGTGAACCTCGCTTGCGGGCCATCTGGTGTCCACCCCTCTTACGACAAACTTCTTTGTAGTCTTGTTGGTCTCCATCACTATTTTTATCTGGTGAGGCAGCATGAATTCTTTCGGTCCTGCCTCCAGTTCTGTCATCAGTGCAGTTGATTTTTCAGTGCTGTTGAGCGAAAGCACAACTCCCTTTTCGTGCCTCCGTACCTTAGCGATGCCTCTCTTTCCAGTTATTGCTTCTAGGATTGTGATTACTTTGTCATCTGGTAGGGCCCTGAGCGAGGCCTCACCTCCAGGCATCTGTGTGATCTTAACAATCCTCTCCTGTAGTACCACGTTAGAGACGGCATTTTGTTGCTTGCGAAGTTGGCACGTTCCAACTTCTGTCTCCGATTGAGTGTGCGGTCTGCGGGGCGGATTCGCATTCTGGCTCGTCTGCATCTGGTCAAGTTTCACCGGAGTTGGCTGGTCACTGTATGATGGAGACTTGACAATGACATCTCGTTTTGTCGGTGGATTGATTTTGTTGGGTTTCAATGCTTTGTTACCCTCTGTCTTCGATGTTGCCTTGTCTCTGCACAATGTAGCTACCGCCTCGACACCTTGTTTCAGCGGTGATGTTGCTAAGTCTGGTTTCGGAGCTTGTTTGTCATCTGCTTTCGAATCTTTGGGTCGATCATCGGTCGTAGTATCAGAGGTTACGTTGTTCGTCTTCTGAGAAGGACTGGCCACGACGCTAGAGTACACGTGCTCTCTGGATGCCTCTGTTTGCTCTTTGTAGGTTCTTGCTTGATGCTGCTGACAAGCGTTTGAGGGCTTCTATAGATTTTCCTCTTTTTCGCATTTGGCTTTGTACGAACCATTTTAGTATATTTCTATCGAACAATGTGTGAGCGCTGTGGACGTCCTGAAAAGGACGCTGGTTATAGTGCTGTCTTGATCTCCGAGATGATGATGAGATGTGTGATGTATGATGTTGTCGTACGGTTGGAAATTATAATCATCCTAATATACCCAGCTTCATCAGCGGATTGAAGCGAGGTTAAAGACAAGAGCTCTTACCTAGGGATACAGAAAGGCGGACAGATCAGAGGTCTGTTATATTTGTCATCATCAAGTGCCTTGACCAGCGGGAGCTACATTTTTTATTCCTCAATGGCATTGTGGCAAGTCATACTGTGACCAGTCTCATTGAATGGCACCTTGCCACAACAGCCTTATAATTCAGTCCCTGTCTTTTAAATCCATGGGTAACAGAAGCACAGCAGACTGAATATCACACGGGGAGGCAGCTTGAAAGATACATAACAATGATGAGAGTGACATTGAAGTGTTTGTCACGGAATTGCCTCCCGTGCTTTGCATTAGAAGTCCAGCAGTGGCCAAAACTCAAGAGTATCTATTATGGGTCTTCGTAGGTGTCTACCTTCGCACATGATTACTCTTGGTAGAGTTGTAAGAAGAATAAACATGCTTCTATCTCAAGGAAGCATTCACAAGATATTCAGAAAAAACGAGAACAATGCTGCATTGGCTAAGCACGTTAACTCTAGGATCTGCCGAAAACTTTTGTGAAGGATTAAGCAATTAGTACTTTCAGCTCAGTTTAAGCCTCCACCCCTGATTTACTCAGTGGAATTCTAATTATTCTGGTGTAGCTCTGTTTAGAGTGTATTTAGTAAATTGACTGAGACAAACATAAAGTACATCCAAAATGATTAAATGGAATATTAATTTGTATAAGTACAAGGGCAATGGTTCTGGCCCGTCAAGCCCCCAGTTGAAGTAATCCAACGAATGCCCTCTTATAGGTAATGGCTTTATATATATATATATATAGATATATATATATATATATATATATATATATATATATTATATATAATATATATATATATATATATATATATATATTTATCAAGAAAGACTAGCCCATACGTTTGCTTTCGTACATATACTGAATCAACTATTATTGTTTAGTTTACAATAACATACAAAAATTTAGTAGTCAATTAGTCTTTAACATGGGAAAATAAATATGGAAAATTGGGTGAAAATTAACATTAAGGTTTCCTCACTGAGGTTTAGGTAGGGCGTTAGTAATGTCCGTATTTTTGCTGTAGCCTGTTATATAAAACTTAGCTCCAGATGAGTCCTACAGCAATGGTTTTCGTCACTTCTTGGTGATGAGGGCACTTCTTCACTCAATTTGTCCGATTTCGGCGGTTGGTGGTGATGCTCTTCTCTCACACTAGCGGCGTTATTACCACAGTAGTCTGGTGGCCTGTAACCCCAAACTGTGACAGATAGAAAGAAACAAATGTCTTCTGCTGAGTTTGTTCTCCGCAAACTAACAGGCACATTGTCATGCGCTCCACCCACCAATGTTAACCTCTCAGAAGAATTAAAGTCCCGAGCACACAATGTAACTCAGGTAATATGATGAAAATTCACCAATATCCTTCTGGGCGTCAACTAGGAAATTGGAGTGCATGAATAATGATTTGCCTGAATTACAACTAAAAAGGTATATAAATCTCACAAAATGATTCTTTACACTTTAGGCACATGTGATGTAATTATCACTCATTACTCGTCGCTACTCCCATCGGGGTCTGGGGTCGCTCTTCAGTCGGGTTTCCTGCACGACTAGTCAGAAACAATCACAACTCTTGCAGTAGTGGTTCATGCATATACTATTTTTCATATGTTGAGGTTGCCAGCCTCAGGACACTTAGCAAAAAACCTGTAAAATTTACATTAGTAAATAATTTGTTTACACTTACCCCAAAATTTTGGGAATACACACTTCTCCTGGCACAGATTTAGAATGGACCCACAGCCCTGTATTAGAAACTTCAAATCACGTAGGTCTGGAAATATGAATTAATTCCTCTGACGGCTGGTGTTATGCGAATTCCTGGCCTGGGAAAACTGTTTGTATAATTCCTCTTATGACTTGGTCTGGGAAATATGAGTTAATTCCTCTGACGGCTGGTGTTTAATGAATCCTGCCTGGGCAAACTGTTGGTATAATTCCTCTTATGACTGGGTCTGGGAAATATGAGTTAATTTCTCTGACGGATGGTGTTCTATGAATCCTGCCTGGGAAAACTTTTGTTAAAATTCCTCTCTGACTCCTTGTGATAAAATCCCCAAGTTTCCAGTCTTGTATTAAAATTGCGGTTTTACTTGTAAATTCCAAAGTTGCCCAAAACGCGATCTGGTACTTATAGTTGTGGAATTGTAAGTCCTATCCTCTTTCACCTGGCTTGTAGGATGTGTTTCGTTAACGCTGCGATGAAGTCTATGCTGTTCTGTGTCTGATTCCTACAGTATATCTCACAATCCTTAGTTTCAAATCTCAGCTATGTTTTCGCCGAATGTTCCAATCAAATCATTGTAGATTCTTGCGAACCAATCAAATCTATCTAGCACTGTTTGGGTGGGGAAGTTTATCCTTACTCATCCCACGCGTATTTGAACATATTAAATTTAATATACTCGCGTGGCCTCTTACAACAGTGATGTCAAATCGTTACTTAAGACTTTCGGCACACCTCTGTCTATCCCAATAATGTGACTCTGTGTTTCTGGCGTAAGGACTTCCGCCCAGATGTCTGTCCTGACAGATTATTTAATTATCCCCTTTATCTGCGTACCTCCGCCAGACAAATGTCTGATCAGACAGTGTTGTCTTCTTTCATCGTGGCACAATACAAGCTTGTGTCAACAAGATTAATAGCTTTCCAATGGGATCAAATGTTTGACTGACACGTTTCCACAGGCGGTCAGACAGATTATGCAATAAAATATCGCTGGCCGGGTCACCAAACCTTGCGAAGCGTAACAACAGTATGGGAGTGAAATGTGAAACAATAAGATACGAATTACTCCCGTAGCAAATAGTGCCATAGGGGAGGGGCGTGTTAGAGACTTTCCCCATGCTTTGTCCAGCATAGAGCAAAATAGTGAAAATAACGAATAAAAAGGCATGATTTATGCCAAATAAAAGCGATGAGTGAGAAAAATGAAGAAAGAGAAAGGATACTACCGGAAGGCTGAAGGTATGAGAGATCACACAAAAGAGCATGTTCAGACGTTTTGTTACAAGTATCTGTCTTCGCTTTCTGCCAGTCTGTCTCTGGATTTTTAGATCTTTTTATAGTAGACATTATCTTATGTTTATTCTGCCATTAAATTCTTCTAACTTTTTCCACACATCTGTTATAGAGTTAGTTTCAGGGTTCAGTGTTATTGTCCAATAGGTCACTTGTGAAGAAAGAGAAACGACATATGGTTGGTTCACTAAGATTTAAACAGAAACTGAAAACAATTCCTAAATAGTGTTAACTAGTTTAATAGGAGCTTTAGCGCTGGCAAGGTGTGTTCAAGTGCTCTTTCCGATGGCATGGACGAAATAAGATACCTGCTGGTGTTTCAGAAAGTACCGACTTTGCTTTGTTGCAGATTTTATTGTCTCAGTATTTACGGGGGCTAGTGGGAAAGAGATCTTCGCAGTGCGATAATAAATAAGAGAAAAGGTTCAATACAGCCAAGTTTTTAACAGTACTTGGCAGTATAAATCAGTCTTTGAACTTCTGAACCGGTTATCCTACATTGCATTCAGACTTTCATAAATCGACTGACGCGACGGACGTTTCCCATCTATTGCAACTTGATCTACTCTTCGTGGCGATTCTTTTATGTAATTAAAGACTTTTTTTCAATACTTGGGTTTGTGACGATTCTTCTGTTTCATTCCTCTATCAAACTCTCTCTATGTGCTTGATGTTTTTTGTTACCCATTCTTTCCATTTGGCTTCTTGCTTTTGTTTGCCACTTTCTTTTTCTATTGTTTCTCTGTCTCTATTAATCTCCTGTCTCTGATTTTCTATCCTTTTTAGAGTAATTTCATTTTCCTCTTTCAGTTCAGATAATTTAACTAATATCATTTCATTTTCTTCTTGCAGTGCTGACAATTTAACTACATTATTGGCAATTTGGTGCTGTATGGCTTTCATTTCTTGAAGCTTTGCCTCTGCACTTTTCAGTGCATTCGTACCTTCCAAGGATGTAGTTGAACCATCCGACTGGTTTTTTGGTACTGTTTTGATACTATCTACCTGGTTCTTTCTTTCTTTAGCCAACTGTGTTTTAATCATTTTAACTTCCTCTTGTACACTCTTGATTTCTGTTATTACTTTAGTGCTCATATATGTATTGTTTTCCTTTATATCTTTAATGACCGTTTTGAAAGGGGTTTTGGTTGTTATTGATTCCATCAATGCTTTTTTGGTCTGCTGATACACTGGGCATCCCTGGAACCTGGCGCTATGGTTCCCTTTGCAGTTAACGCATTTTCTGTTTTCATTATCCTTTTTATAGTCAGTATCTGAGTTAGCCTTTTCGCACTGGGTAAAAGGGTGCGCACTGGCACAAAACCGTTAAACTATCTTCCTCCTGCAACTGTTTCGGCCATGGTCAAATTTCATGCAGTTTGAGCACTGTAAAACTGGGGGAATGCAGGCTTCTGTGTTCTTTTTAGCTTTCCCAAATAGTACTGTCTTGGGGGGTTCCCTCCTTTCTGTCGTTATTATTACCACTGATGTTACTACACCCCCTTTCACTGTTATTCATTGCACGTGTACCAGCTTTAAATCTGGGTTCTGCTTGGCCAGGTTGTTTAAAACTTCCTCCCCTGATAGGGTTGGGTTTATACCTTTTACTACACATCTTTTGGTTTCTTTTGAAATTTATATTTGTATTTTGATGTTGTGGGTCAGTTGGATCAGTTTAGATTTTTCCTGCAGTTCTTGACTTTTTTATCAATTACTTTGTCCAGGATGACCAAGATTTTGTCGTCCGGGAGAGATCGAAGCGTGGCTTGTGTTCCACCTATTTGTGTAATTTTAACTGTTTTGGGGGGTTTCCTTTCAGTTGGAGTCTTCTTTGTTTTCTCCCCTGGTTTCCTGCTTTCTTTTGGTTGTGTTTTTTTTGGTTGTCCTGATTTTCATCTTCTCTGAGTCCTATCATTTTGTTAGCTGTCCTGGTTCCTGAGTTTTCGCCCTTATTGTTTATGCTTATTGTTGTTTTTACTTCTGAGCCTCCTTCCAGTTTTTCCCTTATTGTCTCTATCCTGTTCTTTATTTCAATGTCTCTGACTTCAGGGTTCGTGTCCTGTTTTTTTCTGTCAGGTTTGGTGTTTTGTCCTTTTCATGTGTCTTGGCCCACACTTTGCCTTCCCTGGACTGTGTCCTGGTTATCGGTGGCATTGCCCCTGTCATTTAATTTGCTACAGCTCTTTTTATTATGCGCTTGGTTTTGTATGAACTTTAATGTTTATCCTTAGTTTCACTGCTTTTATCTTAAATTATGTATATCCTTGCTTTCTCTTTTCTCTTTTTTTAAATTTTATACTATTATTATTTAAGAAACACTTTAAAACCTGTCTAGTAGACCTTGTTGAACAGTTAAATCTAGTTCAAATTTTGCCAGGTACCTTTAATATATTTGTTTTACTTAAATTATATTTTGATGGTTGATTATTACTAGTAATCTGTGGTTTTTGGTTTATTTATTTATTTATTTTCTCCTCACCACAATTCCTAACTTATACAAATATTTAAAGCAATAGTTAAATAGTCCCCTAATACTTAAAATTAACTGCAATAATCTAATACTTACATCAACGTACAAAGGAATTTACCACTTAAATTATGTCTATCAAGATGGCTGCAAGATCTCATACAAGCAAGTGCCACGTGGCGCTTGAATCTATTTAATTTCAATTTTTTTTTTTTTGGCCCTAAAATTCCCGAGTTATATTAATATTCCAAGCGATACTAAACTAGTCACCAATTACTTGATATTAAATGTAATAAGCTAATACTTAAATCAAACTAGAAAGGAATCGCCACTTATCTTTATTATGTCTATCAAGCGTATTTAATAGAATTCCTAAGTTAAAATAATATTTCTAACTAACAATTAAAACTAACAATTACCTAGTCACCTAAAATTAACTGCAATAAGCTAATACTAAAGAAAAATTAAAAAAATATATCAACTTATCTGAAAACTTGAGTACTTCGATGAATTTCTCCACTATGTCTTGTCCTAAAAAGGACGTATCAGCATTGTGTACTTTGAGGTTAGCAAACATTCGTTTGTCCGCTTCAGAAGTCGGAAGTTGAATGTGTTTATATATCGAGCATAATTGGTAATTGTGATTGGGCCTATTTACAATGATTTGACACATGTGATGCCTTTTTCCCATATTGGCATTTGTTCATATTATTTGGTATGGAAAACAATATATGTATATATCCTAATTATAACCCGTCAGAGGTTAAACGGGATATTTTTCATAATTTATATATATATATAATCATCAGCTGCCATCTCCACAACGAAGGTTGGCTATAATGGATCTCCAACGTCTTCTGTCTTTTGTATTGATGGTGCACTCCGAAAGACTCTTTCCTGTTCATGTCTTGATGTTATCTTCCAACTCATAGCGCTGTCTTGCGCGTTTGCCTTCATCTCTCCTTTCCATTATGGTTCTGCAAGCTGCTTTGCCTTTTTTATGTGGCCAAAATATTTTAGCTGGCTAATTTTGATCTCCTTCATTAGTTTTCTTTTCATACTTATATGCACTCAAGATTTTAAAAGGATGGGAGGGGTGGGATGAAGAAGTTTGCAAAGAAAAAGATTGTGTTTCTATCTCATACAGTTCACAAATATATTTTAGCATTGAGAATATGGGAAAAATACCTTTGATCCCTGGGACACCATGATTTTAAATGCCGGTGAGGTCTAGTCCAAAATTTACCTAGTTTAAAAAGTCATTCTTTTTTCTACCCACAGTCACCTAAAGATCAACCAAATCATCCACTGGGATCTACTGGTAGATTGGGATCGACTGGTTACCAACCCTTGAGCTACCAGTTTGGAAACAACAGCACTTTCCTGAAATGATAGAGAACATTCCAGGTATTGAAATAAAGAACAACCAGACTTAAACAGAAAGAATATTCCTAACCCCAAAATACAAAGAGAAACATTACCCAAGCAGCACATGGAACCATGCAAAGACAGGTAGATCAACAGTACATGCATTAGAAGGTGGAGATGGATGAGTCTTTTTGAGCTTAAGCAATGGCACACAACAACAAAAAAAGCTGTCAGTTACAACAGGAAAATTCTCAAGTAACTTAAGAGCAGAATCAGAGGCCTTAAAAACTGCAGCAGGAATCCTAATGACAGAAACTCAGAGAGACAAGTAGCTATCTTTACAGATGTGCTGTCAGTAACTGAAATGCTGAAAAGCCAGAATAATGCCAACCTGGATGACCAAAATGTAACTGTCCATGAACTATGTCAGCAGTTCAAATGAGGTGTGTTACAATGGATCCCATCTCACTGCAGTGTCGCCAAACATTAGGAGGCTGACAGATTGGCAAATGAAAGTGTAAAGCTACCTCAACTTAACACAAGCATAATTTATAAAGAGGTAAAGAGTTTTACCAAGAGCAGATACAGGTGCGAATGGGAAGCAAAGCATCCAGGCCACCAAAAAAAAATGATACATGCTACCAGCTCAGCAGAAGTGAACAAGTCGTTAACTTCAAACTTTGCACACGCCACAAGAGATTGGGGTACCGATTATTCAACAAGCTAAAAATAGGAACTACTGATGAGTGTAACTGTGGCACTGATAAAATGACTGCTGAACATCTGCTTCAAAGGTGCCCAACTTATGAAGAATGAGAAAGTGCATATGGCCATCACCAGTACCATTCCTGGAAAAACTACGGAGATTCCAACAACCTCGAGCTGATCACTGCTTTCTTTGAACATAAGTTGACATCTGAAAATAATGAGAAGAAGAAGAAAAAGGAGAAGTAAATGAGTACCAGACTCCGCTCTTGAGTTATTTAAAGACAAAGCAACAAGGAAAGGAACTGGTCACGTCATGGGTGATGCTGTATAGTAAATTCTCTAACACTTCACTCCCCTATGGCATGCATGGAGGCATATCTGTAGTCATCCTTATATGACAGCCAGCTAATCTCAATGCTACAGTATACAGATTTAGAACTGAACCTTGTGTGCCCTACTCTCAACCCTTTCAAAATAAAGCTTGTTTGCTCTTCATTCCTCATTCATCACTATCATGCTATATAGCACCACCCACCATGCAAATTCTTCAACTTGACATTGGCATGTTATATAGCAGCTAGCTCAGCAGCCCTGGGTAAATAGCAACTAGCTCAGCAACCCTGTGTAAATAGCAACTAACTCAGCAGCCCTGGGTAAATAGCAACTAGCTCAGCAGCCCTGGGTAAATAGCAACTAGCTCAGCAGCCCTGGGTAAATAGCAACTAGCTCAGCAGCCCTGGGTAAATAGCAACTAGCTCAGCAGCCCTGGGTAAATAGCAACTAGCTCAGCAGCCCTGGGTAAATAGCAACTAGCTCAGCAACCCTGGGTAAATAGCAACTAGCTCAGCAACCCTGGGTAAATAGCAACTAGCTCAGCAGCCCTGGGTAAATAGCAACTAGCTCAGCAGCCCTGGGTAAATAGCAACAACACCAATAGTAAACAAAAATAAACATTAACTCCTGCTGTATTAAAACCTAAAGCCCACTGATGCCATTTTGAAATATTCAAAAAGTTCAACTGTTGCTTATAAAACATGACATTTTCTCCATTAATACCCTTCAGCTAATCAAGGAGAATCGACCTTCAGCAGATACATGCCAAATTCTCCGGTCCTGTAACATCAGCTCAGGGTCTTTCCCTGTCCTCCTTATTCATTTTCATTTCTGTTTCCACTTCTCGTCCCACGTGTTTTTTTTTTCTGCCTCTACTTCTTTTTATGAGTGTCCAATTGACAGAGTGGTTAGAGCGCTGGTCTCTCACGGCAAGGATGCTGTGTTCGAATCATGGTATCGACACACTCCAGTCGACACAGCTGTAAATGGGTACCTGACTCGGCTCTTTGAATTAGGGAAGGAAAAGGCTGAAAAGAAGGGAAATGCTGACCCCACCTCTTGGTGCTGGACCTAGTATGGGGAAGTCTCTAACTTCACTCCCCTATGGCAGTATCTGCTGTGCGACCTGAGTATTCTAAAACAGAGACTGTCTAGTCATGATGCTGTCCGCCATGTTTTCTCAACGTGTGTCCTAGCCATCTTCAGCATCTTCTCATTTCCTGCTCCACTGGCACTTGCCTGGTTCTTGTCATCAGTCCCACATGTGTGGCTTTGTCATACCATTTTAATCTTTCCATTCCATGCATGCATCCATTTATGAAAGTCTAGCCTTTTGGTTGTTGTGTGTTTTGGTTCTCCATGTTTCAGAGCCATGCAATAGGACTGACTTGACATTTTAATTGAAAATTCTGATTTTTTTATTTTGTTGGACCTGATTTCTTTTTATCACACATACGAGGAGGAGTCAAAAAGTAACCTTAATAATTTTTTTAAAAACAGAATATGCACAAATAGGAATGAAAGCACTTAATCACTTTTGAACGTAGTCCCCATCAGTTCAATGCAGGTGTGCCAGCGCTTCACTAATGCCTGGATTCCGAGAGAAAAGAACTCTTCTGACTGACTGCATAGCCACGTATGCACCGCCTCTTTCACCTCATCGTCCGTACTGAACTTCTTGCCACAAGTGCCTCCTTGAGGGGTTCAAACACATGATAATCACTCGGTGCGAGGACCGGTGAATATGCAGGATGTGGAAGACACTCCAAATGCAGATTCGGGATTTTCGTTACTGTCGCACGAGCTTTGTGCGGCCGTGCATTATTATGCTGTAACAACACACAAGAACTGAGCAAGCCGCGACGTTTTGACCTAATTACAGGTTTCAAGTGGTTCTGAGGCAGATAACAGTATGATTCGCTGTTGATAGCGAGTCCCCTGGGCATGTAATGTACCAGGATTGGGCCTTTACAGTCCCAAAAGAGCGTGAGCAGGTTGTACGGAACTTTTTTGCTTTCGGCGATGATGAATGTCGCCACCCCATACTGGCTCACTTAGTCTCTGGCTGGAAATAGTGGACCCAGCATTCGTCACCAGTGACTTACAGTGTAGAAAGACATCTCCTTCAGCTTCATAATGTCATAACAGTGTTTCACAAACATCCACACGATGTTCTTTCAGTTTGGCGCTGAGTTGTTTTGGTACTCACCTAGCGGAGACTTTGTGGTACTGCAGCACGTCGTGAATGATGTGATGCACCGAGCCATGACGGATCTTCAGTTCTCCAGCCACCTCGTCGATTGTTATCCGCCAGTTTTCCCGTATCACTCGTTCCACTGCAGTGATAGCGTCATGCGTAGTCGCAGTGTGAGGCCGGCCGGAGCGAGCTGCATCAGTCACAGTTGATACCCCACTTTTAAACTTTCTGTGCTACTCATAAACCTGCTGAAGCAACACACAAGCATCCCCATGCTGCTTCTTCATCCTCCGATGAATGTCTGCTGGTTTCTCACCCTCACGGTAGTGACGAAGTGCGACGAAAGAGCAAAGCAAGCGACGAAATCTGGAAACGTTATAGTTGAAAACTGACGAAAGAGCGAAGCAACGAAACTCAAAGCGACAAAAGTCGAGGTATGCGTATATATATATATATATATATATATATATATATATATATATATATATATATATATATATATATATATATATATATATATATATATATATATATATATATATATATTTACACATCCATTAAGGATGAACAATCTGTACCAAAAAAAAAAAAAAAACCATACAAAGAAGGGAAAAGACCATGCAACGACTGTTGTGTTCTTTGAGAAAACTAAAGAGCGTTATTTCTTCCTGTGCTTTCAAGTAAGTTATTAGTTACTGCTTTTCCCTTGTTTGTATTGAGCACATTTGGTACAATTCTGTACATGTCACATGACAGGAAACTCAATACAGAGTGTTACAACAACAGTTTAGGCTCTGTAATCTCCTTTACACTCCTTACAAATGGAGGGGGTGGGCTCACTAGAGTCATGACTCTCAAGTGTCAGCCTCCAACAGGAGGCTTTCGAGCCTCCGCTAGGAATTGAGCCCACTCCACTTTGGTTGCAACTCTCAACTTCACTCTTGGCTTTATCCATGCTGCCAGCTGGAGGTAATTGTGAAAGTAACCACTTTTTGGAATATAAATTACTGTGGAGCCTACAGAAACCAAGACGAGAATAGGAATGGTGAAAGTTACGTTAAACAACATGAGAGATGCTTACATCTAAACAACTAACTTACAAATTTAAACTGAGAATCATGAGATGCTATAAATTTTCTTTATTGCTGTATGGTGTAGAAACATGGACAAGGAACAAGCAGTTAGAAAAAAGAATTGAGGCCCTTGAGATGCGGATATATAGAAGAATGTGGCACATGTCACAGAAAGAGAAGAAAACAGAGAAAACCTAGACAACCTAAAAATGAAAAGAGAATTGATGAAGGAGATCAAAATTAGACAGCTAAAATAGATAGGTTATGTAAACAGATGTAACACCGTACTGAAGATTATAATGGAAGGCAAAGAAGAAGGCAAACATGCAAGAGGAAGACAGCACTATAAGTGGGAATATAACGTAAAGAGATATACAGGAAAGAGTATCAAGAGTGCACCAGCAAGAAAAGAAGGCAAAGTTGTTGGAAATCCATTGCAGCCGACCTTTGATGCGAAGTTGGCACCTGATGATGATGAAGGCCTACAAAATTTCATAGCCTGTATCGGTTGTTCCACAACCAACATGTAGCTATTTCCACAACCAACATGTAGCTATTTCCACAGTTTTACTGCACCTTTAAAGTGCCATTGTTCTTGATTGTCCTTTCACACGCAGTAGTTACTTACTTTCTTACTTAGTCATTCCTCTTCTATCGTGCGGTGTAGAGGTTTGTAAGAGAGAGCACCAGACTATTCTATCGGCTGTCTTCCTCCTGGCTTGGTTCCATTCTAGTCCTCGGTCTTTCAAAGATTGTCTAATGTTGTCCTCCCAGCGGACTTTGGGTCGTCCTGGAGGTCTGGATCCCTGGCTCTTAGTTTCCCATGCTTGCCATGGTAGCCAATCTTCTCCCATTCTACAGACATGGCCAAACCATCTCAGTTGGGACTGTTCTACTCGGGTCTGCAGGGGCTGGGTTTTTAGGCCTTGACTTATCGTCTGGTTGCGGACCATGTCTCTTCTTGTTACTTTAACCACCTTCCTCAAATACCTCATTTCTAAGGTTTGGATCTGGCTTTTGTGGGTTGTAGTCATTGCCCATGACTCGCACCCATACGTCAAGACTGGGACACAGGTGGAGCGGTATACAGCCATCTTCCTTCGTCTTTTTACCAACTTCTCTTTTGCTGAGGAGTCCTCGATTTATGGCTTGAAAACAGTCTCCCAGCTGCTGCTCTTTGGGTAGCCAACTCTTCTTTGATGCCTCCCTTCCGGTCTGAGACAGCTCCAAGGTATTTAAAGTGGTCGACCTGCTCCAGGACCTGTTCTCCCAGCTGAATTTGATGTCTTATTTCCTCTCGTGATATCACTATGGTTTTTGTTTTCGAGCTGCTTACGATCATCCCTCTCTTCTCCAGCTCTTCCTTCCAGACTTGCAGGTTGGATTGAAGATGTACCTCTGATTTAACAGTAGTTACAGTAGATCATATATTGAGGCAGCCACTAGACGTATTGCACATACCTCCACAGCTATGTTTTTTGCTGTGAACCCATCGTATCAAGTCTGTGACCAGGTCCATATTTTTGACCAATCTGATCGAGTTTTGCTCGTCGAATTTGGATTCATCATATGTTATCAAAAGAGGTAGTATCTAGATTTAGAATGTGTTAAGGTCCAGGGTTTCCTATAAAGTCACACATTTTAACTGGAATATGCTGTATAGACTACCCTTTGTTTGCTCTGTCATAATATCTTAAGGCCTGCTTCTGTTTTTTGGAATCAAGTCACTATATAACTTTTCATTTGGGAAATGTCACTAATTGGAGCCATAGTTGTTCCATTTCAAGACCACAGATTGGTATAGAGAGAGAAAGAGAGACTGGATAATTATTTTCTTTTCTCCAGTGCATGAATAGAAGATATTGTAAAGTGATAAAACAATGATGTATAACGTGATTTTTTTGATATATCAGTTCAAATATTTTCTAAATGTTCTGTGACAAAAATGCTACTACACAGGAAAGATGCAGAGAAAAAGTTGATAAACATGAAACTTGTATGGTGTTGAAATAGGATGATTTTATTTGTGTGTGTTGATATTGGTTTCTAACTTTTAAGAGAAGAAAAAAATGCAGAGAAAAACAGCCAGAAAATAGTACCCACTTTTTATGACTACGTTATTTTCTATGGGCAGCGGGCAAATGTGACCGCAGTTGAGTTTGAAAGATGTTTGTAAGAGAGATATGAAGGCATTGGACAAAAATCCATAATCTGGGAGGATGAAGCTGGTGATCGCACCAAGTAACAATACTCCCTAATGGCACCACCTCAGACTTGGGGAAAAGAAGCTCTCAGAACAAGCCAAAAGAACATGGCGAACGGAACATCAGGCATTAAAAAAACAACTGAGGGCTATCCCCTCAGGGGTGCATTCCCTTACTCAGTTATGACTAAAGAGGGTTACTACTAATGCCACAAGGAGTTTGAGGTGTTGGCTCCATGTCACTGTCCCCTCGGTCATAGGTCAGTAACAGTCGTGTGTGCCTGGCTCCATGTCACTGTCCCCTGGGTCATAGGTCAGTAACAGTCTTGTGTGCCTGGCTTCATGTTACTGTCCCCTGTGTCATAGGTCAGTAACAGTCGTGTGTGCCTGGCTCCATGTCACTGTCCCCTGGGACATAGGTCAGTAACAGTCTTGTGTGCCTGGCTCCATGTCATTGTCCCTTGGGTCATAGGTCAGTAACAGTCTTGTGTGCCTGGCTCAATGTCACTGTCCCCTGGGACATAGGTCAGTAACAGTCTTGTGTGCCTGGCTCCATGTCACTGTCCCCTGGGACATTGGTCAGTAACATTTTTGTGTGCCTTACAGGAACTAATGATTTTAAAAGTTTGTGTGTGTTTGCACATGTGTGATATTGATAGTGTTTCCAAGAGTATGCATGTCTGTTATTTATGGCAGAAGTGTGTTTGTGCCTGTGTGTTAGTGATGGTGGAAATGCATCAGTTTATAGAGAGACAGAATAGAGAATTCAACATTTAATAGATTTCAAAAAATGTATTTCCATTCACTTTTTGACTTCACACTTTGTTAACACTTTTTACGCAGTCTAATAGTGGTAACAACTGTGCTAATAATGGAATGCAGAATACAGTCCCCTTGAAAATGCCAGAAAGTGAAACTGAAGCACAGCCTGGTTCAGGTGGACATGTTGAAGGTAGGCATAGAAACACAATTATTTGTTTATTATGTTCATCAGCTGTAAAATATTTGATCTACAGCTTCAGAATGTGTGTGTGTGTGTGTGTGAGAGAGTGTGTGTGCATGCATGTGATCATGTGCGTGTATGTGTGATAATGTAAGTGTGAGTGAGTGAGTGAAGCCAGAATGTTATGTAAATATGTCAACATTAGTGCATTTAATAATCGTATAGAATTTTTAAACTTTGATGTAAAAAAACACCAATTTTAAATTGCTGGAGATGTTTATCTACAACTTTCAGAGCATAACTGTAGACATTTATGAATCTAAGAATGATTATGAAAAGTCATTACCATAAGCGCTTGTGAGAATTATTTTTAAATGGTTTTACCTGCAGATACTTGTGAGACTGATGTTAAAATGGTTTTACCTGCAGATATTTGTGAGACTAAGACTGATGTTAAAATGGTTTTACCTGCAGATATTTGTGAGACTGATGCTACAATGGTTTTACCTGCAGAAATTTCTGAGACCAGTGTACAATGGTTTTACCTGCAGATATTTGTGAGATTAAGGCTGATGTTAAAATGGTTTTACCTGCAGATATTTGTGAGCTTAAGGCTGATGTTAAAATGGTTTTACCTGCAGATATTTGTGAGATTGAGGCATATGTTAAAATGGTTTTACCTGCAGATATTTGTGAGACTAAGGCTGATGTTAAAATGGTTGTACCTGCAGATATTTCTGAGACAAGTGTTAAAATGGTTTTACCTGCAGATATTTGTGAGAGTAAGGCTGATGTTGAAATGGTTTTGCCTGCATATATTTCTGAGACCAGTGTTAAAATGGTTTTACCTGCAGATATTTGTGAGACTAAGGCTGATGTTAAAATGGTTTTACCTGCAGATATTTGTGAGACTGATGTTAAAATGGTTTTGCAAAAGGAAAGCTACAGCAGAGACTCCAGAAAAATATTTCCTGGGTGTGAAATATACAGTGAACTTATTAGTGGTGATGGAGCTAATATATTTGATGATAATTTAAACAGTCATGCACACACAACTCACAAAGGAGAAAAACTTTATAACAGTGGTATAGGATCTGTCCAGGAAGATGATTTACTTCTTCAAAGAATAAATACAGGTGACCAGTCTGATAATTTTGATGTTTGTAGTTCAGAGTTCACTTGTAATAGTCAACTACAGAAACCTCACATTATAAATAGAGAAGATACAACTTTCAAATGTGGTGTTTGTCTTGTGGAATTTGCTCAGATTGATGAGTTACACAAGCACAGTATAATTAATGTGGGAGATAAGCCATACAGAAGTAATTTATGATGGCAACATAACAAAGTGCACACCGGAGATAAATCATACCAGAGTGATTTTGATAATGTAGGATTTCGTAAGAAACAACATGTACAAATCCATAAAATAACACATACAAGAGATAAGCATTATCACTGTGAGGTTTGTAATGCAGAATTTGCTAGGAAAGACCACTTAGAATGCCACAAAAGAGAAGCCTTGCAAATGTAATGTTTGTGATGCAGAATTTTCTAGGAGAGACAGCTTGACACATCATAAAAGAATACATACCTTTTACAGGAGAGAAGTCTTACGAGTGTGATGTTTGTGGTGCAGGATTTGCTAGGGAATATAGCTTAACAAATCATAAAAGATTACATACAGGAGAGAAGCCTTAACACTTTGAGTTTTGTAATGCAGAATTTTCTAGGAAAGATCACTTAAAATACCATAAGAGCATACATACAGGAGAGAAGCCTTTTGGGTGTGATGTTTGTGGTGCAGGATTTGCTACGAGAGAACAGTTAACATATCATAAAAGAACACATACAGGGGAGAAGCCTTACGAGTGTGATGTTTGTGGTGCAGGATTTGCAAGGGGATATAGCTTAACATATCATAAAAGGTTACATACAGGAGAGAAGCCCTATGAGTGTGATGTTTATGGTGCTAGATTTGCTCAGAAAGGCAACTTAACATGCCATACAAGAATATACACAGGAGAAAAGCCTTACAACTGTGATGTATGTGGTGTAGGATTTGCTTATAAAGACAGCTTCACATATCATAAAAGAAAGCATACAGGAGAAAAGCCATTCAAATGTGAAGATTGTGGTGCAGGTTTTCTCAAAAACTGAGCTTAAAATATCATAATGGTCAATATGCAGGAGAAAAGCCATACTTCTTCTTCTTCTTCATCTTCGTACACTCTCAGACGTCCACTTGAATGTTCTCAAAGAAAGCAGTAGTCAGTGATTTGTAACAAAAAGCCATTTACAATCACAAAAGAACACATACAGAAGATAAATCTTACAAGTGTGATGTTTGTGGTGCAGGATTTGCATACAAATATGGTTTAAAATGTCATACCAGAACAAATACAGGGCTTTTAAGAGCCTTACAAGTGTGATGTTTGTGGTGCAGTATTTTCTTGCACAGAGAAAGTAATGCGCCATAAAAGAATTCATACAAGAGAGAAGCCTTACAAGTGTGATGTTTGTGGTGTAGGATTTGCATCAAAAAGCAATTTGCAATGTCACAAAATAAGGCATACAGTGGAGAAATCTTACAAGTGTGATTTTTGTGATGCAAGATTTTCTCACAAACACAGCTTAACAAGTCATAACAGAATACATACAGGAGAGAAGCCTTACAAGTGTGAGGATTGTGGTGCAGGATTTGCTCATAAAAACAGCTTAACGTATCATAAAAACAAACATACACAAGAAAAGTCCTAGTAGTGTGGTGTTTTTGGTGCAGGATTTGCATCAAAAAGCATTTTAAAATGTTACAAAATAAGACACCTGAAGATAAATCTTTGAAGTGTGATGTTAGTGGTGTAGGATTTGCTCAGAAAATTTTCTTAACATGTCATAAAAAGACGCATATTGCAGATAAATCTTACTAGTATGATGTCTGTAGTGCAGGATTGCCTCTTAAGGGTGACTTCTAATGCTATAAAAGAATGCATAGAGGAGAGATGCCTTACAAATGGGATGGTTGTGTGAAGCATTTGCACAGAAAAAAAAGCCATTCACAATATCACACAATAGCAGATATGAGGATGAATGTGGGTGTCTGCTTATATGTTTATAGTCCCTTACACCAGTCAGTCAGACTCACCACAACAGACTGGCAGGAAAAGGATTTTAATTGTTTCATACATATGAGTGACTTTTATTATTATAAATTTTGGTTGTGTACAAACTGCCTGACCACATCAATGGGTCTAATGTAACGTTCTTCATGTGTAATAAAGTTTATGACCATCAAGTGGCAGTTATTACTTTCTTTAAAGAAAGCGGTGTGTGAACGAAAGCAAATTAATATATGTCTGCAATGCACGTAAAGAAAGAACCCTGGACATTAACTTGAGATGAATATTGTATGTAAACAACATACACTTGCAAAACCCTAACAGGAAACAAAAACGGCCTTCAACAAATGGGGGAAGCCAAGTGTGCCTAGCAAATATTGATGAGTACAATGAATTACGTGCAACACGTTTATGCATAAAACATTTGCAACAATTGAACTTTAATAGGATAAACTGTAAATTTACTGTCAGATGCACTTGTAATGCATCATGATTGAAGCTAGTTTACGAAGTGTACATTAACAACAACTTGTTACTCGGGCAAACGAACTTCCTTGCAAACGAAACTTTTTGAAGCACTGCTGCAAACTAGCCACGCTCCGTGACCCTTGATGTCATGAGGAATTTGGGTCAAGAAACCTGCACGTATTTATTTCAGTCTACGGAATATTTTAATGTCTATCGATGTACCATTTTTTCCAAAAACATTGAAGGTTTTAAAGAACCAATACGATGCACTAACATTTATAAATTCAATAAAAGAAACTTTATGGACCTTATTATGTAAGATTAAATAAAACAATTCGAACATACAGCGGAGAAAGAAGAATATGGAACAGTTTATAGTTTCTATTTTTGGCTCAGCATTGCCTTGCTGATTCACGAGAGACAGTTTAAACAGCGTTACCCCGTGTTCAGACCAAAATGGTTTAGTCTGCATTTTAAGATAGGTTTAGATTTTTGGAACAGCTTCTGGATTGTGATAGTGCTGTTTATAGAATTTTTAGCTATCATAGCGTGCTCCATCTTCGCTATTTTTGTTCTATTCTATATGTTCAGTGTTGCCATTTTTATTTTTATTTTTTAGGTATCATTTTTCTCAGTAGTCTTTGGAAGTATCATGAAAGGCGATCTTCTATAGGTTTATGTGAGGTTTGCATTTAGGGAATTTTAGCGCTTTGACGCATACATTCAAAATTTGATAGTCCTTATTTGCATTGCGAACATTTCATTTTTGTTCAGCTGTGGTGTTAGGTATCACGTGTTGTTATTGTTTCGTATATATGTCACATATTGTCAGTTGTAATAGTGATTTCTATCTTTCTTCTCTTTAGTTGTTAATGTGATGGTTGTTTGGTTTTATGTGTGGATTATATGTAGTGTGTAATAGTTATTACTTGTTTACATTTTAATATAGAATATTGTTTACGTTATCTTATTTTAGTTGATTTTGATTTGTTTTTGTGTCTTGAAATATATCATCAATGTTATTGTCACCATTGCCTTCATTTTTTCATTGTGCATTTGTCTGGATCCATTGAAACATGTGGCAACATTTTGTATATTTTTTATATAACATGTATTGAGTGATGCAGTGCTCATTAACAATATCGCCATATTTTGAACAGAAAGTGGTTTCTGGGAGAAAATCATGTCTTCGATGCAGAACTTCATAGAAATCGGGATTAAATTTAATAAATCAGGATCGGAACTAGAGACCTTTGCTACCACACAATTTGGCAGTTACAATGCATGCCTTGAAAGGCAGAATGAACGCGAATTGAAACGCCTTCAGTTAGAACATGATGAGAAAGAAAAAGATCTTGCTGAAGCTTTTGCACTGGAAAAAAATAAAGATTGAAGCTGAACGGGGAGAAATAGTGGCCTTTAAAAGAGAACGAGAATAGGAGAAAGAGAAAGCAATTGAAATAGAGAAACTAAGATTAACTGCTGCAACTGCATAGAAAGCAGCTGATTTGGAGATAGAGAAATTGCGTTTTCAGAAAGATGTGGATGTTGCTGTCGCTTTAACGAAAGTGGAGTTGGACGCTTCAAAGAAATCTTATAGTGCACCTGTGACAACAAACCAAATACGATTGCCAAAATTTCGACCAGCAAAGAGATTGCATAGAGAGCTTCCTACAACAATTTGAACTCAAGTTCAGTGCATTGAAGATCCCCAAGGTTGAATGGAATACTATGTTATGCGATTTCTTAACAGCGGACGAACCATCATCGTCATTTGTGAATTTTTTTTAGCAACCAGATGTTTCCCAATACTGGAAGTATTTCCACGTGAAAGGGTGAACCTCAAGAACTGTCACAGTTTTAACTATTTGTAGTAACACTTATATCCAGGAGAAGCACCATATTAGGCGTTCACCTTACTAGTTAGTTTATGGGGATGAACTAGGGCCAATTTAGATCTGCGACAACTGGGGTGACAGAAAGTTAAGTGAAATAGATACAATTTTCATGGACTAATTCTATTACCAAGAGATATTACAGACCTACCATAGCAGGAAATTAGGTAAGAGTGTGAGAGTGGCCACTGTTTGAGTGTGTGAGTATTTTTCCTTGTTTGCTGTAAACTATCCATTTATCTGATTTGTCTACAGTTTGTTTACTTTACTGAGTCTCATAGAGTACCACTACTGTTCATTCTGTAACACTGTGCTAACCTTCAACCTTTGGGTTAATAAATTGTGGGTGGTTTTCCTCCATTCGGGGAGGGTGCACTTTTCTGCTTTATTTCATATGCATGTAAATGACTCTTTGATCTTTTTCTTTAGATATTTCGATGTTGTCGAGTTTAATGAAAATAAACTACAAAGAAATTTACCTTTGTATGTTGGTCAGACCCATACCCATTTATCTGTAGTTTTTCACGTTTGTGTGTCTTGTTGTCACATAGCTGTGTGTGTGTAGAGTAACTTATCTATTCTTGATAGGGAGGCAAAAGCTGTCTGGAAATAAAGTACAGTCGTACGTACATGCTGGAGGAGATAACCTAATCCCTCCAGAGACATATCTTTCCCTCAATCTACCACCTGTGAAATCTATTTTCTATACCCTTTCTCTCGTATCTGTCGACATACACTCTACTTGGGCGGGCAAAATAAAACAACCTACCGTACGACAGGAAGTGTAAACAATGTATTTACTAATGTAAATTTTACAGGTTTCTTGCTAAGTGGTTATATATTATGCTGGTAACCTCAACTTATGAAAATAATATATTCACGAACCACTACTGATGCATCCGACATTATACATATCTCGCAAGTTGACAGAGACAGAAAAGAAATACTCGGCTGTTGAAAAGGAGCTCCTTGCTGTCGTTTGGGCGATCCAGAAACTTGAAGGGTATCTACTCGGAGCGCCCTTCATTATACAGACTGACCAAAAGTGTGTCGCAGCTTTGAAACGGGTTAATCATCGCAACCATAAGTTAGCTCGTTTCTCCATCCTACTTCAGCCTTTCAATTTTGAGATCGAGGCCATTCCTTCTTCTTCTTCTTCTTCTTCGTCCTGAAAAGGACGGTGGTTGCGTTGTGTCTGTTTGTGCCTAAGCTGTGATATCTGCACCTTTCGGTCGACACATCCGACTTCTGCACGGCATTTTTTAAGGACCGGGTTTGCCTTCCCATTTCGATCCATGCTCGCTCAGCCAGCCTGCACTGCTGCAGACTGTTTCCAGGACCACGAGACCATTCCAGGATCAGATATGGTGGTGGCAGATTCGTTGTCTCTGTGTCTGCCTTCTGTACCTGCTATCTGATGGTACTTTGCTGACTATCGTTTGAATCCTTCCTTTCAGCTAATGGAAAGTCGTACAGGACTATATGAATTACTGTTAACTCACGTTTGTACGCAACAGTGGTGCATGATTCTAACTTTGATGGAAATTGGTTGGTTTCTATCCATGAATATTCGCTGACTGATTTGGTGCGATCTACCTGCACTGGCTGATCGAGCTTTGACTGAACTGCCTTATATGTACACCTTCCATATACTCCAATTACATGTCAGGATTCAACTGAGTTGGATAAGCACTTTGCACACTATGCATTTCATTAACAGTATTGACTTTCGTACAAATAACATTGGATGTTTCTTGATCGTAACTTTATGATCCTCATCATCTTACAGTGGAATTTCCCTGGATACAGATGTTTTTAGACTACGATATCTTATGGACCTGTGTTATGATATTGATTGTGTTTTTTATTCTTGCTTGGAGCTTTAATTTATTAGTATGTTAGTTAAGCTTAGTATTATCGTTAGGTTATATTAATTAATTAACGTTTCTCACATTCGTTTAATTTATCTTTGCAATCACTTGTCTCCATTTTGTCTCTAGTTCAGATAGATAATTCAAGTTTTATTTTTTTTTTCTTTTATACATTTTCTTGTTACTTCCCTTTTGTCATTTCTCTTTTTGCTTTCGAAATTTGTTCTGTTTATTTTTTTCGCACACATCCTTTCCCTATATAAACATTAATTATTCTGATTGATTCACATTGCATATATTTTGGTTTTCAACTCTCATCCTTAATAAGTTCTCCATACGTTGCATGATGTTTAACTATACACACATCTCTATTTGATTATAGTTGCTTATTTATTACTTGATATAGGAAATGTTTTGTTTATCAATTTTAATGCATGCTTTCATTATACTCTATTCTCTACTTGACTGTTGACGATTTTCTTTTACTTGGTAACTTTAGCTCTCTTAGGACATATGCTTTAAATTTTCGACTTAAATTTGGTTTAGACTACGACCATTGACATATTTATGTGATCATATTTGGCCTTTGGTTGGGTTTTTTCGCGATTCCCTTTGTTAACTAATTGCGATTTTTCATCACAATTGTTGTGATTACAAAAAATAAATAAATAAAAATCAAATTATTTGATTTGTTTTTCACCGTTCGCCCGGAGCAGCATCCACCCTAACTGCCTACAGTGGAAGAGAGTGTAGAGAAGGCGTTCGTCATCACAGAATTGATGAACCACAACTGCAGGACTCAGCTAGAGTTAAGTTTCTTGTAAAATAGGCGAAAGCAACGGACTTTTGATAAATCCTCACCTACGTCTCCGTGACGAAAACTTTTATCTAAATTTCACCAATCTTTCCATATTTATTTTAACTGTTAAAGACTAATTCATTATTAAAATTGTTACATGTTGTTTTAAAACAAAACAATCACAGTCGCTTCAGTTTTTTATGTGTATGAAAGCAAACGTATGAGCCAGAATATTTAACATATATAGATCAATACCTACACATATTTTTATCTCTAAGCAGAGCTATACTTTATAAGAAGGATTTCGTTGGATTACCCCAACTGGGTGGCTTGAACGGGCTAAATTATTGCTTAAATCTTTCACAAAAGGCGACGGACCAGATATAATGCGTTAACAATTGTTCAGCTCGGTGCAACATTGTTCGTGATTTCTGGAAATATCTCGTGGAACTCCCTTACGGTAGAAGTGTCATTAACCTTCTATCTACATTTCTCTCATCTCATCTCATAATCGGAACCTCATCTACCCCGCAAAGCGAGGTGTAGAGGTGACCCAAAGAGCACAAGGCTCCTGGGCAAAACATGTAATCAAAATATCTGACAAACAGGTGATTAGCCCATTGTGCCCGAACTTGCCCTCACATGTACTCTCAATCGCTATAAAACCACTAAGCCTTCCAGGCTTTATTCCAGCCAAAATGGACACAGCCTCATGTCATATACCCGAAGGTGTCGAGGAATGTCCCCTCCTCATCTGACCGAAGGCATTTATAGAAGAATACTCATGACTCGAAGGTCTGAGGAAAAAGCCAGAGACAGTGAGCAGAATCTGAAACAAACACAGTCAATCTGTCTGGTTTATCAATGCTGGGAGGGCCCCAAAACGGTGCACCACACACAGTAGATCTGTCTGGTTTATCAATACTGGGAGGGCCCCAAAACGGTGCACCACACACAGTCGATCTGTCTGGTTTATCAATACTGGGAGGGCCCCAAAACGGTGCACCACACACAGTCAATCTGTCTGGTTTATCAATACTGGGAGGGCCCCAAAACGAGTACACCACACACAGTCGATCTGTCTGGTTTATCAATACTGGGAGGGCCCCAAAACGGTGCACCACACACAGTCGATCTGTCTGGTTTATCAATACTGGGAGGGCCCCAAAACGGTGCACCACACACAGTCGATCTGTCTGGTTTATCAATACTGGGAAGGCCCCAAAACGATGCACCACACAGTCGATCTGTCTGGTTTCTCAATACTGGGAGGGCCCCAAAACGGTGCACCACACACAGTCGATCTGTCTGGTTTATCAATACTGGGAAGGCCCCAAAACGGTGCACCACACAGTCGATCTGTCTGGTTTCTCAATACTGGGAGGGCCCCAAAACTGGGCACCACACACAGTCAATCAAGACAGAAGTTTGCCTGAAACTTATCTACATTTCTGCCAGGAGTAATCTTGCGCGCAGGTAGATACCTTGGAAGCCAATATTAAATACTCTTGAGTTTTGGTCACTGTTTGACCACTACGGCACAGCAATGGAGGCAATCTGTGACATAAGCCTTGGCTTAGGTATGAGTAATATGTTTAAGCGTTTGCTGTATTCCGTTATATTTGAAAATAGGCCACTGGTACGTTGGAGCATTCTGTGATAGGATTTTGTGAATGAATGTGGCTTTGTTAAAGAGAAAGCGCTTTCTTAAAGGTAATTTGTTAAGATGTTTAAATAGATCTACTACTTGTGTTAGGTGTTTGTCAGAAACTAGGCGTACTGCACGTTTTTGTAATGAATGAAGTCTCTTTGTGTTGAACATGGAGCAGCCATATCAGATTGTGGAGCAATAGTTTAGACACGTTTGTATTTGGGATATATAGAACATTTTCCTTGTTTTCTCATTTAGAAAATGTTTGATCTTAGGTAACTAGTAAACTTTCTGTGCTGTTTGTTTGGTCAGTGCTACAACAGGAGGCAATCTGATCATCAGAATAGGACTTACACCAGTAGATCAAGTGTTTCGGCCCCTTAATCTCCTTTACACTCTAAGGGGGGAAGGGGGGCACTTTGGTCATGACTCCCAAGTGTCAACCTCGTGTTGTCTAGTGCAGAGAATTGATCCCACTCCACTTTCGTTGCAGCTTTCAAATTCACTCCTATTTTCTGCCAGCTGGAGGCAATGGTGAAAGTAACCACTATGTTGAAAACTAATTGCTAGCTCGAGTTCCATAGCCCGTTGCAGTTGTTCCACAGCCAGCATGCCTTTTCCACATTTTCGCTGAGCCTCGTAAGTACATTTGTTCTAGACTGTTTCCTCAACCACAACAGTTTCAGTGGATCATACACTGAGGCAGCCACAAGACCTCTTGCACCCATCTCAACAGCCGTGACCCTTGCAATGAATCCATCGCGTCTCAAGTCAACGGCCAGATCATTCTACTTGGCCACTTTGAACGAATGTTGCTCGTTTCATCTGGATTCAAATGGCACAGTCAGCTCAATCATTATAATATGGTGCGATGATGAGGAATGCATCACTATTTCTGGCCGTCTTCGAGATTTTCTGATACTCCCTGAATATTCCCCTAGCCCAGGTAGGTCTACCGCCATCTCCTAGTCATTTGCACAGTCAAGAAGAGATGGTAAACTGCTACTTGATTTGCTCGGTTTGGGATGTGTTGACTTTCTCAGAAAGAATAAATAAATATGTTTATATATATATATATATATATATATATATATATATATATATATATATATATATATATATATATATATATATATATATATATATATATTCTCAGAAAGTATGTATTTGCAGTCCTCGGTATGACTTTGCTGTTCGCCTTCACCCTTGCCAGACATACAGCAGAGAAGAGGTATAATATTTTTTAATGCAGAATTTGCTTCGGAAGCTACAAAGCAAGGATCAGCACAACTAACTGTCTCCATGGTAACACCTCAGGTGCTAGGTGCTTCTAAATCCCAGCATCTGAATATCCTCAACTCTGAAATACAAGTATTGAGGTGCATGAAATCCTCCCATCCTGGTAGTACCCTACTCCATGTATAGTGGGACAGGATCAGTGGTTTTTTATAAAGATTTTGTGAACAAACAACTTGTGTCAATACTCAGGGACACTGAATCGGCTACTGTGGGGGTTCAAAGTTCATTGGTGGATCCTGCTGATTATACAGGCGAAGAGGTTCAGTGCATTACTTTTGGGGGTACAGTGAAAAACTATCCCACTGCAGAAGTATTTTTAGATACCCCATATTTTAAAGGCAGGACTAGGGTATGTCTGTTGTCAAAACCAGTGGCTGAGATAATTTTAGGGAATATTCCTGGAATTCATCATTGTGCTGATGATGATATTGTGAGGTGGGAGCAAAAACGACAGGTATATACTGCCAGGGTTGAGAATACCAGAGCACAGGCTATTAGGCGTATACATGCACGATCGCGTGTTCGAACTCAGATAAACACAATTTTGGGTGATGATGATGTTGCTCATACCAAATTTCTTCCTCGCATTACTGGGGAATCCGTGGATGATTTCCCAGCTATTGGGAAATCATCAGATGTCTATGTTGACTCATGTGAGTCACTGGTTGTTGATATGGAACCAACCACATCCATCATGGATGATGTGACACCCCCAATTACCAATGATATTGTCATAATGTGGAACCATCTACTTGCATTATTGTTGATTTCAAGGTTCATCCGTTGTCGAGTTTTAATTCGTCGTATTTCTTCCAGTCCAGACTGAATGTTTGGCTGTGTGTTTTCTTGTTTGCCATTGTACTTTTACTGTGTGGTTTTTCCTTTTCAGGTAGGTATTTTACGGAAATTAATATCCCTTCGGCTGTGTTGTTTCAGTTGCTGACATACCATGTGCCCTTGTGGTATGTACTGGCCACTACATTGGTTTGTGTGGCAGTTTTAACAATACTTTTCCTTGTTTCAAGTATTACAGGTCGTGTTGCACCGTTTCAAGAACATAATAACTTCAAAATTATTCCTTTGCAGGGATGTGATTGTTTTCTTTCCGCTTGTCATGTTCAGAAGGTGTTATTTCCTTTTTGTACTTATGATTAGGTTAATAATGTTGTTCATTTTAGGGGTCATTCTTATGTAGAATGCACACATCTTGAGATTACTCTTTGACTATTTCAATGCTCTTTGCTATGCTGAGCATCTGTGTGTAGTAGATTCTTTACTTAATGGTATATTTACTGCTACTGTTGTTTGCAGGATGCGAAAGATTTTCTCTGTTATGATGACTTCATCACTTATATTGACGGTGTTTGTCTTTTTCATCAGCATCATCTTACTGCCAAACCTTCAAAAACAAGTTTAGGATTCACTGAAATGTTTTTTCGTGATCATAGTGTAGGAGGTGGTTTTCAGAAACCTGAATAGTCAATGATTTCTAAAATCTTATATCTTGAAATTCCTAGAACTGAGAAATAGGTTCGCAGCCTGCTAGGCTTAGTGAATGTATATAGACAATTCTTGCCTAATTTTTCAAATATTACCTCAGTTCGGTCTTCGTTGGTAAGAAAAAACTCGCCAGACATGATTGTTTCATTACATGGCTGTAATGTCTCGTTAAATATATGAAAATGCTGTTTGTCAAAATCACCAATTTCGAGAATTACAGACGACGTGGGATGTTGAAATCGACAGATGTACTAACTTCGTGGCATGTTGACCATGGAACACTGATCGCATGGTAACATTTTTTGTCAGACAATATCCGAATAAAACAGAATTATCAAGAGTTTGGCTGAAATCCAAGCGTAGAGGATATCGTAACCTGCTACCACACGCTAAAGCTGAGAACTGTTTTGGTTTGTCATATACTTGATGAATACTTTTCAATGACATTTGAAACACCACTTACAATGACGAATCGGCTCACAGGGCACCTGTTGGTGATGAATACTTTAATGCTCCATGTCGAGCAATAGCTCTATAAACTCAGTACAGTGCGTGCATATATTGTGCCTTATTGACAGTGGTCAGAGTGGATCTACACACTTATGAACGCACATTCTCTGAGGTTATGAAAATGCTGTGAGTTGAGAATATTTTCTGCAGACTTTTCTGTTTATTGCAATATCTAGAAGTACATCAACAAATGAAGGGACATAACTCTACAATAACTCGTATATGTAAGGGGAGAGTACAAAAACATTTCTACATGACTATTTTTTGCAGTTTTCACTTGTGTCGACTGGAACATTGGTTACTCATATGACCATAATATTCTATGAAGGAGAATCAAGTACATTGACATTAGGTTTTTCGGACATTGTTTCATTGGTCTGCTGGACAGTTTATTGTGGAACTTCAGTTTAATATATTATGTTAGTATATAATTTCATTACACTACTTAGTTTAATTATTGTAATTAAATAAGTGTTAATTAATTTTAATTACCCAGATATGATTTGGTCGGTGATACAAATCTTTTCCACAGGCACATTAGATTATAAATTAATATATTGCTGATAGTACATACTATTATCTGTTTGAACAACACATCAGCATACTCGTGTTCAATGGCTCACACATGAGTGTTAAATGCAAATAATATGTTAATAATATTACAGCACACTTTTGTTGACTAGGACGTAAAAAGGTAAAATTAACCGTAAATTTTTGGTGCATTCATTTACTTTCTTGGTATGATTGTCTGCCTCATATCATCTATTGACGTTATTGCATTTTGATGTCCTATTTAATGCTTTGTATTATTGCATTGATTTAAGATAGTTTAAGTGACTACTGATAATGGACTGACGAATAGGGATATTGGATGGTGTGATTTGTGTGTGAGGTATGTAAGTGCATGTATTTGCTATCATCATGTTTTTTTTTAACATGTTGGGTATTTTAAGTTATGGTTACCTCACCTGTTGTTAAAACTATTTTTGTCATATGTAGTCTTTGGCGATAGTTTTACTATTGTCCACGCATTGGGTGTTTAATTGCCTACTATGTGGCAGAAACCTGGGTGCTATACTATGTAGTACTGTCCATAAGACTTGATGATACCATATGGTTTTTGGTGGTGTTATATTCACATTACGAAAATAATGAAAACTTACTGCTACGTTTAAAATTCATAACAATAGTGACGTATTCAGTTTAGTTAAGTGGGACTCTGTGTTTGTTTATTTTTACACTGGTCACAGAGTCGGCGCCTGTGGCCTAATGGATATGAACGCAGTTTCAAAATCCAGATATACCAGGTTCGAAACCTGCTGCAGGCGGTTTGGTAGCAGATCGCTTTGTGTGAATTTTTAACAATTATATAAGCGCCGTACCGTTCAGAAAGCAATGGCAAACTACTGAATGAAAAATTGCCTAGAAAAATCACAAAAACAGCCAAAAGCTGTGGTTGATTGCCACGTCCTGTAAAGGATAAGCAACTAACCACTGAGAAAGATAGGTGAGTTACGCTAAGCCGTCAGGCGTGTCGGGAATCTCGTGAGACAGGTGACTGGTGAGAGAGAGAGGGAGAGCGATGGTGTATTTTAAACAGAGTGGACGTGTGTTGTTTTGAGCTCCTAATATATATATATATATATAGGATTTATGTGATAAATTCCTACATGTTACCTTTTTCTGTACCTCAACATCATTGTGTGAGGGGTACGAGATTTATGCATGAGAAAAGGACGTATGTATTTCTCTGAACTGTGTAAAATATTAAATGAATAAACTGTCGGGGACAGTGTACTAGTTTCTGACGATACAGGACCATACGGAAGACGAGAGGTGTATATTATGCCATTTGCTATAATGGATTTAATTTGACACTGGTGGAGCTGTGCTTATGTGAATAAACGTTTGTTAACTGTTCACTCTGCTTTTGTGGTGACGTAAATATTTTCAAGTTGAATGGCTGTGAGCGATGTCCATCAGTAGTACCCCTAATGTGTACCTGGCCAGAGTAACCAGTCGTTACTAAAAGAGACATCATATTTTACAAAAGATTCGCTACGGATATGTAAAATATATATTTGTGGTAATACGTGAAATACGGGAGGTGTGTGTTACTCGGAATACAGTTTGAAGGTAAAAACAAATTAGGCCTACAAACGAATTCAACATACTTGAGTTTTTGGTTCAAATTATCAAATATTGTGGTAAAAGGGGGGAGGATATTATGAGCAGTGGAGAGAGGATAGCCCAGTTCAATTTCAGAATACAGAGAGCATAACGTGGAACTGAAGAAAGCGAATATCCAATCCATTAATTTAATTTTGATTTATAGGGGAGCCAACTCTTGTCTCTAGAAGACAATAATTCTTTGTCAGTGGAAACTACATATAAATCATATTTCGAGACGGCTGCCGACACCACACAACTAGAAGAATTGTAAGTTTAATCAATCTATCAATACCCTTTAGCTCCTCGATACGGCCTTTAACAAAGACTGCAGGGTAATATCTGAGTTTAGAACGCTAATTCCGCAGTGAATATTTGGATTTTTATAGGTGGTTCTCTACTCTTCTGAAGGCTTCTAAAGGAAGCGAATGTTCGCTGCAGAAAATTCAGCTTTCTAGACTCAGATATAACCGAATTCAGAGATGCGGTAAAAAGAGGTAGGCCTAAGTATTAGGTTAAGCAAGAGGTTTATGAATCCTAACCCTAACCACAATACGGTTGAAACGATTGTTATTGTTAATCAGAATCGATGTCATTGCACTCTGGGCAAACCCATAGGGCTCAGTCTCCCGCAGCAAATGTCGCAGGGTATGAATGCTAATTGTTCCTGTTGTACACTGGTTGTATACACGGCGGATGCGTCCTCTCATACGTCCATCCCTGCTGGTTTTACATTTGATGCCGAATTCCAGCAATCTTGGCCTTGATGATTCATCAATTGCAGTGTCATTTTCTAATAGACGGACATGAATCGCCCTCAGTATTTCTTCCTTATCCATGGCCAGAGCACCTTTTATGGGTGCTCTTGAAGCTAGTCTGTCAGCTCTTTCATCACCACATATCCCGGCATGACCAGGACAGTAGATCCATATCAGTTCTTGAAGATTCTATGCTTCTATGAAGGTTTTCCATTCATGTCGAAGCCAACCATTTTGATACAATAACTGCCTTTGTTAATAAAGTCTCAGACAGGCATCTTAAGGCAGCAGTAATTGCCTTTACCTCCATTCTCATGCTGGAGGTTGTTATCATGTCAGCCCCGCTATGTTCAGCGATGGTTCTGCCCTTTACTCTAGCAGGGAAGCCCCACCCTGATTTATTACCACAGATTACAGACCCATCAGTGTACACAGTAGCATCATCATCCCCAGCATTATCATTTATAAGCTGATCAACTTCCAGCTCTGCTCTCCCATTGGCCCAAGTTCTGCATTCTCTACCAAGGCTGATGATGACTTGCTGGTAGTTCATCCAGCTCTCATCTGACTTACTCCACTCTTCTCCCTTGAATATACTTTCAGCTGAGGTCACTTGTCTTATAATCTCCTCCGCCTGCGCCATCCATGACATCCCCCTCTTTATTCTCGCTCCTTTGATGTCAGCTATGTTCCCATGCAGGGGATGTCTTTTGTCTGTGGTTACACGCATACAGGTACAGGCTTTTACCTGGGCCATCGTATATCTGGGTCTAATTGACAGCAATCCAAGCATGTGCCGCATCATCACAATAGGGGTATTTTGCGTGCACCTAAGACTATATGCATACCTTTATTTTGAATGCGTTCCAGTCATTCACACTGTGATATTGACAGCGTGAGTATTCCCAGGCCTTACTCGATTACAGACAAGACCAGCTGATGATACAAGAGAAACAGTAGTCTCTGCTCCAGGTGTGCTGCAGAGATTGTTTTTAGGGCTGCCAGACCTCTCGTGCACTTCCATATGATGTGAACAACATGGTGATTATATGATAGCCCATTATCGAATGTTACTCCAAGGTATTTCAACTTGTTCTGCCTTTCAATTTTCTGTCCACTGAGAGTAATGTCTGGAAGATCTGCTTTCAATATGGAGTTATTCAAGGAGCACCGAAGCACACAGGCTTTGTTGGGATTGACCTTGGAGCTGGTTTTGTTGCACCATTTAGAAACTGCTTGAACTGTCTCATGTATGCTTTTAACCATTTCATTTCTATCTGAACCAGTCCTGTAAATTAGCAAGTCATCAGCAAAAGTTAATGTTCATCCCAAACGAAGCACCATGGACCGTATGGTCTTCTTTAGTTGAAATGTTTATTCTTACGAATTCCGTTACGGATTCATAATAAGCAAGTTGGATATTTATTGTTCATTATTTATAACGTAGCGTACAATGTTGTCTTGTGGTTTGTTTGTGTTTTATCAGATTTATTATGTATCAGTAAGGTGGGTTTTTTTTTTTGGTTTTAATACAAAGTATCCCGTTCATGTTTATTCTTACGAATTCCATTACGGATTCATAATAAGCAAGTTAGATATTTATTGTTCATTATTTATAACGTAGCGTACAATGTTGTCTTGTGGTTTGTTTGTGTTTTATCAGATTTATTATGTATCAGTAAGGTGGGCATTTTTTTTGGTTTTAAAACAAAGTATCCTGTTCAACCCTTCTTCTTCTTTGATCCTTAGCCGCCGACTGTCAAAGCAGTCAGTGGCCATTACACCTGGTGGCGTCTTGTAGGGCAACAACAAATTGATTCCACTTTGCTCGGTCGGCGGCCATCCTTTGTACAGTGCCCCAACTCTGGTTCATTCTTTGCATCTCAGCCTCCACAGTCCTCCGCCAAGTAGTTTTTGGTCGGCATCTCTTTCGTTTTTCCTTCAGGGGTCCATAGCATAGCTGTTCTTGTGATGGCATCGGGATCTCTTTTGAGGACATGGCCAACCCAGCTCCAGCGTCTGCCAGCTATGATGGTGTGCATGTCCTCTTGCTTGCTCCGAGTAAGCAGATCTTGGTTGGTGATGGTATTCGGCCAAAAGATTCGGTGAATTTTTCTTAGGCATGTTGTGTGAAAAGAGGACAATTTTGACATTTCTTTCTCTAACTCTCCAGCTCTCCTTCTGTGGCAACTTCAGAGCTTAGTAACTCAGATAGAAAATAATGGACTATTTAAAGGCATACACATCTTAGGAGAAGTTACTGGGAAGCTGTTATATACTAAATCTAATTCAGCATTACTATATATATATATAGCTTCTTCTTGGATCCTTAGCCCCTGACTGACAAGACAGTCTGTGGCCATCATTCCGAGAGGTATCTTGTAAGGCAGCAACAAACTGTTCCCACCTTGCTTGGTTGGTGGCCATCCTTCATGCAGTTCCTCAACTCTGGTTCTTTCTTTGCATCTCAGCCTCTACAGTTCTCCATCAGGTTGCCTTTGGTCTGCCTATTTTTGGCAGTCTTTCTATGGTTGATAGCATAGCAGTTCTTGTGATGGTGTCAGGGTCTCTTCTGGGGACATGGCCAACCCAGTTCCATCATCTGCCCACAATGATAGTGTGCATATCTTTTTGACTGCACCATGTAAGCAGTTTCTGGTTGGTAATGTTATACAGCCAAAAAATAAAGCAGCTAGATAAATTCTCTGCCCCAGCTGCAGCTTATTTGTGCCCTATCCCCAAACTACTTAAGAGCTACCCATATCCTCATACCTATTCCCAGTGCTCAAAAAGATTAGTAAAAGATGTTGAAGATGGATAAGACACACACTGAGGAAACTTGTTGATAGTATTACCAGACAGTCCCTATTCTAGACTCTCCTGGGTAAGAGAGATAGAGGAACCAAGGAACCATACAGAACAGGAGATAGACATGAAAAGGACATGGAGAGACCTTGAGCTGATGGCACAGGACAGGATGACCTGACATACGTTTGTTGAAGGCGTATGCTCCATGGGGAGCTGAAGGATAAGAGCCGTCCCACCAATCAGAGCAGGGGGGACCTGTCCGATATTCACCCCATGTGACGTGGAGGTGTGAAATTATTTGTAGACGACTTAGTTCTGGTCAAATATTAAAGTTGTTGCAGTTAAATAGCTTGTAGTTGGAGGGCAAGTCTGGTGCCAGCAGCTGAGGTAATTCCAGCTCCAATAGCATATATAGTCAGAAATGACTGCATATTTGACGGCAGTAGTTGCTACGGTAATCCTACTTATGACAGGTCGTTGCTATGATAATCCTACTGATGACACATTGTTGCTACTGGTGTCAGACTGTACCAACCAGTCCATTCCTCTGACTATGCCAGCAAGGGGCATGCTGCATGGACAACAGCTTGACCTCTTTATCCAAGTGCCCAACTTCATGCTACCAAAACATGTTTCAGGCGTACGCTCCTACAGTCAGAAATGACTGAAAAGGAAGATAGAGATAGATAGATGAAACATTAAATTTATGTGTTTGTAAAACATCATTCTTCTATCTTGTTTCGTTATAAATATTTTTATGTTGATGAAGCTGCTTTTCTCTTTTTCTAAATGGATGAGTTACTGTCTAACACAAACCATGTAACCAGAAAGGTGAAAGTATATTTCCTAGTTTTTATTCATTTCCTTCCACCTGTCAGGTATGGGAGAACATTCTGCTACTTGTTTCTACCACTAGCCATAGTTTGTGTGGTCACTGGAAGACTCAAGTGCTCTTAACTACATCATCATCTCATCTCAACCCATAACCAGTCATGGGTCGTAGGGGTGCCATGGTGGAAGCATTAGCAGACAGGTTCCTCCACTGCTCTCTATCCTCAGCAATGCGTACAAGTGTGGAAAAACCGTATCCTGCCCATTCTTTGATGTTATCAGCCCAGGATTTTCTTTGCCTTCCTCATCTCCGTTTACCTTCGACTGTTCCCTGGAGGATCGTTTTCGAAAGGGAGTCATGACGAGTTACATGCCCAAACCAGGCAAGCTTTTGACGTTTCACTACTGACAAAAGTGGTTCTGGTGGCCTGCATAGGTGTTTATTTTCTCTCTAACATAGACATTTGTTTTGTGCTCTTTATAGCAAATGCACAAATTCTTCTATAACATTTATACTTGAAAGCCTGAATCCTTCACTCCGTATCTGCAGTGAGTGTCCAGCTCTCACACCCATACAAGAGAATAGATAATACAAATGATTTGTATAATTTGTTCTTCACAGGAAAAATGATGTTACTTTTCCAGATCACATTCAGCCTTGTCATGGCAGCTGAGGCCATCTCAAGTCTTGTCTTGATTTCTTTACTTGATCTTCCATCACTACATATAGTGGACCCCAGATATTTAAAGGTGTTAACTTCTTCTAACGTTTGCCCATTTAACGTAATGTTGGTCGGAACATGTTTCTAATGGCTATTCACCAATATCTTAACCACAACAGAACAATAAAGTGAAGATTATTATTTAGGGTAACATTCTTACTGGAGTTTTCTACAATAAAGTATCCTGTTTCAAATCAGCGATGGAGTCACTTTTTTTTTAAAAACATTTTCATTTTTCTTGTGTTTTAGAATATCCTTGCTGGACCTAAAACTCAAACATGAATGAAAATAATGAGAACACACAAATAAAATGGGAGCTAAACTATGAGGTATGTGAGTTTTCTTTCATTTATTTATAAGCTGTAAGATTATTGTAGACTTTAGTGACCTTTATTTAATGTAGACATTCATATCAGATATAAGTCAGTTAGAGCATTACTTACTTTACTTTTCCATTATCATTAACTACTTCACTTTACAGTATAAATCTGATATGCATCAATTAGGAAATATATTTTTACTGTCCTTTTTATTGAGATTTTTACTGCCCTTTTTATTACATTGTTATTATCATGATGTTATTTTGTCTTTTATTGTTTCAACATCTGATTCCAGTTTTATCATTGTTTAATTTTAGCCTTTGCTTCTCTTAGAGCAATATGAAATCTACTGCTGCCTTGCTGGACTATCAAAGTTTCACTAGAGCCCCTTTAGCCACCATTTTTTAGATTCTTTTGTATCAGTCTTTGAGGCTAGCACACACAGTAAGCTCACACTATATTTTACCTGATTTAGTAGTCCTCTACTTTGCACTGTTACCATCTGCTACAATGTAGATGTGATGTTAGACTTTAGGAGATACTAGCAGCATCATTCCATAAAAGTTTTAATGATATTAGTAATCTGTTTTGTGCCTTTCAGAGCCCAGGAAGGATGGAAATGAAAATTCCATTCCTACATGAAATAATAAAACATGAAATAAAATCAGATTATGAAGTAAGTTTATTTCTTACAAATTATTAGCAAACATTCAATATTCTTATACAGTCAGAGTAATGTAACTAACGGAATATTTGAAATGTTTGTTATATGTATGTTCATTTCCTTATATATGCTATAGAACAATGGTCAATCTAAAGTTATTGTCATTCCATAGAGTTTGTCCAGGATTGGTGCTGGTGATGGCATTTGTGCTTTTTTTTTGTTCCTCGTAGCTATTGTCATGTAGTGTTAGATGTTTAAAGCATTTGTTTTATTGGTGCCACTGTTACATTTATTAGTACTTCATATCTTAGTTTGTTGAAGAGATGGTATCTCAATTTGTTGTGGCCTGTGCAAAATCTGAAGATTACCACTTATTCACTTCTGTGTCGCGGGTAATTTACATCATTTTTTTTTTTTTTTTTGGTGGCCTTAATGAAAAGCTTTAAACCTGTTCCCTATTGTGCTTCTCATACAGGAGAGGCAGTCATTAGTTAAACTGACAGATGCAGAAACTCTTCTTGCTGAGGAATGCAAGTCTGATTGAAAGGATAGAAGTAATGAAAATTTGTAGATGGGTTCTGGAGAGAAGAGATCATTATCTTGCCCCACGATAGCTGGGGATGTTGCAGTAAGATGGGATCTGCTATGTCACAACTCTTTTGCATCACTGACATAGCTTGTAGAGTATGGCTTTCATGTTATTTAGTTCTGCATTATATTCACATCCTGGCATCATCTGTAAGCAGATGCAAGACACAATGAACATACCAAATGAGAGGCCACAGCAAGGACTTCTGGTTCAGTTTTCTGCCTCTGATTTAATAAGTTACTTGAGAATTTTCCTGTTTGCTACTGGCAGCTGTTTTTGGTTTTTTTTGTGTGTACCATTACTTGAACTTGGAAAGATTCCTGCAACTCCATTCTATGCTGGACTAGTCGCTAATCCATCTGAGAATCATAATGCATGGTCTAGATTAGTGATTTTCAACCTTTTTCAGCTTATGGCACACCAAGTAGGTCCTAAAATTGTCAAGGCAGGCTTTAATTTTTTTTTTTAAAGGAGATATTTTATCATTAAAAAAAATGAGTGTTTAGATTGTGTTTAAAAGGTCAATTACTAAAATTCTAATCAATATGTTGTTTTAAAAAATAATATTAATCTGGATTTCAAAAGAAAAAAAGAATTATGTATGTATTTTATTTTACCTTCCCTCACACTCTCATGGCACACTGGTTAAAAATCACTGGTCTAGATATTGCTTTGGTGCATTAGTTGCTGGTCTATTTGTGTATGCATGGGTCCAGGTGGTGCTTGGGGTAATGTTTTTGCATGTATTTTTCATATAGGAGTCCTTTTTTCTGTTGCAGCCTGGCTGTTCTTTCTCTCAGTACCAGAAATATTTTCTGTCATCTTGAGGAAGCACTGTTGTTTTCATACATGGAGCTTTTGTGTGGTGTTCATAGATGTATTGTTGTTACAGCATATAAGGGATGTGTTCTCATCTTCATCATCAGCTGCCATCTCTGCAACGAAGGTCGGCTACAATGGGTCTCTAATGTCTTCTGTCTCTTGTTTTGATGGTGCACTCTGATAGACTCTTTCCTGTTCATCTCTTGATGTTATCTTCCCACTTACATGGTGCTGCCTTCAGTTATGGTCTTCTGCAAGGTATTATGTCTTTTTACATGGCCAACAAATTTTAGTTGCCTAATTTTGATCTCCTTCAATAATTCTCTTTTCATACCTAGGTTTTCTAGGACCTCCTTATTTGTTTTCTTCTCTTTCCATGTTGATGCATCCTATTCTTCTATTTATCCACATCTCGAGAGCCTCAATTCTTTCTTTTAATCGCTTATTCATTGTCCATGTGTCCATACTATACAGCAATGAAGACTGTATATAACACTTGATGATTCTCAGTTTTAATTTATGAGTTAATTGTTTAAATGTCAGTATTTGGCTAATGTTGTTGAATGTAGTTTTGGCCATTCCTATTTTCTTCTTGATTTCTGTTTCACATCTGCCATCTTCTGTTTTTATGTGACCAAGATATGAGAAACTCTTGACTTGGTCTATGATCTTCTCATTAATGCTTATCTTTACTGTGGGCTTATTGTATTTTTTGCTAATTATCAAAGCTTTTGTTTTTGTTTTCTCAATGTTAATATCTAGTTCATATCCATGACTTATACTGTTCACTTGCTTCACTAGTTCTTTTAAGTCCTGTTCACTTTCAGCTAACAGGTAGGAAACTTTATACAGAGCGATACAACAGATCATCAGAAGTTGTTCTCCCGTTGATCAAGTGTTTCGGCCCCTTATTCTCCTTTACACTGTAAGGGGGTCCGGCTCACCTGGGTCATGACTCACAAGTCTGTATCATCTGCATATCTAAGGTTGTTTATTGACCTCCACTGATGTTCAGTCCTCGGATTTCCTTTATATGTTTGAACATTTTATCTGTGTATAGATTAAATAGACTGGAGGACAGTACACAACCTTGTTATCATCTTCATGTTTTTTTAAATTCTACAAATTTGCTTTTCTTGAGTCTTCCCCATCCATGGCTATTTATAGTTTGAGTGGTCTGTTAGCCTCAAGAATTTCCCAGCTTGTTGCCGGTCCTGCTGTCTCTTCTATCCTTCATTGGTTGGAGATATGTAATCTCCAGTTCTTTAATGAGTGTTGTCCTCATGTCTCCTGATGTGATACTCATTGGTTGGAGATATGTAATCTCCAGTTAATGAGTGTTGTCCTCATGTCTCCTGATGTGATTTTTATTGGTTGGAGATATGTAATCTCCAGTTATTGAGTGTTGTCCTCATGTCTCCTGCTGTGATTCTCATTGCTTGGTTTTGATCATCATCATTTGTTACACCTTATGGAGCATGGAACTACCACTACAGCTGGTCCCCATACAGGAAGCCTCCAACAAACAATCACATGCTTTTACTGTAGTGGTTTCTGTAGCAATATGTTTTATGTGATGAGGTTGCCAGCCAAATCCACAACCTATTAGTTGTCTTGTACAACATGCACAACTTATTAGTTGTCTTGTACAACATGCACAACCTATTAGTTGTCTTGTACAACATGCACAACCTATTAGTTGTCTTGTACAACATGCACAACCTATTAGTTGTCTTGTACAATAAGCACTAGTCCTATTCTTCTTTGTCTTCCCAGGAACTTCATGGGGCATTGCTTGGTTTTAGAGTCCATTAATTTTTATTAATGTTTGACATAGCTGCTGTTGGACATACTGCAATACTATAATTACCTGTCTCACTTTTCCAGTGTGAAGCTTCTTTAGTACTCTCTTATCTGCTCCCTAAGTTTTGCTAGCAAAACCATGCATTTACAGTCTGTGTTTACTCACTTTTTAGTCCTACATCTTTTTCTGTGTTTAACACGAGCTAACACAAGGTTTACAAACTTTTGTGACCTGCCAGTCATAAAAGGTAGCGAATCAGGTTTGTCTATTGAGTGTTCTCACGCGAGCTTATCTGTCAATCATACGATACCTGACAGACCACACGTGAAGAACCAAAGACCCTTTGAAGTAGACTCACAGGCAAAATCTTTTCCCAAGTTTGCTTTGAAGTTCGTACACAGCGGGAAGGCAGAGAAACCCCGGGCTCTTTGATCTTCAGAAGCGGGAAAAATCTTCGAGAACCCCGTTACACGGATATAAGTCTTTTGATGGCAGTCGAACGCCAGAGAAAAGCCAATTGTAAACTTTTATCTGGGGAACTCATGTTTCTGATTCTCTGGTATACACAATAGTGTGAAAAGTAACATCATCTATAGATCAGAGAAACATGATGATATATAAACTGTTTTCTTAAACCTGCTATCAGTTGTCACTCAGAATTTTTGGATAGTCTAAGCATGTAGTTCTAGAACCATTTCACTAAATGTGTTAATAGCATTTGTGGGGATCTTTCATTATGATTTTCTGGTAATAGAAAGTTGTGCTTACGTGTTAAAGTGTTAAGTTTTTACCATTATAATTCACTTAGAGTTCTAGCTGTTAAAACCAGTGAAATAAAATAACACGTAGCTATTTTGTACCAGATGTTCAGTTATAATGTTAATTTTCACCACCCGCTTTCTCACACAAGAAGAGACGATCTTAGCTGACTGATTATATGCTAGGCGCGACTGATAGTGGCAGAAAAGAATTCACGTTATATTTCATTTTGTGTATTTATTATAAGTGACTATTATTTTATACTATACGTTGACTAACAGATGCCGACACTTTAATAGCTAGTAACGACAGGTGATATTTTGTGTAAGTGCGTGTATGGATAATTGAATAATAATTGACATTGTACGCTGATCATTAAAGCGCGTGCAAGGGGCTGGGAGAGTGCATACCTTCACCCAACCTAGAAACTCAGCACTAGCGAAAGCTGACCATATAGGCGTAAAAGAAAGACACCGTGTGCCTTTTAAATTTAATCAGGACTGACGGAGTGGATAAGAGATTGTCTTGTCCCCGTCCATGTACATGTATGTAGTATAGAATAGTAGCATTTTTCCATAAATGTTTCTTTTATTCCTAGCAGACCTGATCACAAGGGCATCATTCACTGATTGGTTAATGTTGTCTTTTTCTTGCCTTGCGCGTCCCCAAGTTCATATGTGAACAAGGATTGGCCAAAGATACATGAGTAACATTTTAACTTGTAAATTTAACTGGACTTCAAAACCCAGCAATATTTTTTCAATTTTATCAGCCCACTGGGATGTAAAACAAATTACATTATCCCCAATTTCTGACAGTCATATTCAAAAGTAGCATCTAGAATTTACGCTGTTTCAGAATCGGCACTCAACATAGAGCCAGCCGATAAGATTATCATCATCATCATTTATAACATTTTAGCAACCAGATGTTTCCCAATACTGGAAGTATTTTCCTCCTTTTTTAACTCTGAACCTCAAGAGCATGTTTTGCCACACTAACTATTCGTGGTGACATTTTGTTCATCCAGGGAAAATTAAACCACCAGATTCAGCATCCACCTCGCTAGTCTTGATTTGTTAGAGGATGAACTGGGGCCAATTTGGAAAATAAAAACCTGGCAATTTTATATTCAGGATAATTGTATTTTCAAGGGATATCACCAAGAGTAGGTAAGCGTGATAGAGTGGCCACTGTATGACAGAGAGAGTGAATATTTTTCTTTGTTACAGGAACTTTACCAGACTTGGATTTTGCTTAAACTTGTTAACTTTACTGGGTAGCATATAGTAGGAACTTGTTTCTTTACTGTCTATTCTGTAATATAGTGCTAACCTTTGACCTTTGAGGTTATTAACTTTTTGGGTTATTTTCTCAATAGGGGGAGGGCACATGTATTCAATTATTTCATATGTATGTAAATCTGATTTTATTTGATCTTTCTTTAGATATTTGATGTTGTCAAGTTTAAATGATAATAAACAACAAAAGAAACTTAACTTTGTGTGTTGGTAAGACCCATACCCAATTAACCATAGTTTTTCACGTTTCCTATCGGTACAACAGGGGTATTGGAATGATCCAAGGGGGTGATACGGAAAAAAGGGGACAGATGGGGTCATTCAGTAGTAAATAGGGGGCGTTCAGTAGCAAGTGAAGGTTCAGGATTTGACAGGCTAAATTCAGTACATGCAGGGGAGAAAGGAATTATGGATTTGAGAGACAACATCTGTGAGGCAGGAATGATGTAGATGGTTGTATTACTAGGATCATTAAGCAAGGCATAGTTTCATCTATACGTGCCATTCTGAGCTCAGGTAACCGTTGCTGACCATAAAGTGTAATCAGGAACTGCTACAAAAGCGGGGTTAACTAAACACCTATTGTTCATTTTGTCACTCCTGAAGAAAGAGAAACGACATGTGGTTGGTTCACTAAGATTTAAACAGAAGGTGAAAATCATTCCTAAATAGTGTTTAATATGAGCTTCGATGTTGGTAAGGTGTGCCGAGTATACTTTCCACTGGCAGCAGAGGAAATTAGATACCTGCTGGTGTTTCAGAAAGTACCAGCTTTGCTTTGTTGCGCATTTTAGTGTCTCAGTATTTACGGGGGCTAGTGGTAATGAGATATTTGCAGTACGGTAATATATAAGAGAAAAGGTACAATAGAGCCAAATATTTAACATTATTTGGCAGTAGAAATTAGTCTTTGAACCTTTGAACTGGCTTTCCTACTTTACATTCAGACTTTCATAAATCAACTGACACAACGTACTTCTTCTTTGATCCTTAGCCGCTGACCGTCAAAGCAGTCAGTGGCCATTATGCCTGGTGGTATCTTGTAGGGCAACAACAAATTGATTCCACTTTGCTCGGTCAGTGGCCATCTTTAGTACAGTGACCCAACTCTGCTTCATTCTTTGCATCTCAGCCTCCACAGTCCTCTGCCAAGTTGTTTTTGGTTGGCCTCTCTTTCGTTTTCCTTTAGGAGTCCATAGCATAGCTGTTCTTGTGATGGCATTGGGGTCTCTTCTGTGGGCATGGCCAACCCAGCTCCAGCATCTGCCAGCTATGAGGATGTGCATGTCCTCTTGCTTGCTACGCGACGTACGTTTGCCATCTATTGCAACTTCATGCTGCCTATGAGCAAAACCAACAAACTTTCTCAGCTCTTCATGTGGACAATGGTTTCAAATAAGCGTGCACTGGGTGTCAAACTATTTCATCCTGTTGATAAGGTAAGTTTTCATATTTATATTTGTTTGTTTGTTTGCACAGAGCTAGCATCAGCTTTACTAACATTAATTATTAATAAAATATACATTGTGATACCAATTTGCATATACTGAATATTGCTGTTCAGTCCATTATATTACATCCTTTTAATTTGTTACTGGGATCTCCACACTTTTTAGTTCGGCCACTGGCTCCCAATCTTTAAATCCTAAGACCTACTTACAAAAGTGAGTTATTTTATAGTATTTCATATTAAATAACTATTATTATACTTTATGAAATCATTATTAGGTTACTTCAGTAATGTCGTGGCTGTTGCTGATTGTGGTTTTTTTTTTTTTTTCTGATTATTGAATTTTTATAATTTATTTATGGCTGTGGTTAAGAAACTTTATAAAATAGAATAGTAAACTGGTAAGAACATTTGTGTCAACATTTTTATAAAGCCACTTTTACATCAGTTTTTTTGTATACTTGACGTACATTTTTCTGTCTGAAAATTGGTAAATCAATTCTTTGTTCCAGAATCCAGAACAAACCAAAAAGAAGTGCAGACAATACAGTGTGGAATATATGAAATATGGATTTATTCCATCACTAAACAACCAACAATTGCCATTGTGTCTATTATGTGAGAGAGCCTTTTCAAATGGGGCAATGAAACCTTCCAGACTCCTTGAGTCATGTCTCTCATGTCAAATAAGACATGTCTCAGAGGTTTCAGGATCTTCTTTTTATCACGATTCCAGATTGGATAATAAATCCATTCCTGGACCACGTGCAGTGAGGAACTAGGAAGGGTGGAATAGGAACTGATATTACTACAAAATGACGCTGAGCTTAAGTCAATGTTAAAAAAAATCATATCAAGACTTTTGGTTGCAGAAAGAAATCTCTCAACGCTATCCTGCAGTATGAGGAAAGGTTAAAATGTTCTGTATTGCCTTTCCAACATCGTATTTAGTAGAGTGGTTTCAGCGCGAACTCCGCCTATGCCGGTCCCAAGCCCGGATGAAAAAGGAGGAGGGCGGCCTGCATGGAGGCCGTAAGGAGGCAGCCCCTCCACCATGCAAAGGCACAACAGGCCAATCACCTGTTTGTCTTAAACTATGATTACGAGCAATACAAGAGAGAAAACTGGACTGATTCTAAAGGCGACGAACTGGAACGGACTACGACTTATGGAACTTGGAACACAAGAAGTATAAATGGGAAGGAAGAGGAGCTGGTGGAAGAGATGAGGAAAGCAAAACTAGAAATCCTGGCTATAACGGAAACAAAGAAAAAAGGACAAGGAGTCATGGATCTCGATGGCAACACGTTGCTCTACAGTGGTGTACCCATATCTGAAAGAGCTAAAGGGGGCGTGGGTTGCATTGTGGCTCAAAATCAAAAAGATAGTATCAAGGGATGGAACTTTGTCTCGGAGCGCATTATGGTTGTAAAACTAAAAGAAGGAGAAACCATAGTCAACCTCGTCATAGTGTATGGGCCAAATGAGGATGAGAGAGCAGAGGTCAAGGAGGAATTCTTCGAGCTGCTTCAAAGGACAGTGGATGACTGCCTAGATGAAGTTATCATGCTCTGAGATTTTAATGCCAGAGTTGGAAATGACCATGCTAGATGGGGTGGAGTTATCGGAAGATATGGAGAAGATACTCTCAATGACAATGGAAAGCGACTCCTTAGATTCTGCAGTGAGCAGAATCTGATCATTACAAACACAAAGTTCCCCCATAAGCGCATACATGGATACACTAGATGTGAACCAACCAAGAATGAGAAGTCAGTGATCGACTATGCCATTGTTCGGAGAAGCTCATTCAGATATGTCCGAGATGCAAGAGTTTGGAGGGGGCCAGAGATTGGAAGTGATCACTACCTGCTAACAATCAAATGAACAACTGAAAGAGTTGCTCAGCCTAGGAACTGCCCAACATCACGCAAGAAACCAAGTAAACGAGCAGGAGAAATGAGCATTAGGACCTACAAGCTGAGAGAGCCAGAAATTAAGACCAGATATCAGGGGCTTATTGCTACAGCAGTGAGCAACACAGAAGAACGACCTGATGACTTGGAAACCCTCTGGAATAAATTCAAGGATATCATAAAGACAGCTGCTGCAGAAGCATGCGGTGAAGTCCGACTTGGTAACCAGAGAAAGAGGACACCTTGGTGGACAGAGGAAGTCAAAGAGAAAATAAGAGAGAAGAAAATGGCATGGAAACAATACTTAGGAGCTAAAAACACAACAGGACAAATGGAAAAATATAGAGAATATGTGACACTCAGAACAGAAGCAAAGAACAAAGTGCTAGCAGCAAAACAGAAGTCCTGGGAAGAATTTGGAGAAGCTAGAAAAAGATGCACAAGAAAACCAGAAATTGTTCTATAAGACCCTAAAGAACATGAGGAAGGAAAAACAATGCCCTCTCAAATTTATAAAGGACAAGCAAGGCAAATTGCTTACTGCCCCGAAGAACGTAATGGAAAGATGGAAAGAATATTTCTCAGAACTCCTGGATGGTGAGCATGGTGAAGCATCAGAAATGATAACCACTAGCACAGAAGAGAAAACCAATGATGGTGAAGATGACATAAAGATGGAAGAACTGAGGGCAGCACTAGAGAAAATCAAGATGGGCAAAGCAGCAGGGCATGATGGTATAACACCAGAAATGGTTAAGTAGATGGGAGCATCAGGCGACCTATTACTCTTAAAGGTCCTACAGGCAGCATGGTGCAACAAGACCATACCAAAGGATTGGGAGATTGCCATCATAACACCAATTTTCAAAAAGGGTGACAATCGACAATGTGGAAACCATAGAGGCATATCCCTTCTCAGTGTCCCTGGTAAAATCTACTCTAGAATCCTAGAGCAGAGACTCCGACGCCTAGCTGAGCCACAATTGGATGAGGTCCAGTGCGGATTCCGAGCAAACCGAAGTACTCAAGACCTAATCTTCACACTCAGACAGCTGAGTGAAAAGGCCCTTGAGTATAAGAGTGAGATCCATCTTTGTTTCATAGATCTGGAAAAGGCGTTTGACAGGGTCCCCTGGAGCAAACTTTGGGACTGTTTGGCAAGGAAGAATATTCCAGCACCTCTGATTCATGCTATACAGAGCTTCTACAAGTCTTGCAGAAATTATGTGAGGACAGCAAACCATAAGTCAGAAGAGTTCAGGGCCACCACTGGTGTAAGACAAGGTGATATCCTATCACCTTACCTCTTCATACTCCTTATGGACGATGTCATCAAGGCATGTAAGGAGAGAACAAGAAAGTATTCAGTGTGGTACTGGAAGATGAGACAGGTCTATATTTCGGAGCTGGCATTTGCTGATGATGTTGCCCTGATTGCTAAATCAGAGGCACATCTCCAATCCAACCTGCAAGTCTGGAAGGAAGAGCTGGAGAAGAGAGGGATGGTCATAAGCAGCTCTAAAACAAAATCCATGGTGATATCACGAGAAGAAAGAAAACATCAGATTAAGTTGGGAGAACAGGTCCTGGAGCAAGTCGACTACTTTAAATATCTCGGAGCTATTATAGACCGAAAGGGAGGCATCAAAGAAGAGTTGGCCACTCGAAAAGCAGCGGCTGGGAGACTTTTTCAGGCCATAAATCGTGGATTCCTCAGCAAGAAAGAGGTTGGTAAGAAAACGAAGATGGCTGTATACCGCTCCACCTATGTCCCAGTCTTGACATATGGATGCGGGTCGTGGGCAATGACTACAACCCACAAAAGCCAGATCCAAACCTCAGAAATGAGGTATCTGAGGAAAGTGGTTGAAGTAACAAGAAGAGACATGGTCCGCAACCAGACGATCCGTCAAGGCCTAAAATCCCATCCGCTGCAGACCCAAATAGAACAGTCCCAACTAAGATGGTTTGGCCATGTCTGCAGAATGGGAGAAGATCGGCTACCACGACAAGCATGGGAAACAAAGAGCCAGGGATCCAGACCTCCAGGATGACCCAGAGTCCGCTGGGAGGACAACATTAGACAATCTTTGAAGGACCGAGGACTAGAATGGAACCAGGCCAGGAAGAAGACAGCTGATAGAATGGTCTGGCGCTCTCTCTTCCAAACCTCTACACCTCACGGTAGAAGGGGAACGACTAAGTAAGTAAGTAAGGTTTCAGCGCGGTTGTCCAACTTCTTTTGGAGCAAAGAAACAGACTACAAATTACTGAATGTACTCAATCTGAGACTCCAAGTAACTTTCAGCCTGACGTTGAGAAGCTGATATAACTACACCAGGCATATCCATCTCACTGAAATTAAAATGAAGTAAGTTTGTTACTAATATACTCTCGCATACTGCTGTTTGTTTAACTGGATTAAGTAATCAAGTTTTTCTTTTTAAATTAAGTTAATAAATAAGCGTATCTGTATCTTTATATTAGAATGTAATAGAGCAATTAGTTGTTAGGCTACTGTATTAACAGTTGCTCTTATCTTTTCACTCTTTATATTTTTTGTTAATGTACTGTGGGGAAATGCAGTGAGGGGCTGGGGACATGCCCCGGGAGTCAAGGGTGCGATGACCTGAAATAGTTTGGGAAACACTGCTTTAAACCATTATATACTTATACTGTTGTTTCATTTGTTTATGGTCTAAAAAAATTGTCTGCCAGCATTTCAAATCTGTTCTAGTCAGCTCATATGTTGTTCTAGCAAGGCAATGGTCTTAGTTCCTAGGGAACATATTCTGTATTTATTACCAGCTTTATTGGTCTGTGGTCAGTGCCTGATATCTGATCAAGCACTTGTCCATCAGTTTGGCAAAGGATGCCCTCTGTGCAGTAGGCTAGAAATGGTGTGGTTTGGTGTGCCATCTTCTGGAGTAAAAACAGAGTTTGTCATCTGGCCTGTTGATTATGTGGAGATTTGTATCTATCTTCCAGTATTTCACTTCATATCCTCATTTGCATTATTCCATAATGGGGTGCTATATTTATTCAGCTGGAGTGGATTTTACATAGTATTATTTCCTTTTGTTACTGTATCCAGCATTTCTTGTAGTCCTTCCTCTCTCTGATCTATCAAAACTATGTCATCAGTTCATCTCAGATTATTTAAGTTGCAGTCTTCAGCTGATATTCCTGGCATGTCTTCTATTTATTTGTTTCCTTTAAAGCTTTCTCTGGAACATAAGCTTTCAACCAATGCAGGCCATGCATTTCTGTTCAGTTCTTATCTTAAACAGCCTCGGTAAGTTGTCCTTCATAGAAAATTCAACATTTCCTGTGTCATATGTTTTCCTTAGTACATTGGTGAACTTAAAAGGCCTCAGTAAGCTGTTCTTTATAGAATATTCAACATTTCATGTGTTGTGTTTTCTTTAATAAGTTAGCAAACTTAAAAGGGGCTCAGTAAGTTGTCCTTCATAGACAGTTTAACATTTCCTGTGTCAAATGTTTTCTTTAATAAGTTAGTGAACTTACACAGGTTCAGTAAGTTGCCAATTATAGAAAATTCAACATTTCATGTGTCATATGTTTTCTTTAATAAGTTAGTGAACTTAAAATAGACTTCAATGCATGGAGGCATATCTGGAGTCATCTTTATATGACCACCAGTTATGCACAATTCTACAATATGCATATGTGGAAGTGAACCATGAACCTCTGTCTGTGAAGCTAATTACACCTTCATTGACTCTTGAAATCATCCACACACTTTCAGGGATTCCCTATGTGGTGAAACTTGTTGAGAACCCATCATTGCACACTATGCTTGGTGAAGTCACTTGAGCCCCAGATGTGATTCTTTAGCTTTGACCTGGTTGATTTCTTGCAGGAGGATTTCACTATGGACCCAGTGATAGGCAGGGGAAGCTGAGAAGTGGCTCTCTGCAGGACATGACAATTCTTGGGAGAGCTCAGAACCAGAGCAGAGTATTTTAGCTCTTCATGGAGAGCCCCCTTGGATGGTGAGGAATGCACAATATGCTTTGCACTTTTTACTCCTAGTATGGGACCAGATGTGATGATCGTTTAAATGTAAGCCAAGCCAGAGCTCATGACTTTAACTCAACAAGTTTCAGAACGGCAGAAAATCCAAAGAAAAAGCCTAGATCTACAGTGTAGATAATAGCAGGGAGTCTTCAACTTGGTATTGGCTGCAAAAGAGTGAGAAGCTCAGCAGCACTAGTTAAACAACAAAGGGAACTCCAAACTATCTCATCAGGTTCCTGAGCTATTCTATCTTAGCCAGTCTTCATGCACTCCCTAGGAATATGCAACCTGACTTCTGGGGGTTGCGAGACATGGCAAATATTTTAGAAAGTGGTTCATCATAAGCACTCTATAATACATGAAACTAACTTGTATTTGTACAAAACAGAACTGTTTTTTTATAATGTGAATGTTGAGAGGTTTGTTGTTGAGCCCGGCAGTTGATAATTGTTCAATTTGTATCATTTGCCAGATATTGCAGTATTATATTAAACATTGAATAATATCTTTTTCCAATTAATGAATTTGATTCTTTTCTTGATTGACTCATTGGAATTTATGAGGTATTTGATATTATATCATTGTTGTTTCATTTATTATCAATCACAAGTGGTCTAGGTCTGTATTCTAAATAATAATTGCAAAGCTCAAATCTGGCAACAAACAGTCTATGAGAAAAACCTTACAAAACGTACAGCTGATGACATTCCATTTTAAATTCACAACTTAATGATTTGACACATGAGACTTCATTTCATCTCCATTCCATGATACAATAGCAATTAGTTCAGTAGCTTGTGACATTTGTCCATTTCATGCATCCAACATTATCTGTCTGCATAAAAAAAAAGGTAAAGGAACCCGTTACACGCCCATTGAGGCATATTGGGAATATGGTGTTAGGCCCATATTATTTGACCGTCGGCACACGAGGGGTGATGTGGTCGGCATCACGCCGGCCGCCTTAACCTTCCCAGAGTAGCTCTGGTACCCATTTGGGGCTGGGTCGACCCAGGAGCCGTTTGTGGCCTAAAAATTTTTCCACCTCATCTGGGGATCGAACCATAGACCACTGCGCTATCTGTCTGCATAATCAGAGATTAAACTCATCAAAGGCATTATGCCATAAACTTGTGATATCATGTACATTCCTTGTCTGCCAAATTGTCAGTGCTCCACTGAGCATTTACTAATATACTGATAAATAGGTTGCTCACCTTATGAAACATGAACACTGAAAGTGCACAAATCCTTAAGTGGTGAGGCCACATTGTAAATTGGATGTATTCAAACACCACAATAGTGTTAAACAGACTTTATGTATATAAGTGGCTAGACCACACCTTCACAGTGGTTGTGCCATATAAATTAAACACACCTTCCACATACACAGCAGACTGTCCTCTTACGTTCAGTTCTCATCATCCCTAGAAACAATCAAACGTCATCATTCTTTCCCTTTGATGTAATTTCATGCATAAAGTTTGGAATGCAAAGTGATGCAAAAACTCCAATAAAAAGTAATCAATCAAAGCTGCTTGACACCACAAAGTGAATCCCAACAGTGAATAACAGAACTCAAGTGCATTTGTGTAGCCTTACCAGGTAGTCCTTGTTCTGGACTCCCTGGGGAAAGAGAGGTATAGGTAGACCAAAAAAACACATCAAGAAGTGAACTAGAGACAGAAGTAAGATTTGATGAGGAAGATGTTGATAGAACCTGAGTTAACTCTTGCAGGCCGGAATTTTTTCATCAGTTTTGCCAGAATTATTTTTGTACCTTAAAGCAGTACCTTTATAAATTCTAAAGTTTCTGAGTTATTACACAACAAAGACACACATATTATACATCACAGTAAAGATAAATGAATGTAGAATTAGAATATGAAGGATTTTTAGTGATATTCTACATATAGTATTCAGTTATGAGTCACAACGAAAATACAGAACAAATTTCAAGGAACACAAAAGTGACGTTCCCAACGTCGTTTCGGCTTCTAGGGGTTTTGCGGATGTACGCTACCAGCATCGTTCCAGCCTTTAAGAGTTAATGGCACATGACAGTAGGACTTGGCATCAAGTGTTTGTTGAAGGCCTATGCTCTTTGAGCAGCTAAAGGGTCTTGATTGATTTAACAATAGAAATAGAAAACTGCAAATCATGGGTACAGTATTTAACAATAGAAACAGAAAACTACAAATCATAATGGGTACAGTATTTAACAATAGAAACAGAAAACTGCAAATCATAATGGGTACAGTATTTAACAATAGAAACAGAAAACTGCAAATCATAATGGGTACACTATTTAACAATAGAAGCATAAAACTGCAAATCATAATGGGTACAGTATTTAACAGTAGAAGCAGAAAACTGCAAATCATAATGGGTACAGTATTTAACAATAGAAACAGAAAACTGAAAATCATAATGTGTACAGTATTTAACAATAGAAACAGAAAACTGCAAATCATAATGGGTACAGTATTTAACAATAGAAACAGAAAACTGCAAATCATAATAGGTATAGTATTTAACAATAGAAGCAGAAAACTGCAAATCAAAATGGGTACAGTATTTAACAATAGAAACAAAGAACTACAAACCGTTATGTAGATTAGTAACATAATTATGTGTGCCCTACAGGAAATGATCATGGTAAAAGTTCGTGTATGTTTGCATATGTGTGTTATTGATGGTGAAAGTGTTATGCATGTGAACATTCATTTATTAAGGAATAAGTGTGTGCATGTGTGTATATGACTATTGTTTATGGTAGCAGTGTGTACATCTTTGAGCCTGCGTGTTATTGGTGGTGGAAGTATGTCAGTGTGTAAGAGAGAGGCAAATATTCATAGTTTGTACAAAATAAATTCCTCTACTTTTTTTACTTCATACTTTGTTGAACTTTATTGCAGACTAATTTAGGTGACAACTGCACTAATAATCAGATGCAGAATACAGTCTCCTTGAAATTGCCAGGAGTTGTACAAGAAAAACAGCCTGGTTCATGTGGACATGATGAAGGTAGGCATTAAAAACAAATATATTTTGTTATTTAAATACATCAGCTGTAAAATATTAATGCCCAGGTTCAGAATCTGTGAGCTGTTGATATATAAATCTTACTATTGTAAGTAAACTTGTATGATGTGTTTGTTATATATCAGCACTGTTTGTTTTTACATTTTAGAAATGCATCGTTGTGACCTGTGCCAGCTTTTCTTCCATCAAAGAGATGTCTTTCATGGCCATATGACAAAGACATACACATATAAGCATGATAATATTCAGGAAATGTTGCATGCAGATGAGATAAATGGAATGAATGATCCACAAATGAGAAAATGAGATGCTGGCTTTATGGAAGATAAAGAAACCACACGACTGATATATTGAAAACAGTCACTGAATTTCATAAACTTCCATCGACTGCAGATATTTGTAAGACTGAGATGTATTATGATGAGATTTTACCTGCAGACATTTGGGAGACTGAGACTAGATATGAAGTGTCTTTGCATGCAGACATGTATGAAACTGATTATGAGACTGGTTACAAATTAACTTTACCTGCAGATATTTGTGAGGATGGTTATAAAAGAACTTTTACCTGGAGATATTTGTGTGAGTGATTATAAAGTGGTTTTACCAAGAGACATGTCTGAAAATAATTAAAAAGTACTTTTGCTTGTGGATATTTATGAAGCTGAGACTGATTTTGAAATGATTTTCCAAAATGAAGACTACTGCAGAGAGGCTGGCAAAATATTTCCTAAATGGGAATTAAATGCTGAACTTAACAGCAGTGATAGAGTAAACACACTGAATGATAGTTTAAGAAGCCTTACTTACTTACTTAGTCGTTCCCCTTCTACCGTGAGGTGTAGATGTTTGGAAGAGAGAGCGCCAGACTAGTTTAAGAAGCCATGCACTCAAAAGTGGAGAAAAAACTTTGAAGTGTAAAATATAATTTTTTCCAGGAGAATGGATCAGAGAATAAATACAGGTGATAAGTCTAATATCTGTGATGATTGTGGTTTGGTGTTAACTTGTAACATGCAGCTACAGCAACACCACTAGTACATAGAGAAGATAATCTTTTCAAATATGATGTTTGTCATGTGGAATTTGCTCAGAATGACGAGTAGTACAAACATAAAATAATTCTTATGAAAGATAAGCCATACAAAAGTGATTTTTTTGTTTTGTTTTAGTATTTTTCTGCAGTAGTAATTCACAGCAATATAACAAAGCACACACAAGAGAGAAGCTCCACAACTGTGATTCTATTGGTGTAAGATTTGCTCAGAAAGCACACCCAGATAATTACAAATGAACACAAGCAAGAGAAAAGCCCCAAAAGTGCAGTGTGTATAAAGTAGTATAGTACTATTACTAGTAATAACTATTTGAAACATGTGAACAGTAAACATTCAGGAGAGAAATCTTACAAGTGCAATGTTTGTGGTGTAGGATTTACTTACTACTACTTACTTAGTCATTCCCCTTCTACCGTGAGGTGTAGAGGTTTGGAAGAGAGAGCGCCAGACTATCCTATCAGCTGTCTTCCTCCTGGCCTGGTTTCATTCTAGTCCTCTGTCCTTCATAGATTGTCTAATGTTGTCCTCCCAGCGGACTCTGGGTCGTCCTGGTGGTCTGGATCTCTGGCTCTTTGTTTCCCATGCTTGTCGTGGTAGCCGATCTTCTCCCATTCTGCAGACATGGCCAAACCATCTTAGTTGGGACTGTTCTACTTGGGTCTGCAGGGGGTGGCATTTTAGGCCTTGACGTATCGTCTGGTTGCGGACCATGTCTCTTCTTGTTACTTCAACCGCCTTCCTCAGATACCTCATTTCTGAGGTTTGGATCTGGCTTTTGTGGGTTGTAGTCATTGCCCATGACTCGCATCCATATGTCAAGACTGTGACATAGGTGGAGCGGTATACAGCCATCTTCGTTTTCTTACCGTCCTCTCTCTTGCTGTGAAATCCTCGATTTAAGGCCTGAAAAAGTCTCCCAGCTGCTGCATTTTGAGTGGCCAACTCTTCTTTGATGCCTCCCTTTCGGTCTATAATAGCTCAGAGATATTTAAAGTGGTCGACCTGCTCCAGGACCTGTTCTCCCAGCTTAATCTGATGTCTACTTTCTTCTCGTGATATCACCATGGATTTTGTTTTAGAGCTGCTTATGACCATCCCTCTCTTCTCCAGCTCTTCCTTCCAGACTTGCAGATTGGAGATGTGCCTCTGATTTAGCAATCAGGGCAACATCATCAGCAAATGTCAGCTCTGAAATACAGACCTGTCTCATCTTCCAGTACCCCAATGAATACTTTCTTGTTCTCTCCTTACATGCCATGATAACATTGTCCATGAGGAGTATGAAAAGATAAGGTGACAGGATATCACCATACACCAATGGTGGTCCTGAACTCTTTTGACTTATGGTTTGCTGTCCTCACATAATTTCTGCAAGACTTGTAGAAGCTCTGTATAGCATGAATCAGAGGTGCTGGAATGTTCTTCCTTGCCAAACAGTCCCAAAGTTTGCTCCAGGGGACCCTGTCAAATGCCTTTTCCAGATTTATGAAACAAAGATGGATCTCACTCTTATACTCAAGGGCCTTTTCACTCAGCTGTCTGAGTGTGAAGATTAGGTCTTGAGTACTTTGGTTAGCTCGGAATCCACACTGGACCTCATCCAATTGTGGCTCAGCTAGGCATCAGAGTCTCTGCTCTAGGATTCTAGAGTAGATTTTACCAGGGACACTGAGAAAGGATATACCTCTATGGTTTCCACATGTCGATTGTCACCCTTTTTGAAAATTGGTGTTATGATGGCAATCTCCCAATCCTTTGGTATGGTCTTGTAGCACCACGCTGCCTGTAGGACCCTTAAGAGCAATAGGTCACCTGATGCTCCCATCTACTTAACCATTTCTGGTGTTATACCATCATGCTCTGCTGCTTTGCCCATTTTGATTTTCTCCAGTGCTGCCTTCAGTTCTTCCATCTTTATGTCATCTTCATCACCATTGGTTTCCTCTTCTGTGCTAGTGGTTATCATTTCTGATGCTTGACCTTGCTCACCATCAAGGAGTTCTGAGAAATATTCTTTCCATCTTTCCATTACTTCTTTCAGGACAGTAAGCAATTTGCCTTGCTTGTCCTTTATAAATTTGAGAGGGCATTGTTTTTCCTTCCTCATGTTCTTTAGGGTCTTATAGAACAATTTCTGGTTTTCTTGCGCATCTTTTTCTAGCTTTTCTCCAAATTCTTCCCAGGACTTCTGTTTTGCTGCTAGCACCTTGTTCTTTGCTTCTGTTCTGAGTATCACATATTCTCTATATTTCTCTATTTGTCCTGCTGTGTTTTTAGCTCCTAAGTATTGTTTCCATGCCATTTTCTTCTCTCTTATTTTCTCTTTGACTTCCTCTGTCCACCAAGGTGTCCTCTTTCTCTGGTTCCCAAGTCAGACTTCACCACATTCTTCTGCAGCAGCTGTCTTTATGATGTCCTTGAATTTAAGCCAGAGGGTTTCCAAGTCATCAGGTTGTTCTTCTGTGTTTCTCACCACTGTAGCAATAAGCTCCTGATATCTGGTCTTAGTTTCTGGCTCTTTCAGCTTGTAGGTCTTAATGCTCATTTCTCCCATTTGTTTACTTGGTTTCTTGCGTGATGTTGGGCAGTTCCTGGGCTGAGCCACTCTTTCAGTTCTTTTGATTGTAAGCAGGTAGTGATCACTTCCAATCTCTGGCCCCCTCCAGACTCTAGCATCTCGTACTTATTTGAATGAGCTCCTCCTAACAATGGCATAGTCAATCACTGACTTCTCATTCTTTGTTGGTTCACATCTAGTGTATGCATGTATGTGCTTATGGGGGAACTTTGTGTTTGTAATGATCAGATTCTGCTCACTGCAGAATCTAAGGAGTCACTTTCCATTGTCATTGAGAGTATCTTCTCCATATCTTCCGATAACTCCACCCCATCTAGCATGGTCATTTCCAACTCAGGCGTTGAAATCTCCGAGCATGATAATTTCATCTAGGCAGTCATCCACTGTCCTTTGTAGCAGCTCGAAGAATTCCTCCTTGACCTCTGCTCTCATCCTCACTTGGCCCATACACTATGACCAGGTTGACTATGGTTTCACCTTCTTTTAGTTTTACAACCATAATGCGCTCCGAGACAAAGTTCCATCCCTTGATACTATCTTTTTAGTTTTTGGCCACAATGCAACCCACACCCCCTTTAGCTCTTTCAGATGTGGGTACACCGCTGTAGAGCAGCATGGTGCCATCTAGATCCATAACTCCTTGTCTCTTTTTCTTTGTTTCCATTATAGGATTTCTAATTTTGCTTTCCTTATCTCTTCCACCAGCTCCTCTTCTTTCCCATTTATACTTCATGTGTTCCATAAGGCGTAGTCCGTTCCAGTTTGTCATCATTAGAATCAGTCCGGTTTTCTCTCTTGTAGTTCGTGTAATCATGTTTTAAAGCAAACAGGTGATTGGCCTGTTGTGCCTTTGCATGGTGGAGGGGCTGCCTCCTTACAGCCTCCATGCAGGCCGCCCTCCTCCTTTTTCAGCCGGGCTTGGGACCGACCTAGGCGGAGTTTGCTTGGTCATCAGAGACCAAAATATAGTTATGAATCATCATGAGAAAAGTGAGAAATAAAACCAGAAATCGGTGAAGAACAGTGTGGATTTATTTAGTCAGATACATGAAAGGTGCATTACATGTTTTATGTTTATAATGTATGAATAGCTTAGGAAATAAGACAGAAAAGAGCACACACACCATAGAGACCTTACAAGTTATATATTGTTTATACAGGATTTCCATGGACAGACTTGTGTCATACAAGAACACATATGGTATGGAAGTTTTTCTAGTGGAATATTTAAGTGATTTAAATGTGGGTTCTATATAATATTTAATACTAATCAGCCATTTGGCCTTTCACAGAGATTTCAAAGCATTTCAAAATTTTTTAAACCGGTATGTGATATATGCATATTACCTAATTATGTGTGCATTATGCATATATTTATGTGAGAACATTGTGCTTACATGTAAAACTTGCATTTCATAATTTATGTGAGCTTATTGTTTTCAACATTTCAGACATATATTCCTGTCTTCTGTGTAATACGGGTTTCCTCCAACTTGATGTCCTGGATGAGCATATGAAAACAGTACACAACAGTGGACTCTGGGAGTTTGATAATAAACATGATCTTCAGGATGTGTTACCACAGGACAGTGGAAATAAAATACATCAAATAGTAAATAAAATAGATGATACCTCTACTGATGCAATAAGAGAAGATAATGATACCTTTACTGATGCAGTAAGAGAAGATAACATTAAATTGAGACTCACAGATAATGAACCTTTACTGAACTTTATCTATAGCCATGAAAGGACAACTAAAATTTGTGACAACCTAAATAGTAATACATCCACTTCAGAAACTGAAGTCTGTAACATAAACTGTAGTGACATATTTTCAGTCAGTGAGAAAACTGTTCAAGTTTGTGTGAGTGACAGAGCTGTTGCTGCTTGCAGTGATTCAATCATTCAGTCTTACAAGACAATAGAGGACGATAAATCTTACAAGACAATAGAGGACGATAAGTCCTACAAGTGTGATGTTTGTGGTGTAGTATTAGCTCATAGAAGTCATCTAAATAAACATAACAGAATACATACAGGAGAGAAGCCTTACAAGTGTGATTTTTGTGGTGTAGCATTTGGTCAGACAAGTGGTCTAAATAGCCATAAAAGAATACATACAGGAGAGAAGCCTTACAAGTGTGATATTTGTGGTGTAGCATTTGCTCAGAAATGTAGTCTAAATGACCATAAAGGAATACATACAGGAGAGAAGCCTTATAATTGCCATGTTTGTGGTGTAGCATTTGCTAAAAGACGTACTCTAAATAGACATAAAAGAATACACACAGGAGAGAAGCCTTACAAGTGTGATTTTTGTGGTGTAGCATTTGCTCACACAAGTGGTCTAAATAACCATAAAAGAATACATACAGGAGAGAAGCCTTACAAGTGTGATATTTGTGGTGTAGCATTTGCTCAGAAATGTAGTCTAAATGACCATAAAGGAATACATACAGGAGAGAAGCCTTATAATTGCCATGTTTGTGATGTAGCATTTGCTCGCAGACGTAATCTAAATAAACATAAAAGAATACATACAGGAGAGATGCCTTACAAGTGTGATGTTTGTGATGAAGCATTTGCTCAAAGAGATCTTCTAAATAAGCATAAAAGAATACGTACAGGAGAGAAGCCTTACAAGTGTGATACTTGCGGTCTTGCATTTGCTTATAATAGTAATCTAAATGGCCATAAAAGAATACATACACTAGAAAAGCCTTACCAGTGTGATGTTTGCGGTGTAGCATTTGCTCAAAGTGGTAATCTCATTGTCCATAAAAGAATACATACACTAGAAAAGCCTTACAAGTGTGATGTTTGTGGTGTAGCATTTCATCATAGAGGTCATCTAAATAGACATAACAGAATACATACAGGAGAGAAGCCTTACAAGTGTGATGTTTGTGGTGTAGCATATGCTCAAAGAGATCATCTAAATAACCATAAAAGAATACATACAGGAGAGAAGCCTTACAAGTGTGATGTTTGTGGTGTAGCATTTACTTATAAACGTCGTCTAAATAACCATAACAGAATACATACAGGAAAGGAGCCTTACAAATGAAATGTTTGTTATGCTACATTTGCTTAAAGCAGTAATCTAAATAAACATAAAAGAATACATACAGAAGAGAAGCCTTTCAAGTGAGATGTTTGAAATGCAACATTCACTACGAATAGTTACCCACAAAGGCATAAAAGAACACATACAGGAAAGTGCGCTACTGGAGTCATTTAAAGCAGTATCAGAGGACAGACTGTGTTTCTTGACGATCACTAACATCTATTTGTTAAACAAGCAAAAGGCGGTACATAAAAAGTTAAATAACAATCCACCTCACCTAACTGTAAAGCGATGAAATAAAGGCCAATGTTTTGCTGGCTGTCGCATTTCACAACAGCCAACACTATGAAAATTTCAAGCAAGATTGTCTCACTTATTATCAAAGCAGTTATCATTTTAACATGAAATGATAAACTAAATGCTTCTGTTGAGGACAAAATAAGCACTGACCTCATCACTATACACTTGCACCACACCAAAAACAAAGTCCTAATCCAATGAGTGGCAGAATACGTACAGTCCTGGTTGGATACTGAATTTTGCCACCTCCAGAGATCATCCCTAGACCACACCATGAATCTTATCTTATCCTACCACTCCAGCAACAATTATAAGAGGCAGTACCGCACAATTTCAGCTTGTCCTTTTAATTTTTCCTTCCCCCCTTTCACTGAAATCAGTCCCTCCATCACCACCCAGTGAGATCAGTTCTCTCCATGCATAGATCATTATTCCAATAAAACTCATGCAGAGTAAAAACCAATGAAGAGATTCCTCATTCTAACGATGCTCATACTTCTTGTAACTCTAACATCACCAACTCTTGATGGTCCAACAGTGAAAACACCCACAACAAATAATCCAGAACTTCACCTTAACCAACCCACTAAAGTCAGTCTTAACCAGACTCTGGATGGCACAGGCCCCACTTCTGCAGATCCCCCAAACAATTCACCCAGCATGCACGAGACCAACCCATATCCTGCTCCAAAAATAGGGTTACTTTCCAAGTGACAGTGCCTGTTCACATCACAGATGTTCGTTCACACTCACCCTTTAAACATCTACTAGCAATTGAGTATTGTAGGGAACAAGACAGTCGAGAAGTGCGAGTGCTAAAAAAAGCAATCAGAGAAGGACTGCTGTCAGGAGTTGGTCATCATCATCAGCTGCCATCTCCACAATGAAGGTTGGCTGTAATGGATCTCCAACATCTTCTGTCTCTTGTCTTGGTGGTGCACTCTGATTGACTCTTTCCTGTCCATCTCTTGATGTTATCTTCCCACTTATAGCGCTGTCTTCCCCTTGCACATTTGTATTCAACTCTCCCTTCTTTTATGGTCTTTTGCAAGGTGTTATACCTTTTTATGTGGCCAAAGTATTTTAGCTGATGAACTTTGATCTCCCTCATTAGTTCTCTTTTCATACCTAGATCTTCTAGGACCTCCTTATTTGTTTTCTTCTTTTTCCATGGGATACGCCCCATTCTTCTATATATCCACACTTCAGGAACCTCAATTCTTTCTTCCAAATGCTTATTCATTGTCCATGTTACTACACCATACAGAAATGCAGAATATATATAACACTTTATGATTCTCAGTTTTAATCTGTCAGAAGTTGGTAATGAGTTGGTAATAATCCTTGAATGCTCTATGATAAACATGATGGAGAAACTTTAAAAAGACCTGGAAAACTCAATGATAAGAGAGTTTGATGCACTTTAGCATGAGGTCATTACTTTTTATAGATGTTCATAAAAGCTTTAAATCTGCAGGAGCTGGTGTGGATCTACTGTCCTGGTCATGCAGGGGTATGTGGTAATGAGAGAGCTGACAGACTAGCATCAAGAGCACCCACAGTGGGGACACTGGATATGGATAAGGGAGAGATACTGAGAACAATTAATGATCGCCTGTTACTGTTAGAGAATGACACTGCAATAGATGAATCATCAAGGTTAAGACAGTTGGAATATTGCATCAAACGCAAAGCTAGCAGAGATGGACGTATGAGAGGATGCATCTGTTGTGTATACAACCAGTGAGCTACAGGAACAGTAAGCATTCAGACTCTTTGACATATACTGAGGGAGACTTAGCACATATGGGTTTGCCCAGAGTGCAATGATATCGAATCTGTTCAACAATAGCAATAACAATACTTTCTATAGAGAAAACACAAGGTTGATTAATCAGCTAGATTAGCTACATCATGTCTCAAGCACCAAGAACAAGAAGAACAGTGAATGAAACAACCATCCTGAGTTAACTAACAACCTTTAAGTAACAGGATTTTGAGGTTCATCACATACCCTACCTCATTTATCCACCCCTTTGCAAGCACGTGTTACTGGAAACAAAACATGCCCATCACAACAAACCAACATTGAAAACATCATGGACATTAGAAGCGACAGAGGGAGAAAATCACAACCAAACAAAACTTTTCCTATTGAGGTGAAAATTAATCATCGACTTGGAGATCCACAAACCCATCCACACAAGCGCACCCTGAACCAGCAGTGCATGAAGAACGTGACAGTGCCCAGCAACCCTAATATCACCCAGCACAAGATTCTGCTGACCACATCCTGCAAGAAGATCAGCAGTGGCATTAATAATACTGTCACACACAACCTCAACCACACGGCAGTCATCACATTCCTTGCAACACAACTAATATTATTATCGGGGATTCGCTGCTAACTAGTATTCACAATTACCGAATGTCAACAACACCAGGGGAAATTGGCACTGTTATGTCATTACTCTGATCCAGAATAGTAGAAGTAACCAATGAAATCAGTCATTTCAACACACATACCTACATAAAGATAACTACAGTTCACGCTGGGATCAATGATAGCATAAATGGACACATCAGACATTTCCAAACTGATTGACACCATAAAACTAAATTCCCAAATATATCTATCTCATCTGTAATTCCATCCAGCTACATTAAAAGGGAGCCATGGTAGCATAGTGGTTAGTGCACTGGCTTCCTAGCTCAGTGGTCTATGGTTCAATCCCCAGATGATGTGGGATTTTTTAAGGCCGCAAATGGCTCCTGGGTCGACCCAGCCCCAACTGGGTACCAGAGCAACTTCTGGGAAGGTTAAGGCGGCCGGCGTGATGCTCATCACATCACCCCTATTGTGCCGATGGTCAAGAAAATATGGGCCTAACACCATATTCCCAATATGCCTCAATGGGCGTGTAACGGGATCCTTTACCTACATTAAAACTTGGTGCGTGTTTGTTGAAGGTTTATGCTTTTTGGTGGTGGCTAAAGGGTAATGCATGAATGATTTTGTTGTTTGGAGTTTCCGTGTGCTGATAATTTGTGTATACATTTTTGCTGTTGTTTTCTGTATTGTTATTACTTTATAATATATGTCAGGTACTGTCATTCTTAACTAAATGACATTGCTTGATCAAAGAATCCCTACTGTCATTGAGGAACCTGTTAAAAGTCTTGTCAGGGCATATGATGCCTCATTAAAAGACATCATTCAACAGACAGAGGACTGGAAATAGACCAAAGCAGTCATGAAAGACGGTGCCTCTTGTGTTTAAAAGTTCAATAGCTAAGATTCTAATCACTGTGTTACTTGGATTTTGAGAAAGATTTTAAAATTTTGAAAGATTTTAAAAAAAATGTGTATTCATGTTTATTATTATTCCAATTGTTGAAATGAGATATCATTGAAAAGATGCTTAGCCAGTGTGATGAATCCTTTCAGACATCCTAACATAGAGGGATCTGTTGCATAATTTCCATGACAAATTGTGAGAACTGAAATAAATGTCGACAACATCAAGAATGTCTTGGCCTTTTGTTGTTTCTGGAAGTGGTTTGCAAAATAAAAATTGCTCAATGATGTCTCCATTACAAACAAACCTACGGAATGCTACAAGTAGAGCTTTTCCAGTGAAAGTCTCTTAAAATATTCAACTGGTTTCTCGCTTAATGTGAGAACTTTGTGTAAAGGTGTCTTTTCAGCTTATTTGGAACCATAGTTTGGTTTGCCAGTTTCTCATCACAAACAACACATTTAGGACATGGCTGCTCTTCTCCAGATTAAATGAATCTGAAGAACAAATAGTCTTCATTATACTGGTGCACGATGGTTTTAGAACTAACACTAACTGTAAGTCTAACATATTCAAGTCAAGTCTAACACTAACTGTACTATTTGTAATCCTACCAGAGTTAGTGCCAGCTACACTTGATTCATATTTATCATCTAACTTACATTTTTTAAATTAGAAATGTTTCCATGTCTAATATGCCCTAGAAATAATTAACTAAATTAAGAAATAATGAAAATGTTATAGAAATAACAAACAAAAATGTGAGAAAGGGTACCTGGAGACATGTATTATAGTGACCTCCCCTTGTAATGACTGTCTTGGTCATGTTCGAGTGGGTAAAAGTTCTCTGTCTTTATAAGGGGAGGTCACAACAGTGTACGGTGGCTAAACAAGGTTGCAAATTGTGGTTGTAAAAGTACAGAGTTATTTTGGGATCTGGAACAATAGAGAAGGAAGTTGGTAGAATTTTACTATAATAACTTTTAAAAAAAATGATATTGTTATTGTTTCCATCCTTATCAACCTTTTATGAAAAGTATCTTCTTCTTCAAGTACTATTGCCCAGTAGCATAGGAGATCATGTCTCTCCACAACTTCCTGTCTCCAGTACAATTTATCAGTTCTGCTGTTGACTTCTTTCCATGCCAAAACGTCAAACTGTCCAGTATTTGCTCTCTTTGTCTTCCCCTATCTCTTTTTCCTTCAATCTTACCTGTTGTTAAAACATATTCTAGCTTTCTTCTTCTCATAACGTGGCCAAAAAATAATGATTGCATCTTTCTAACTTGTGAAATGAGTTTCCTTTGTGCATTTGCCTCTTTCAGGACATCCTCATAACTCTTTTTGGCTGTCCGTGGTATTTTTAACATTCTTCTGTAAAACCACATCTCTGTGGCCTCTAGTGCCTTCCTTAATTGTTTACTAATTGTCCATGGCTCACTCCCATATGTCAGGATTCTTTCTTTTTCTTTGATCCATAACTGCCAACCGTCGAAGCAGTCAGCGGCCATCATGCCTGGTGGTGTCCTGTAGGGCAGCAACAAATTGATTCCACCTTGCTTGGTTGGTGGCCATCCTTTGTACAGTGCCCCAACTCTGGTTCATTCTTTGCATCTCGGCTTCCACAGTTCTCCGCGAAGTTTTTGGTCGGTCTCTCATTCGCTTTCCCTCAGGGGTCCATAGCATGGCTGTTCTTGTGATGGTACCAGGGTCCCTTCTGAAGACGTGGCCAACCCAACTCCAGCATCTGCCAGCTATGATGGTGTGCATGTCCTCCTGGTTACTCCGAATAAGTAGTTCTTGGTTGCTGATGGTGTTTGGCCAAAAGGTTCTGAGATTTTTCCTTAGGCAGATTGTGTGGAAGGAGGACAGTTTCGACATTTCCTTCTCTGTTACTCTCCAACATTCCGCACCATAGAGAAGCACAGAAAGTACACAGCTGTCATACAGTCTTAATTTGGTGTTTGTGATGTACTGGGAAGACTTCCAAATGTTGTTGAGAATAGCAAAAGCTGTTCTTGCTTTATTCATTCTGTTTCTGTTGTTAATGTCCTTCCTTGTTCCACTGTCTATGTGTCTGTCTATTCTAACTTCTGCATCCTTACTGTTATTGGCTCAGGATTGCCCACATTTAGTGTCATGACCTCTGTCTTCTTCAGATTGATGTTCAGGCCAACCTGCTGGCCATACTTATTCAGTCTATCGGTTTTGTCTTGAATGTGTTGATGTGAATGCACGAATAGTGCAATGTCATCTGCATATTCCAGGTCTTCCAGTGTAGAAAATGTTTTCCATCTAATTCCTCTTGGACTGCCTTCTGTTGTCTGGCACATCACCCAATCTATGACTGTCAAAAATATTGTTGTTGATAAGAGGCATCCCTGTCATACTCCTGTTTTCACTTTGAAAGTTACATTACTCAATCCAACACTGCATGTAAAGTTAGAATAGAGGCTTTTTATGATGGAAACAATGTGGCTGGGAATTCCATAAGCCCTCAGTATTTTCCATATGCTGTCCCTGTGTATGCTGTCAAAAGCCTTTTTCAAAATCAATAAAGTTAATGTACAGCTGTCTCTGCCATTCTGAGCACTGCTGTATAATGTTCCTGAGGGTGAATATATGATCTGCACATCTTCTGTTCTTTCTAAAGCCGCTTGTTCTTTCCTCAGTTTATGGTCAACTGTTTTTGAAATTCTCTGGATGATTATCCTGCCTAGTATTTTGCTGGGAACTGAGAGGAGAGTAAATCCTCTCCAGTTGTTGCAGTCTGCAAGGTCGCCCTTCTTGGGCAATTTGACAATTATTCCTTTACTCCACTCTGTTGGTGTTGTCTCAGTTTCCCAGACTTGTGCAAATAGTGGTTCTAATAGTTTTGCTGCTAGTTCAGGGTCTGCCTTGAATAACTCAGCATTTAGATTCTCGTGACCAGGCACTTTTCCATTTTTTAACCAGGATTGGTTCTATATAACACTAAAGAATTCTCTTTCTTACATCCAATGACAAAGAATTGTTGCATAAAATACTCTTCATTTTATAGAATGCTGCTTTTGCCTGAGCTATTCTGCTTTTTACTTCTGAGATGCATCTTCCATCAGTTGTTATTAATGGGCCCAGGTATTTGAATTTATCAACCTGTTTTAACACTGTTCCATTTACTTTGATAGTGCATTCTGGGGAAACCCTTTTCTTTGAGATGACCATTACTTCTTTTTTTTTTCTATTAAGGCTGAGGCCTTTATTGTCACTTTCAACCACTATTGTGTCAACCATTTCCTGCAGCTCCTGTTCACTTTTTACTATTAACTCTTACTATCCGGCAAGCCCCGTGAAGTGGCGCGGGTTTAGTACCAATTTTACGGCTCGCCAGTTCAAGTGGCGCGCGACGGTAACGATAGCTAAACTAGCGCGTAAAAATGCGGTTTTAGCTCCCGTATAGTAAGAGTTAAGACTGTATCAACAGCGTATCTCAGGTTGCTATATTATATCCACCAAATGATATTCCTGGCATGTCCTCTAGAGATCTCATTACATTTTCACTGTACAGATTGAACAGATCCGTTGACAGCACACAACCCTGCCTGACACCCTTTTTTTACTTGCTGAAACATTCCTATTTTGCTGCTAATTCTTACAGCTGCTGTTCATTGCCAGTACATGTTCTATATTACCCTCAAGTCTTTACCATCAGTGTTGATGCTTTCTAACATTTTGATAATTTCGTGTTTCACCTAATCAAATGCCTTAGTGTAATTTATAAAGCACAAGTACAGATATGTATTCACCTCAATGGCTCTTTCTATTAATGTTCTTATAATATATTTTAAAAGTTGTGCCTTTACTTTCTACAAATCCACACTGTTCATTACTGATTTCTGGTTTAATTTTATTTCTCACTCTTCGCATGATAATTCCTAATAAATTGTGGTCACATGACTCATAAGACTAATGGTGTGATGTTCTTCAAATTCCGTGGCTCCAGGTTTCTTTGGCAATGCTTTGAAAATGAGTTTTAGCAGATCATCAGGTATTTGACCACTGTTGTATATGCCATTTAGGGGTTTTGTTATCACTTCTACTCCAAATTCTCCCAAAGCTTCCATTTCCTCTACAGTTATATTATCTGGTCCAGGTGCTTTGCCTTCCTTCATGGCATCCTCTACCACAAGTATTGGAGGTCCTTCACAACTGTCTTGGTCTTTCATCATCGTGCAGCTCCCAAATGTATTCTGTCCACCTTTTTATCATATTCTCATGACCCATTAACAATGTTCCTTCTTTTGATTTCAAAATGCCAGTGACTGTGCCCTTCTGCCTGTTTACTTATTTACTTGCTTGTACATAGATTTTATGTCTTTTCTGTGCTGTACTTCAAACTCTCTGCACTTCTGGTTTAGCCATGCTTCTTTTGCTATTTTACATTTGTGCACTATTTCCTTCTTGAGTATGTCATATTCTTTCTTTGTTATCTTGCTTCTTCTTCCTTCTTGCATCCATCAGTTGTAAAACTTCATCTGTCATCCACTTCTTCTTTACAGTTCTCTTTACTTCTGGTATGATTTCTTTTGATGTTTGATGCATTGATTCCTTTATCATTTCCCACTGTTCATCTAAACTCTATTTTTTCTATTGCATTGTACCTATTCTGCACTGTAATGTTGTATCGTTCACCCATTTCTTTATCTGATTTAAGTAAGGCTAAGTTTAACTTGAAGTTTGAAGCTCGCTTTACTTTCTTCAAGTGTATTCTAAGTTTTCCTATTACTGCTACATGTTAACTGTTGCAGTCTGCTGCTGGCCTAGTTTTCACAGATGTCAAACTGTTTCTGAAACTCCTGTATATTAGTATGTAGTCAATCTGATTATGAACACTGTTCCCTGAACTTTTTGACGACCAAAGACATCTAGGATGCTGTTTAAACCAGGTGTCTCCTACTATCATAACCTGCATTCTTGCCCATTCTATCAATCTGTCACCTCTCTCATTTTTTTCTCCCAGGCCATAACCACCAGTCACATCATCAGCTTTTTCATTTCCAACTTTGGCGTTGAAGTTTCCAAGAATAGCAGTTGTCTCATGAGATTTGCACTGAGTCATTGCTATATCAAGTTCATTGTAAAATATGTCACTTTCTTCTTCCATACTATCTGTTGTTGGGGCATACAAATATATGCCAAACAGCAGACGAAAAGTATACAGTACTCCTAAAATTTCCCTCGATTTTTTTTACTCCTAAATTTGTTTTTTCACCTGTCCCCCAGAGTCTCACTGCACACCTGGGGATCCTTTGCAGCACACTGCTATAGAGAGAAAGGTGTGCCATTATCCATAAACCCTGTGAGATGTGGAAAGTCTGATGATGATCAGTGCTGCCTGTGCCAAGAGAAGCAGATACTTGAATATGTGCTCTCAGCTTGTAAGGTGTCATTAGGACAAGTGTGATACATATGGCACCACAACAGAGCACTATAAGAGCTGGATGCTACAACAGCATAATGATCTGGATGCAGAAATGAGAACTTATGGGATAACAGCAAAAGTCATAGCTTCTAATGTAGATGCAAGTGGTCTAGTGGCTGCCTCAGTGTATGATCTACTGGAACTATTGGGTGTGAAAGGACACTGAAGAACAAGTGCACTTAAGAGCTCTGTGAAACTGTGGAAAGGGCATCTTATTGGCTGCATAATAACAGCAATGGGCTATGGAATTCAGGACATAAATTTATGTACAACATAATGGTTACCAGTACTTTCACAGTTGCTTTCAGCTGGCAGCATAGTTTAAAGCAGAAGTGAAGTATGTAACCAATGTGAATAGGGTTCAATTCCCAGCACAGTCTGGAAAGAGGCTGACACTATGGAGTCATGGCCCATGTGGGCCCTCCCACCATCATAGAGTGTAAATGAGATTAAAGGTCAAAACAATTTATCGATAGTGGGACCACTTCTGATGAACAGATTGCCTCCTGCTGTAGCCCTCTATATAAAGTTTCATATAATATCTATAGATGGTTCAGTACCACTAATTTAAAACAATATGCTGTTATTTTGCTTGGTTGTTAAATATATGACATTTCGGCTATCTGTAATGAGAAATTTAAACACTACTTACTTATAGTGAGATACTTTGCAATAACGTAAATGTACTCGTACATAATGATGAATATCATTTACAATTTTGGAAAACATTGCACTTAAACAGCACTATGTTTAAAATGGTTTTTTTTATGATTTTACAGTGCATTATACTTAGAGGTGAAAATACACAAACAATAATGTAAAACATACATAAAATATATACAAGAAACAAAAAAAAATTTGATTGCATTATCAAAGTTTTTTTTTCCTTTTGTAACCTTGGTGATAAAATTTTTATTGTACTTGCTACTTACTTACTTTTTCCTCTTCTACCTCAGGGTGCACAGATTTGCCTGAGTGAGTGCCATGCTATCCTATTGGCCGTCATTTTTCTTGCTTGTTTTCTGTCCAGTTCTCTATCCAGAGATTGCCTGGTGCTGTCCTCCCAGTAATCTCTGCTTCTTCTTAGAGGTCTAGATCCTTGGCTTTTGGTTTCCTATGTTTGTCATGGCAGCTGGTCTTCTCCCATTCTGCAGAGATGTGTACAGTCTAAATCTGTACAAGGAGATTGTGAATTCCCAAAATTTTTGGGTAAGTGTGACGTGTAAAGGGAAAGAGTCTACAGTAATTTGACAGCCTATTGTAACCTCATAGCTGCTCTGTGATTTGCTAGCTAAAAACATGCATTATACTGTCTGTCTTTACTTACACAGCTTACTCTTTCTTCCCCGCCTCTTTTTTTCTAACACGAGCTAACACAGTGTTTACAAACTTCGTGACCTGTCAGTCATAACAGGAAAACAAATCAGGCTTTGTTTACTTCGTCCACCCACGCGAGCTCATCTGTCAATCATAATACCTCTCAGACAGACAGCACGTGAGAGAGATGAAACACAGACTCTTTTGAAGTTTTTACTCAGGGAAAATTTAGAATCCCGTGTGCTCTTTGATCTCGAGACGTGGGCATTTTAAAGAGAAACCTGTTAGCTGTAACAAAAGCCTCTGATGTCGGTCAACAGCGCCAGACGAGAAATTCTGGTAGCCGAATCGTAAGCTGTCATCTTGAGCGCTAGTGTCTGAATTCTTCGTTCCACACAGGAGCGCGAAATTAACAACATTAGTGATCAGAGCAATCTAATGATATTTATATACTGCTGTTTTCTTAACCCCGCCATCAGAAGTCAGTCATAATTTTGAATATTCTAGCACACAGTCCTAGAACACATTGTTTGTGGATATAGTGTATTAGTGTTTCGTGGAGATTTTCATTCTGAATTTTCTGGTAAAAGGATAATAGTGCTAATAATTTAAAAAGTGATATATTTTAACAATTATTCTTCACTTAGATTTTTCTTGCTAGTAAAACGAGTGAATTAAAGTAACGCGTAGCGATTTCATACCAGATATTCAATTAAAATGTTAAATCACGCCACCCGCTACCCACATACCTTAGATGGTATGATAGGAAACTCTTTACAGAGCGATACAACAGGAAGCAATCTGATCATCAGAAGGAGTCCCTTCCATCCGACAAGTGTTTCGGCCCAATATACTCCTTTACACTCTAAGGGGAGCGGTTAAATTAACAGTGAAGGCAGACGCGACACTTAATCTCTACAGGAGAGAGATAAACCCGACGGTTTAGCTGACCGGACTTATAGGCATTAAAGCGACTGATAGAGGGAGTATAGAATACACGTTATATTTTATTTTGTATATTCGTTATTATAGTGTCTTTTATTTTTTAATACCATACGACAAACTAACAGACGCCGACAATTTAACAGCTATTTAATTACAGGCAATCATTGTTTAGGTAGCGTGTATGGAGAAATTAAATAATAATTAACATTGTACGCTGACCGCCGGCACAAGCAGGGGGCGGGCGAGTTAACATAACTCAGTCCGACCAAACTCAGCCGCCAGTGACGTCTGCTAGCGTATAGGCGAAAGGAAACACCGTGTGCCTTTTAAACCTAGTCATGACTGATGGAGTGGAGAAGAGATCGTCTTGTCCCCGTCTATGTGTATATATATAGTAGTAGCATTTTTTCATTATTGTTTTCTTGTATTCTTTGCAGACCTGATCACAAGGGCATCCAGCGGTCTTTTGTTTGTTATTTTTCTCCTGTACTTGGCTTGTGCGTTACCAATTTCAGTTATAAACATGTACTCGCCAAATGGTATTTGAGAACAATAAAATTTAACATTGCACTTACCAAATCCAGATTTATATTTTTATAGCCACAGTGGTGTACATATAACATTATTATTGTTCCCCGACTCCTGACAGTCGTAATTCAAGTGGAGTATATTGTGACATTTTTTAGCAACGGGATGTATCCCAATACTGGAAGTATTTCCCCGTGAAAGGGTGAACCTCAAGAACTCTCACAGTTTTAACTATTTGTAGTAACACTTATATCCAGGAGAAACACCATATTAGGCGTTCACCTCACAAGATAGTTTCTGGGGATGAACTGGGGCCAATTTGGATCTGCGGCAACTGGGGTGACAAAATAATAAGTGAAATAGATAATATTAATAATATATTCATGGACTAATTCTATTACCAAGGGATATTACCGACCTACCATACCAGGCAATTAGGTAAGAGTGTGAGAGTGGCCACTGTTTGAGAGAGTGTGTGAGTATTTTTCCTTGTTTGCTGGAAACTATCCATATATCTGATGTGTCTAAATTTTGTTTACTTTGCTGGCTCTCATAGAGTACCAATACTGTTCATTCTTTAACACGGTGCTAACCTTCAACCTTTGGGTTAATAGCTTTGGTTTTTTTTTTCTCCATTCGGGGAGGGTGCACTTTTCTGCTTTATTTCATGTGCATGTAAATGACTCTTTGATCTTTTTCTTTATATATTTCGATGTTGTCGAGTTTAATGATAATAAACTACAAAGAAACTTACCTTTGTGAGTTGGTCAGACCCATACCCATTTATCCGTAGTTTTTCACGTTTGTGTGTCTTGTTGTCACATAGCTGTGTGTGTATAGAGTAACTTATCTATTCTTGATAGGGAGGCAAAGGCTGTCTGGTAATAAAGTACAGTCGTACGGATAAGCAGGAGGAGATAACCTAATCACTCCAGAGACATATCTTTCCCTCAATCTACCACCTGTGAAATCTATTTTCTATACCTTTTCTCGCGTATCTGTTGACATCCACTCAACTTAGACGGGCCAAATAAAACAATTAACCTACCGTATGACAGGAAGTGTAAACAATGTATTTACTAATGTAAATTTTACAGGTTTCTTGCTAAGTGGTGATATATGAGGCTGGTAACCTCAACATATGAAAAGAGGGTATTCACGAAGCACTACTGCAAGAGCTGGTGATTGTTTCTGACTAGTCGTGCAGAAACCCGACAGCAGAAGTGACCCCGGGACTCCGCCTGGAACAGTAATTAGTGATGATTACATCATGTGTACCTCATGTGTAGCATATCATTTTTGAGATGTATGTAACTAGTTAATGTTAGTTCAAGCACAAATCATATTCTCACTGTCCAGGTACATGTTACCCGTTAATCCTCATAGTAATATTGGTGAATTGTAACCATCTTCTCGGAGTTACGTTGTGCGTGCTCGAGAATTAAATTCTTCTGAGAGTTTAACATTGGTGGGCAGACAACAGGAACGTGAGCCTGTTAGAGTGCTCCAAACAAATGTACTTTGCAGAAGGCATTTGTTTTTCTATTTTTCTAAACTTCGTGGCTACAAGCCATCAAACGATTTGTGGTACTAATGCTGCTAGTGTGAGAGAAAAGCATCCACCCTAACTGCCTACAGTGGAAGAGAGTGTGGAGAAGGCTTTCGTCATCACATGATTGATGAACAACGGCTGCATGACTCAGCTAGAGTTAAGTTTCTTGTAAAATAGGCGAAAGCAACGGACATTTGATAAATCCTCACCTACGTCTTCGTGACAAAAACTTTTATCTAAATTTCACCAATTTTTCCATATTTATTTTAACTGTTAAAGACTAATTCATTATTAAAATTGTTACACGTTGTTTTAAAACAAAACAATCATAGTCGCTACAGTTTTTTATATGTATGAAAGCAAACGTATGAGTCAGAATATTTAACATATATAGATAAATACCTAGACATATATTTATCTCTAAGCAGAGCTATACTTTATAAGAGGGATTTCGTTGGATTACACCAACTGGGGGCTTGAACGGGCTAAATCATTGCTTAAATCCTTCACAAAAGGCGACGGACCAGATATAATGCGTTAACAATTATTCAGCCCAATGCAACATTGTTCGTAACTTCTGGAAATATCTTGTGGAACTCCCTTAAGGTAGAAGCGTCATTAACCTTCTGTTATGATTAAAAATTCATAACATGTCAATCGATGTTATTAATTGGTTCGACAAGGATCCATGTTTGTTTATTTGTGGTGACATTAAATTTTGCAAGTGTGTGATGGGCTGTCTGCAGTGTCAAGCATTTCTACCCTTGTACGATTGGCCAGAGTAACAAGACGTGTACTCATACTTTCTACATAATAATAAAATGCCACACAACAGGTAAAATGGGAGCTCAAGCTGGGATCCGGAGTATAAAGTTGAATACTTATGTCTGGAGAAATTTTTCAAGTCATTGGACTACATTTTTTTGAAAAAATCTGAAATTTTCAACATGCCGGTGTGTGTCGTCTGCTGACCTGTTTTAGGATTGAAAGACATTAATTGCTGTCCTATTTTCAAGTATCGACTTCAAAAGCTGAAGTTATTGAAGGGAAAAGACTTTCATAAGAAATTTACATTATCAACTTGAAGTTTTATGCCCGAGGTTGGCCAACAATCAAGATTTATTCACCATTTACATTAAGACGACGACGGACAAAATGGCAGTCGAGATTGAGTGCTCAAATTGCGAAGTCTAAACCTAACCGTGGTCTACAAAGAGTTTGTTTCATCTTTCCTTGGGAAGGAGGCGACATCCAGGAGGATCTTTATTTTTGGTACTCAGATGAATATATTTAAAGTTACATACAGCGTGTGATGCTGAGAATCTTGTTTGCCAGAGTTCTTTTTATATGTTATATGTATTTTCGTTCCTCTATGGTTCTGTAATAAGTGGGTGGTTGGAGGGACTCGTGAATTTTTTCAATACCTCATTTGTATGGTCGAGAAATTCATGGGCGTTCTTTAGTTTTTTATATCTGATTTCTTCAAATTAAGAGGCCGGCGAACATAGCTGAGTGTTACTGCCTTAATTGAATTAACCAGATCCAATATCTATCTAGTGGTGAAGGTCCTGTTATTTGGCAAGTATATTATTGTTGTAAAGTTAATTGTAATTTTTATTCAGTTGTTCTACATTATTCTTTGTAATATTGTTGGTCTATTCTTGCTATCCCTCATTTATTAGATGTCATATATGTGGTGAAATTGTGCTTGTCTTGTCATAAGTGTGATAGAGCTGAATTTTTTTTTTCATTTGTTCTACAGTTTATACATATCTGCCTTGTTTCATCAGTAGTATTATCTTGATTTGGCTCTTGTCACTGTATTCTGTCAGCTTGTTCATATCTATTGTTTTGCTCTTATTATTAAATCTATTATTACATGCAGTTGGTTGATTTTGAAGGGTGAAATAATTGTTGCTAATATTGCTCACATATTCTTGATATAATATTTGATTTGTTAGTGCACCATTTGGAGTCACAATAATTGTGCATTATGGCTACCTTAGAATACTTTGTAAAGATTGGAAACGAATTTGATATGCAGGGTGAAGCTTTAAAAGTATTTGCATTAAATGAGCATGCAAAAGAATTGAAAAGAGTTGAAGATGAACTAAGAGATCAAAGACAATTAGATAGAGAGAAAAAGGTGGAAGAATTGCAATTAGCCGAGAAAAGGAGAGGTAGAAATGGATGAGAAAAGGAGAAAGAAGAATTAGCTGAGAGGAGGAGACAAGATGAATTGGCTGAAAAGAGGAGCGAAAAATAAATGGCTCTTGAGGAGAAAAAATTAGCTTATGCTCAGGCTGAATTAAAAGCACGACAAGCTCAGACTGAATTAAAAACAAAACAAGCTCAGGCTGAATTAAAAGCACAACAAGCTCAGGCTGAAATAAAAATTGTTCACATGCCGCGTTTCCATTTTTTCTGATTTCCACTTTCGCTGCACGTCTACTATAACTAGTTTCTACCATAATTTGTTTATAGGTAGCGCGACAATAGCACCTAATTTGTGCAATTGATTATTTCATGAGACCATACTTAGTGCTTAATGATTTACTTCACTTACTTTATTTCTCCCATCATACTCTTTTCATAGTGTTGCTTTCTTCTCGTGTTTTAATTTGGACATTGATTTTTGTTCGCTCTGTTTTCCTACACTTGCGTTTATGCTCCTACGTACATACATTACACAATTTATTTTTGTTATCAGGTTGACATGTTTTATCTGTGCCGTGATTGATGTTCTACGTGGATCAACAGTAAACCCGACACCAATAAACGTACCTAGAGAGACTGCAAACGCACACAACAAAAATAACATCGGTAACAATATCATACTATTATCTATTCGTACAACACACAGACATAGTATTAACTATTGCTCACACAAGTGTGTTAGATACAAGATTTCATTTGTTCTCTTAACATCACTATGTTATGTTGATGGCATGTACTTTACAGGTACACATACTTTTAATCTTTTAACGGATAATATTGAATTCATTCACTTTCTTAGTTGATTGTCTGCCTCATTTCATCTATTGTTTCTATTACAAATTTGTATTAATTTTAATGCTTTGCATTATGACTATTGATTAATATGAGATTAATTGACTACTGATTCAGGACTTGACAGATAGGTGTTATTGGACGGTATGAGGTCTGAGAGTGCATGGATTGCTACCATCATTTTTTTTAATATGTTGGGTGTTTTTAGTATGGCCACCTCACATTGATGTTAAAACGATTTATGCCCTTTGTAGTCAATGGCTTTAGTGTTCTTTACTAATGTCCACACATTGAGTGTTTATTTGCCTACTCTGTGGCACAAACCTGGATGCTATACTGGTTCATTCTAATAGTGAAATTTGATGATACGATCTTTCACTCTAGGGACGTTATACTCACACCACGGAAATAATGAAGACTTCGTTTCCATTATTTTACGGGGGAGGGAGTAATGTTATGATTAAAATTCATAACATGTCTATCGATGTTATTAATTGGTTCAACAAGGATGCATGTTTGTTTTTTATCGGTAGTCCTTGGTAACAGGAAGTTACGTCATTGCCTCGAGGTTCAGTTTGCAGACGATAAGGTTAGGTTTCCCAAAAGTGGGCTATCGGCTGCTGGGTTCTTCTGTGTGTTTCATTTGTGGCAGGTGGACGTATGTCTGAGAGCTCCTGAGAATTATATTATTTCATGACATATTCCTATGATGGTCCATCATTAGATCGTCCATATACCTCCGTGAGATGATGCTAGTATATTTGTGAACGGAATTATGATTTCTGTGAAGAATGTGAGTAATTATAGTTGTGTAAATCTGTCGAGAACAGTGTTCTAGCTACAGACGGTACAAAGCTATACTGATGACTGTATATGCAATGACATATGTTATAATGGCCTTCAAGTTTATCTATGTGGAGCAACGTTGTGTAAAATAAACTGTGAATTGATTGTCCACCTGGCCTTTGTGGCGACATTAAGATTTTGCAAGTGTGTGATGGGCTGTCTGCGGTGTCAAGCATTTCTACCCTAGTACGATTTGTTATGAGTAAATTCATGACAGTTTTCGGTCGCTCTCAAACTTGGTTTGTGGGCTGACTTCCTTGTTTACAAAGCGTCACTACGACGACCCCGGAAGTACGTCACATAGTCTGCTGATTTTGTGAGCAGACGTCGTTTGCCGGGCTATGATCGAATATTCCGTCTAGTTACCGGCCTCTTTGGCATTGTGTCTCCGAGGGAGAAGGTTGTGTTCTTATGTGCTCTTGGATGTGTACTTTGAGTACAGATAATTCATATATTTAATTCAGCTAGGTCGTCACATTAATTAGAGATCTTATCATACCACTTCCGTCTTACTGGTCTACACAAGCAACCCTTTAATGAAAGTCTGTTTCTTTCTGGTTGTCGTTTTTTGTCCTCCATGTTTCACCTAAGATGGGCTCTCTCTTTGCCGTCTGCGTTTGTGACAGGAGTGACCTGTGAAGTCATCTGATGTCAATGCATGCACCAGACACAAATAGAGAATTAATGAGGATAGGGATATATACAGGTTGTCCATAAATTACACACTCCATTTAGTCCATTATAGGCTTTGTTAGATTGGTTATTTTGGGTCCTGTCTTGAACCGGTTTTCGGTAATTATTATCACAACTCAATAAATTTCTGTTTTAATGAAGTAGACTACCACAGTTCAGTCACTACTTCATTACCCAGAGTTCAGTGAACTTCCACGAGCCACTGATGGAAGCTAATGTCTCCTCAGTCTGGTGTTTTATTTCCTAATAAGAATAGAGAACGCAGTCAGCGACTCATAGCTTGACTGCCTGCGTCAGGACCAGCGAATCAGAGCTGGTCAAGACCGCACTCCACCTCCACGTGGTGGTCCTGGAAACAGTCTGCAGCAGTGCAGTCTGGCTGAGCGAGTGTGGATCGCAATGGGAAGGCAAACCCGGTCCTAAAAAATGCCGTGCAGAAGTCGGATGTGTCGACCGAAAGGTGCAGATATCACAGCTTAGGCGTAAACAGACACAACGCAACCACCGTCCTTTTCAGGAAGAACGAGGGAAGAAGAAGAAGAAGAAGGAAGAAGCTAGGTCGTCTACCAGTTAGAGCCTAAGTCTGATTATATTTCTAAGGACGTGTCAGCGCTGAATGGAGTTGGAAAGGATGAGTAATTTGATATTAAATAAATTCAGCATGATGACTCTGACAGTGTTCTTATAGTCTACAAGACGTTAGACTTACTTATGGACTGGCTAGTGATTGCCATTGTCATGTATATGATGCAAGTATGAGGAGCTTCGTCCTTGTGATTAAATCTACATATTTGTGAAACGTCAAACTGGCTATTCAAGTTTTTATACTGTTAAAACTAGCCTCACGTTTCTATTGAACTGTGCTTGTCGGACTGTACTACATTAAACCCTAGACCCATCTGGACACCAGAGTCCAGCTTCTCAATATACTCCAAAGGAACCCGTAACACGATTGGCCAGAGTAACAAGACGTGTACTCATACTTTCTACATAATAATAAAATGACACGCAACACCTTCTATCTATATCTCTGCCAGGAGTAATCTTGTTCGCAGGTAGATATCTTGGAAGCCAATATTAGATACTCTTGAGTTTTGGTCACTGTTGGACCCCTACTACAAAGCAGGGGAGGCAATCTGTGACACAAGCCTTTGCTTAGGATGTGTAATATGTTTAAGCGTTTGCTGTATCTTCCGTTATATTTGAAAATAGGCCACTGCTACGTTGGAGCATTCTGTGATAGGATTTATTGAATGAATGCGGCTTTGTTGAAGAGGAAGCGCTTTCTTAGAGGTAATATGTTAAGATTTTTAAATAGATCTACTAACTGTGTTAGGTGTTTGTCAGAAACAGGATGCACTGCACGTTTTTGCAATGAATGTAGTCTCTTTGCGTTAGACATGGAGCAGCCATATCTGGAGATGGCAACTGATGATGATGAACTAGTAAACTTTCTGTGCCGTTTGTTTGGTCAGTGCTACAACAGGAGGCAATGTGATCATCAGAATAGGATTTACACCCGTACATCAAGTGTTTCGGCCCCTTAATCTCTTTTACACTCTAAAGGGAAGGGGGGTGGACCCACTTGACTCCCAAGTGTCAGCTTCCTGTTGTCTAGTGCAGAGAATTGATCCCACTCCACTTTGGTTGCAGCTTTCAAATTCACTCCTATTTACTGCCAGCTGGAGGCAAGTGTGACAGTAACCACTATGTTGAAAACAAATTGCTGTCTCGAGTTCCATAGCGCGTTGCAGTTGTTCCACAACCAGCATGCTTTTTCCACAGTTTTGCTGAGCCTCGTAAGTGCATTTGTTCTTGACTGTCCCCTCAACCCCAACAATTTCAGTAGATCATACACTGAGGCATCCACATGACCTCTTGCACCCACCTCAACAGCCGTGACCCTTGCAGTGAATCCATCGCGTCTCAAGTCCACGACCAGATCATTCTACTTGGCCACTTTGAATGAATGTTGCTCGTCCCATCTGGATTCAAATGGCACGGTCAGCTCAATCATTATAATCTGATGCGATGATGAGGAATGCAGCACTATTTCAGGCCGTCTTCGAGATTTTCTGATACTCTCTGGATATGCCTCTAGCCCAGTTAGGTCTACCGCCATCTCCCAGTCATTTGCACGGTCAAGAAGAGGTGGTAAACTGCTACTCGATTTGCTCGGTTTGGGATGTGCTGACTTTCCTGTTCTCAGAAAGTAAAAATAAATATGTTAATATATATTTTCAGAAAGTATGTATTTGCAGTGCTCGGCCTGACTTTGCTGTTCGCCTTCACCCTTGCCAGACATACAGTAGAGAAGAGGTGTACTATTTTTTTAATGCAAATTTTGCTTCGGAAGCTACGAAGCAAGGATCAGCACAACTAGCTGTCTCCCTGGTCACACCTCAGGTGCTGGGTGCTTCTAAATCCCAGCATCTGAATGTCCCCAACTGTGGTGAATTACACCGGTGAGGTTATTGATAGTATTTAAAATGCAAAATTATGTGTCTACAGCGTGAGGTCAAGCTATATAAGACCCTGAGTCTAATAGTTAAAAACTGTGATGATGAGTTCTCAGGGGACCTAACGCTACCTCCCTCAGATCTCACGCTGCGAATTTTTTTTATATCTATTGTGGAATGTATGTGATATGGCTACGTGTCTAGGGTAATGCAAATGTAGTGATAGATGCTGAAAATAACAACCACAACGTTAACTTAATGAAAAGGGAATCTACAAGACTGGTGTTAAATTTAAAATAGTAATGTACAATTTTAATTTCCTGTACCGCAAATCTTTCAGGACAAAAATGTTTAACTTAAATGAAGTGTTTTTATTTACAACTTTAATAAAATATGAAGGACATCTTGTCAAAAAAATGTCACTACTAAAATTTTTATAGGAGTTTATTCCCTGCTGACCTATGAAGTGTCACTACGTGGGAAGGACTGGGTTTCGCATCATCTCACAAGATAGTTTCTGCTGACTTTCCTGTTCTCAGAAAGTAAAAATAAATATGTTAATATATATTTTCAGAAAGTATGTATTTGCAGTGCTCGGCCTGACTTTGCTGTTCGCCTTCACCCTTGCCAGACATACAGTAGAGAAGAGGTGTACTATTTTTTTAATGCAAATTTTGCTTCGGAAGCTACGAAGCAAGGATCAGCACAACTAGCTGTCTCCCTGGTCACACCTCAGGTGCTGGGTGCTTCTAAATCCCAGCATCTGAATGTCCCCAACTGTGGTGAATTACACCGGTGAGGTTATTGATAGTATTTAAAATGCAAAATTATGTGTCTACAGCGTGAGGTCAAGCTATATAAGACCCTGAGTCTAATAGTTAAAAACTGTGATGATGAGTTCTCAGGGGACCTAACGCTACCTCCCTCAGATCTCACGCTGCGAATTATTTTTATATCTATTGTGGAATGTATGTGATATGGCTACGTGTCTAGGGTAATGCAAATGTAGTGATAGATGCTGAAAATAACAACCACAACGTTAACTTAATGAAAAGGGAATCTACAACACTGGTGTTAAATTTAAAATAGTAATGTACAATTTTAATTTCCTGTACCGCAAAAGTGTCACTACGTGGGAAGGACTGGGTTTCGCATCATCTCACAAGATAGTTTCTTATATGTGTGGAGAACATAACAGAATGAAATGACATTAGCCCGCACTCTATGGGCTTATCTTCTGGTTCACCTGAAGATAGTTAACTTGCTTGACAAATGCACACTCGTTCAATACACAGGCTACTGGAGGCAGATAAAAACTTTCACAATTCAAGCGCCCAGCATGGTGCTTCAAACTCTGCTGCTCCAGGTTTTGGCTCACTGGGTAATATATGACTCAACCCTGCAACAAGAGGAACAATCCTCCCTAAGTATTCTAGTTATGTATCTCCAACACTTAACAATTAAACATTAATAAACATTCATTGTGATCAGATAAAATAGCTAACAAAATTAGCTTCAGTCCCTAATTTTTATTTGTGACTGCTTCATACTCAGGGGGTATATTCTTCTCCCCATATGGTTTCAACTCCCCTGTCACTATAATATCTGTTATCAGCAGTATCATCATCTGGAGTCCAATCTTTTCTCTTCTTTCTAGTGAGTTGTTTACTCAGGTAGTGTGACATGATATTTATTTTTTTCTCAAATTCATTTATTATAACAATGTGATCTGCAGTAGACTGCCAGTAGCTTTCTGGTCTTACATCTTAATATTATATATATATATATATATATATATATGTTTATATATATATATATATATATATATATATATATATATATATATATATTCATATTTATATTCATTTCCAACACACAAAGTACTGTTGTTTGCTTCCTAAGCCTACTTAGACATGCCTATGCTCCTAGTATGTCGCAATACTTCCACAAAGGCAAATGTCGTACAACCAAAGTTTTGTGTGGGCGCCCTATCTGGGTTTGCCTCTACATATTAATTATAATATAAAGACATTAATAAAATGGTTCATCTTACCGCAATCAATGAAAAACTTTTCACAATATAAGGTAACTAGCGATCAATATGGCACACTCTTCAGATCGCCGACAGTCCAAACAGCAAAGGCAAATGGATTTCAAACTACACTTTGCGTCTGCTCTCACCCCTCTATACTGTAAGAAATAATTTCATTAAAAAATGACCCCTATGCTTGGCAAATCGTTCGTTTTATCCTTCGTCTGCATAGCCTCTAAACCTTAACCCAATGAAATTATGTTATGCCAATTTGACTGTTCAAAACGCGTACGTCCCCAAAATGTAACTCGAAGATTTTCAAAGTTGGGCGGTCATCACTGTGTATGATTCAGTCTGTCTCCCCTTTTTATTTTCTTTCGATATCTTCGTTATTATTAAAGTTATTTTAGGAAATGAAAGTGATTATTAATCGGGCAATTGTAAATTTATCTAGCAAAATATATTTTCATTATTCCCTCTTTATTATAGTTTTATCTTTGTACTTTTCTTCTTTCTTTCTTCAGTCCAAACTAACCTACATTTTACTCTAAAAGTAAGATAACATATTATATGAATTTAAATAGGGTATTCTAATAAAACAATATTATCGTTCCTGTCCCTTTCTTTTATTACATAAATCTACGTCTGTCACTCTTTGCCCTTTCTACTACCCCTGCACACAACTTGTAAAATTCTCTATTTTTCAGTTTTCCGGCAATTTTAGACCCCCCGACAATCCTCCTCTTTTCTCCCTCTCTCCGTTTCAAGGACGACTAACAACCAGTAATCCCTCATAATATTTAAAAATTTTTCTAAATAAAAAATAATAAAAACAAACAATTAAACATCTTACTTCATAAAAATATAAAATGTTTGTGTAATGGTCATATCAAAATTACAATTTTTTGATGATTTGTAAACAACAATAAAAACACACCCGTTTAAAATTTATATCTATAATTACCAATCTCAGACGTGAGGCTAAATTTTAAATATTTCATAAATTTTAAAAATAAAAAATATTTTTATATAATATACCCCCACTAAAAAATAAAAATATCTTTATAAAAATAAAATATAAATAACTAAAAATAAAAATTTTTCTCTTTAATTTAAAAATATAAAAAATAATTAATAAAAAATAAAATATAAAAAGTAAAAAAATTAATCAAAAACTGAATAAAAAAATTACATTTAATAAAATTATATTTTAAATAAAAAATTAACTATGTTATAATAAAAATAAAACCTAAATAATATAAAATTAAAACATACTATAAATAAACAAAATAAATAAAATCAATTAACATAATAAAACATTAATATTTATAATTAATTAAAATAATATTTATTATCACCTTTCAAATTACTTAAAAACTCAAATAAATAATCCATACGTAATTTAAAATACATTACATCCCACTATTATAATTAAAAAATACTAAATAATATAAAATATAAATTTTACACATGTTCTTAAATAAAAAGACTAATTTGCTAATCCTCAAGAAAAAACAATAAAATATTTAATTTTTACAAGATTGCTGCCGTATAAAAGTGCCCCTAAATTTTACACTCCTTTGAAGAAAAACCATAACTCATTCTGTACCCAATTGCCTCCAACCTCGGAATTATAAGATCATACGGATTCCCGTTATAAACACCAGCTTAAAATAATTCTCCATGCTATTTAAATATTATTTTACCATCTCATAAAACACCCATTTTATACAATTCCCTATCATTAAAATTAAAACAAATAAATTCTTTATATATAACTCATAACTTTTAACAGTATCCGCCTATAACAATCTAAAATTTAAACATTTCCTTTTAAAATAAAATAACCCCTAAAAAAATTTCTTTCTAAACACTAAACCTCCCAACTTACTTTGCCCCCATAACCCCGCATATTTTAAACCGCACCGGGTACTCACCAGCCCACCCCACTTTTAACAATCACATATTATAAACAAACAAAAATCCCCGCCACAATCCTTAACTATCAAAATTTAACATTTGTACAAACGTAACTCTTATAATTACTTCACATCGTTAACGCTCAAAAATATAGACTCACCCCCTTCCGCCCCCAACTTGACACAATCGGCCCTATTATAAAACAAAAATTACACTTCTCCTCACCACCAGAAAAACTACCATTCCAACCCTGCCACATCCCCTAAACTGTTTACAATACCTTCATATTAACATCCGCTTAAATACACACGAACACTAACCAAAAACTGCCCTATCCCTTCTACCTTTATCAGATTCACACCCTTTACACATTTACATATAAACCAACGGGCAGTTCCCCCTCCCAGGTTCTTTATGAACAATACCACACTAATAAAAAGCAATGTCTACACTAACTTAACATATCATATTCCCTTCAACGTCAACAATAATATCTTGAAAACACTCTCATGCCCCTTAATCACCATGACCCTCATAACAAAATATAATAGTTATCCATACTGAAAATCTGGTCTAAATACATACAAATAACAACATAAATCCCCTCACAATAATCCCTCGCCGATCCGAAATACACCTATTTTCACCCATAAATACATCCCAAAAACAAATAATTCCCCCAATTACTTATAACCATCACTATCTCAACAACATACACCACTACACAATACACAACCATCACAACCAGCATAATAACATCACTCTTCTCTTATCCACACGACTCATATCCACAAAAAATCAATCAGTAAATAACACATCAACCTCCGATAATACACCAATTGGTATCCATTTAGCACTGTGCAAATCCTATTTAAACTAATATCTTAATTATGTACTCAAAAATCCCAAATCCCGCTATACAGCCTACTCATAAAAATAATACCAATGGTATCATCCAAACGAGCTATTCGAAACACCTCTTCGTTATTCATCCTTCTACGATATCACCCATCATCCCAGATAAAATTCTCACTCCTTACACTCCCAATACAAACAACACTCTCATCCCATATTATCATCCTCGCATTTTAGATTCTCAGCAGCAATAACTCACGTATTCTAATTACGAACATTCCAAATTATCTTTCAAGCCCACTCATCACAGTCTGTAATCCTAATACTACATCTCATTTTGTTATTCATGAATCATTTATTATCCGCATACCTCTTTAAATCAATTACCCACTATTTCTATTCTCCTTATCAATAATTGTATTTATCAACTATCAGCAGCGCCTATACATCTCTTCCATCACTCACAAAATACACATCTTATTATACTACAATTCATTATCCTTCAAATCTATAATTAGAATCTATCCATGGTCAACTTCCCACTCTACATATCTATCAAATCAAATTTTAATAAATACATATCATCAATCCTCCCCTAATACAACCAGCGACTCTATCATTTCACACTATAATACTATCATAAACCTTGATACCGTCCCATGCTAATGTTCTTTAGCTCACTTCTCTTAATAAATTTCACATACAGCACCTTATATCAATGATAAAAATATAACATGCTACAAAGTAAAAATTCACAGCCTATCCGAAAACGTTGACACACATCAAGAAAAGTTCTGTGCATTTAAAAATGTCACCACAACATCATTTTCATTTTGACAAGTGTGATGCATATATATAATATCTTAAGAACCTTATTTAAAACTTAATTCTACTCTCTCTATCATCCGGTATTCTTCTTCTAAATTTCAAATAATCTAATGGTACCATATGAATTTGCAATTACTCGAATTATTCATTTTACCTGAAATTCTGAAGTATGGCCACTAGGTACTTTCTCTTTGGAATACCTCTATATGTACCACATACTTTATTTACAAAAATGTATCATCCCAGTGCTTCAATTTGTTAATAATTGTTAACATTCGGGGTGACTAATCTCAATCAAGTACAACTATCCTCCTCTTAGGACATGTGTCTCATTGATGGTATCCCCCTTAACTCTGGCCAGTCTTCTCATGAAATGACGTGTTAAATGTTTAAAACCTACTGTTACGCATGGCCAAACTCGGAGGGAAAATCTTATAATGACCCATGACCATCTCCACCCACTATCTTCCATTTAAGAAACTTTACTGTCAAATTCTAATCATCATCATCTGTTCCCCAGTAAAGTAGTTCTTCTCTGCTGCCTCAGCACTTGTTCAGTAATATTATCAGTACTGAGAGTCCCCCTCATTCTGGTGTCATTATACCTTGCCAATCTGTATACGTTCCTCATTCCCTCCCTGCCATATATCTCTATTTAACCTTTTTAAATCATGTAATTCCTGTATTTTACTTAATTCACTCTCCATGTAAAAAACTTGCCACACCTCTCTATATGGAGAAGTAATACCTTCAATGTTAAATAATTCACATCACATTTAAAAAGAAACAGATATCTGGATAGTTTTCACTTAAGGATTATCAAATGCGCACATGAATTGAAACATCCCACTACATTCACACCCCCCCAACCCTAAATGCCTTCTCTAGTCAGAACAATCAACACCCCTCCATGTAAGGGTTATGAACCAACACAATCTTATTAACCACTCCAAACTAAAAAACATGTAACTCTAGCCTATATCGCGCTATTAAAGTCACAACTCAGTGTGCGTACACTCTAACCAATCCTAATCACCTAAGTGTTAAAAAACAATGTTGTGTCATAAAACACACACATAACCGCTGTATCACAGTCCCCGCTCATAAACCCAAAGATTAATTTACAGATAGAGTATATTATCCCCTGTCAACCAAAGTCAGCTAATCTCCCATACCTCTCTCCAATCTCACCAACAGATGTCGTCATATATATAAGCCGGGATTTCCTCGCTAGTAAAGAGTCCCCCCCATGAGATCAAGATACATTTCACCTTTCCCAACACCCCCATAACCACCCCCCAGTCCCCTCCCCCCCTATACTCCTCGTGTTGAATGGATGACCCACATCCCAAAAAACCCCCCCCAAATCCCCCCTATTCCCCCCCCCCCCCCCCCACCCCCCCCCCAACACCCCCCCCACCCCCTTACCCCCCTCCCCTATTAATACAATACTGTGTGGAAGTACTGGCTTGTAAATTCATAACTTACTACCTTACTTATGACCCTGTCCTCTATGTCAACGTGATGGTTTGCCAGAGGGTTCTTGATCGGGGACTCTTTTTCAACTAATTCCATCTCTTGATGTTGGTCTTCCCCCACTTTATAGCGCTGTCTTCCCCTTGCACGTTTGCCTTCAACTCTCCCTTCTGTTATGGTCTTCTGCAAGGTGTTATGCCTTTTTATGTGGCCCAAGTATTTTTTAGCTTGTCGAACTTTGACACTACCATCATTTAGTTCTCTTTTCATACCTTGATTTTCTAGGACCTCCTTATTTGTTTTTCATTCTCTCTTTCCATGAGATTACGCCCCATTCTTCTATATATACATCCACATTTTCAAGAGCCTCAATTCTTTCTTCCAAATGCTTATTCATCGTCCATGTTTCTGCCACCATACAGAAATGCAGAATTATATAAAAACACTTTTTATGATTCTCAGTTTTAATTTGTGAGATAACTGTTTGGATGTCAGTATATGTTTCATGTTGTTGAATGTAGCTTTGGCCATTCCTATTCTCTTCTTGCTTTCTGTTTCACATCTGCCATCTTCTGTTATTATATGACCAAGATATACGTAGCTCTTGACTTGTTCCAGGATTTTCCCATTTACGCTTATCTTTAATGTGGGTTTATCGTCTGTTTTGCTAATTATCATAGTTTTTGTTTTCTCAATATTAATGTCGAGTCCATATTCATGACTTATACTGTTCACTTGCTTCACTAGTTCTTGTAACTACTGTTCGCTTTCAGCTAAACAACAAACTGGTATCATCTGCATATCTAAGGTTGTTTATTTGGACCTTCCCACTGATGTTCAGTCCTGGTATTTCATTGTAATCTGTTTGAAATAATTTTTTTCGGTGTATAATTTAAATAGGCAGGGGGACAGCACACACATCCTTGTCTGACACTTCTTTTTTATGTCTATGTATGGTGAATAAATTCCTTCCTGATCTTTACTTGGCATGTTGGCTCCCTATAATAGGGTTACTGAGTATTCTTCTAAGAAAGCGAATGTTCGCTGCAGAAAATTCAGCTTTCATAAACTCAGATATGTAGGAATTAGGAGATGCGGTATATGAGGTAAGGGTTTAGGTTTAAGGGATTGAGGTTTATGTAGCCCTAACATAACCACAATAAGGTTGAAACGATTGTTACTGTTAATAGGGAATCGACGTCAATTGTCACTCTGGGCAAAACCCATAGGGCTCTGTCTCCGCAGCAAATGTTCGCAGGGTATGAATGCTAATTGGTTCCTGTTGCCACACTGGTTGTATACACAGCTGATTGGCGTCTTCTCATACGTCCATCCCTGATGTTTTACGTTTGATGCCGATTTTCAGCAATCTTAGCCCTTGATGATTCATCCATTTCATTGCAGTGTTATTTTCTAATTGACAAACATTGAATCACCATCATTTTTATTGCTTATCCATGGCCAGTGCACCTTTTACGGGTTGCGCTTGAAGCTCGTCTGTCTGCTATTTCAATCGCATCGTTACCCTGGCATGACCCAGGACAATAGATCCCATATCAGTTCTGAAGATTTGATGCTTTCTTTGATGGTTTTCCATTCATGTCGAAAGCCAAACCATTTTTGGACTTTTCGATGCATGGATTGTGAGTATGATACAATAAAGCCTTTGTTAATAAAGTTCGACAGGCATCTTAAGGAAGCAGTAATGCCTCTACCTCCATTCTCATACAGGAGTTGTTATCATGTCATCCCCGCTTACCGTTCAGCACGCTCTGCCATTTACCTCTAGCACTGAAGGGCTCCACCCTGATGTTTTACCACGATGACAGGACCATTCAGTGTACACATTGCTTCATCATCCCAGCATTTTCATTTTAAAGCTGATCAATTCCAGCTCTGCATTCTCTACAAGGCTGATGATGACTTATGCAATTCATCCAGCTCTCATCTGACTTACTCCACTCTTATCCTTGAATTTACTTTCAACTGAGGGTCAAATGTTATTATAGTCTCTATGCCTGAACATCCCATGACATCCCCTCTTTATTCTCGCTCCTTTGATGTCAGCTTTGTTCCCATGCAGGGGATGCTTTTATCTGTGGTTACCCACGCATTACAGCTTTTACCTGGGGCTGTCGTTTATCTGGATCTAATTGACAGCAATCCAAGCATGTTTGACGCATCTTACATGAGGGGTATTTTGGTGCTAGCATAAGGACTATATGCTTACCTTCATTTTGAATGCGTTCCAGTGTAACATGATATCAACACAGCGTGAGCATTACCAGGCCATTTCGAGTACAGACATGACCATCTGGATGATACAGAGAAACAGTAGTCTCTGCACAGGTGCGCTGCAGAATATTTTTTAGGGCTGCCAGACCTCTATTGCCCTTCTGTTATGATGTGATTCACATGGTGCTTGATATGATAGCCCATGATCGAGATGTTACTCCCAAGGTTTTATTCAACTTGTTTCTGCCTTTCAATTTTTCTGTTCCCAATGAGAGTAATGTCTGGAAGATATGACTTTCAATTTGGTGTTATTCAAGGAGCACCAAAGCACCTCAGGCTTTGTTAGGATTGACCTTGGAGCTGGTTTCGTCACACCATTTAGAATAATGACTTGTATACTTTACGACCATCTTCATGTCTATCTGAACAGTCCTGTAAATTTGCAAGTCATCAGCAAAAAGTTAATGTTCTTTCCCAAACATCTTCGTTAGCCTAAATGTTTATTCTTAACGAATTCCATTACGGATTCATAATGAGCATGTTGGATATTTATTGTTCTTATTTATTACGTTAGCGTTAAATGTTGTCTTGCGGTTTGTTTGTGTTTTTATCCGATTTATTATGTTCAGTAAGGTGGGATTTTTTTTTGTTTTTAAAACTAAGTTATTTCGTTCTAACCTTGATGGGTATAATGAGGACCTATAGTGGTATACATTTAAGACAACATAATCAGATTTCTGATATCCAAATTTAGTATATTTAACACTCGGCGGTCTTAATTGGACACAGTGAAGTTGATATCGCATTCTGGTAAAATGGATGGACATGGCCCATGGTGCTTCACTTCAATCCCATAATCCTTACACCTAACGACAATTGCTAACATATTTGTATTGCGTAAAAAAACAATGGCTCTGTCCATTATTTCAACCACTATTTCGTAACAATTCCAGGACAATAAGTATAAAAATTAAAAAGCTCAAAATATAAAAAAATTTCAGAAATTAAAAAGGACTTGTTTGTTTCTTTTCTTGATGGTCTTACCAATTTTTGAGGTTTAATTTGGTGATTTGATTTTGGCTGCCTTGTTTCATTTAGCTGAAAGAGAGTTGGGAGCAAATCAAGCAATGGAGAATTATAACGGGAGCATGAAGTCAACACTATTAAAAGAAACTGAAAAGATTTTGACTCCCCCCCCCCAGCAATGACAGATTAGAAGAGACTGCAGGGCTCGGCAAACAGGCGAAAAATTCATATGAATAAACACGACCACCCCAATGTGCCATAGATTGAAGCTCTTAGAGGCAAAGACTCAAACGAAGTTAATTTTGTAGAATCAACCAAAAATCACAAATGAGAGCAGTTATCCATAGATGAATTATACGCACTGTTGAAACGCACTCTACACTGCACACAAGCTTTCCAGTTTTTGGAAACAGAAATCGTGTTCCCTATAAATGATAGAAAAACATTTTCCTGGAAGTGTAATAAGTAAAAAGAGGCCAAATAATGCAAACAGATTGAAAATCCAATAGCCGACAAAATACATAGAGGAAACATTATCCCACGCCAACACCTGGACCCATGCATACACAGATGGATCAGCAACTAAATGCAACAGAAAATGGAGGTGGGGGGTGTCTTTCTGACCTTAAGCACTGGTGCAGAAAAAAGACTGTCAGTTGGGCGACAGGTCGATTTTCTCCAGCAACATTCAGAGCAGAGGCAGAGGCCTTGACTTGAAAACTGCAGCAGAGGTTATCAATTGACAGGAAGAACGGTCAGTGAGACAAGTTGTTTTCTTTTATGAAGCAACAGTCAGTAATTGCTGCTGTTTGAAAAGCCAAAAATTAATACAGACCTGGATGTTCTCAGAGTAGTGCTCCACAAACTTTGTCCAACGATTAAAAAGTGTTGTGATCCTAGGGATTACCATCTCATTGTTACATCACCGGCATATGAAGAGGTGGACAGAATGGCAAAAAGATGGTTCACATCTACCTCAGCCTGATTGCATGCATAACTTTCGAGGGAGGCAAAAGAGGTTTATATCAAGATATTCAGTTTCATAACCTAAGGGTAATGTAGAAGATCCAGGTCACTCTCTGATTGATAGATTTCTATCCACGCTCAACAGAGAGTAAACAAATGGTTAATCTTCAGATTACTCAAGCACTGGCCACAAAAACTGGATTGAGTTTACCATCTATTCATAAAACCAGCTAAAGATAGGAAGTAGCGAACTGTGTATACTGTGGCAATGATAAATTGACTGCTGAAAATCTGCTTCAGAGTTGCTGCCCCTTATATGTGGTACAGAGGAGGGAAATGTGCCAATTTTGGCCGTCGCCAGCTCCTCTTTCGTGGAGGAAAAGCTTTTAAGGGGTATTCAAATTAAAATAAAACTCTAATAACTAACTAATGCTTTCTTTGAGAACAATTCAAGTGGACGTCTGTGAGTGTACGAAGAAGAAGAAGATGTTTATTTTTCATATTTCTTTCTGGCTTAGTCATTCCTATTCTTTATGAGATATTTTATTAATCACAGTAATTTTAGTCAGCTTTTATTTACTTGAAAAATTATTTAAATCTATTAATGTTCAGTAAAACTAACACTTGTATTATTGCCTGTTAAAAAATTCTATATTTCTTGTTTAGATATAAGCTAAGACTTAAGAGCAAAAGAATGTTAATTATTACATGGTTAAAAAAAATATAATATCTGTGGGCCAATTTGTGTCAATTAGGGCCTGAAAAATAAAAAAGAATTAACGAGATGCAGTAAAAAAGGGTTAGGGTCTAAGATATCCTTAACCCCTTACCTTAATCTTAATCCCCATGCAACTTTGATGATTTAACGACTATGCATCTCGAAGAAACATGTCACACTGTTTCTTCATTTGCAACCCACAATTGTTATTGAGAAAATTTTTGAATTTTATTTATTTAAACCCACCTTTGCTGTCAGGACAAAAAACTAACCGGGATGGGAATTAAAGAAGGGTTATCCAAAGCCAGTACATCATTAAAAAAAAAAAGATGATTCATGATAGCAACATTTCGCGACCGATTCAACCTAAGCAGAGAAGATCAGAAATAAAATCCCATTTGTGGTGCTTCATGGACAAAATTAATAGTGTTAATGATGATTATCATTCTTAAAAAATACAATTGTCTTGGTACAACTTACTCATCAAGTTCTGTAACTGGATGTTGTTGTAAACTTGTAACACAGTAGATTTAATTATGCTACAGTTTATCACGAGTATTAATTTGCAGATATAGGTTGTGTTACTGTTTAACCACATTTTCTGCTGCTCTCTTAATTCACGTAGGCTACAACCCAAAGGTAAAGTGACAACCAGGTTTTTCTTCTATAATGCTGAAATAGAACATATACAATATTGATAAATACTTTAAAAAAATAATTCAATGTCTGTGGCGTAACTTTCAGTTGCTTAGTACTCTGAAAATTATGGACTATTTAAAAGGCTTACCACATCTTAGGGAGAAGTTTACTGGGAAGCCTTGTTGTATATTAAAGCGAATTCAGCATTACTATTATATATATTTATATTGCTTCTTGGAATCCTTAGTCCTGTATTGTACTAGACCCTGGGGGGGTTTTTTATTTTCCGGTGGCCATCATTCCTGAGGGCATCTTGTAAGGCAAACAACGATGTTCCCACCTGCTAGGTTGGTGGCCATACTTCAGGCTGTTCCTCAGCTCGGGTTCTTTTCTTTGATCTCAGCCTCTGACAGTTCTCCATCAGGTTGCCTTTGGTCTGCCTATTGTTTGGCAAGGTCCTTCTATGGTTGATAGCATAGCAGTTTCTTGTGATGGTGTCAGAGTCTCTTTGGGGACCTGGCCAACCCAGTTTCCATCATCTGCCCACATATGATAGTGTGCATATCTTTTTTGAGCTGGGTCCATGTATCGCAGTTCCTGGCTTGGTTACATGGTATTCAGCCAAAAAATAAAGCAACTAGATAATTCTCGTGCCCCAGGGCTGCAGCTTTATCTGTGCCCCGCCCCTAACTTATGAAGAGCTACTCATTTCATCATTCCTATTCCCAGTGCTCGAAAGATTAGTAGTAAAGTTAGCTTCTTTCTTCTTCTTCTTCTCGTTCGCTGTTGTTTAGAATTGTCTACACAAGAAGTCCGGTTTTCTGGATGTATGTTGCTGTGGTTGAAAGTTCTTCAAGACTCCCAAACAGCTTTGTGTGGATGTGCGTCTCTGTGGGCCAATGTTCAGTTCGCAATTGACTAAGCATGTGGCAGTCTTGCAGGATGTGTTCGGCTGTCTGTGCTGCCTGTCCACACGTACATAGGGGTGATGGGACCAATCTCAGTCTGTATAAGTGACTGTTCAGTCTGTTGTGTCCTGTTCTCATACGGAACAGGATCACCTGTTTTGCTCGATCAAGATATTGATAGTTGTCTCTTTGTTGATCAATTTTCCTGATGGCCTTGATAAGGGTCTTCTTTTCCTGGAATGTGATTGTTTGTTCTTTTTGTTCCTGTGTTGCTCCCTCTTTTGCTAACATATCTGCTCTCTCATTTCCTGGTATGCCACAGTGTGATGGTATCCACTGTAGCACTACCCTTCTTTTGATATTTTACTTCGCATAGGACTTTGTTTATTTCTGGCAGTTTATCACTGTTGAGGGCTTGCAGAACTGACATTGCATCGGTAAGGAATACAACCTGCTGACATTGGCTTATTGTGTTATTTATTATTCCTGCAGCAATGCTTATGGCCTGTAGTTCAGCAGCATGGTTTGAACAGAATATTCCAGTAGGTGAACAGGGGGATTCATTTTCTTTGTCTGGATAGACCACATAAACTCCTGCGCCTCCGTTCTTCACTGCTCTGGTTGCAGATCCATCAGTATATACTTGGATCCATGCTTCTCTGGGGTATAGTTCTTCAATCATGTCACATGCTGCTATTTTCCTTTGGAGAGTATTTAGCTCTCCCATGGGGCAGGTGGTAGTTATGGAGGTCTTAATACTGAAATTTTGATGTTGTTCCCATGGGGTTGGGAGGAGTGTGGGAGTTATTTCTTAGTGATGTCTGGTAGTTAAATTGGGGGGGGGGGGGGAGGGATTCATCCTTGTATGTTCTAATTAGTTTTTTGGACCGATGCACAAAACTGCTTCTCTTCAACCTCCCACTGGCTAAATCTCCAAATCTAGTTTTCATTGGATGTGCGGGCATGTTCTTGTACTTTTCTGCTTGGATCAGGGTCTTAGTGTCTCGTCTGTATAATAAAGGTGGAATGCCTGTGATTTTTTCCATTTCATTTATTGGTGTGGTCTTCATGGCACCCGTGATCAACCTAAGCGCTTGATTTTGTACTTTATCTAAGGCTTGTAGGTGTGATTTGGCTGCTGTAGACCATGCTGCTGATCCGTACTCTAATATAGGTCTTATTGCACCTGTATACACTTTCTTTAGTGTTGTTTCGTTAGCTCCCCAACTTGATCCAGCTATTTTCCTCAGTATGGAAAGTTTTCTTCTCGCTTTAGCCTCTGTTCTCTCGATGTGGTGCCTCCATGTCATTCTCTTATCTAATGTAATGCCCAAGTACACCGGTTCCTCATCTGTTTGGACATGTATATTTCCAAGTCGTATCTCTCCTGCTTTGTCTTTGTTGGAGAGCGTGAAAAGTGTTGTTGATGATTTTTCAGCGTTGATCTGCACCATCCATTTCTCTGCCCATGCTGCTATGTTGTCTGCTGCCCTTTGTATTCGCTTATTAGCGATAGTTAGATGTTCTTCTACACACCACACCACCAAGTCGTCAGCGTATAGGGCAGCTCTCACACCTTGTGGCAGATCGTGGATGAGGTCATTGATGAATACAAGGAACAGGGTGGGAGACAATACTGAGCCTTGAGGAACTCCATGTTTTAGAGGATTTTCTTGCTGTTGTGACCTTCCATAGTGACTCTTGCTTTCCGATTGTGTAGGAACGACTGGATCCATTTTCTCATATTACCCTTGATTCCGTTCCTTTGCAGTTTTACTATTAACCCGTCTTTCCATACTTTGTCAAAAGCTTTTTGGAGATCTATCCATAGGGTAAAGACTTTTCTCTTTTCTTGGAAGGCATCTTCAACGATCTGTGACAGGTATGTGATTTGGTCTTCTGTGCTGCTGCACTCTCTAAACCCTGCTTGTTCTGGCACTAAAATTTTCTCGGATTCCAAGTACCATTTCAATCTTCTGTTGATCATCCTCTCCATTGTCTTACATACACAGCTTGTTAGGCTTATTGGTCTGTAGCTGGTGGCCTTCCTGTTGTCTTTTCCTTTCTTTATGATGGGACACATGAGCGCCTCTCTCCATATCTGTGGCACACTGCCTGTCATCCAACTGTAGTTGTATATTTGCAACAGTTTGCTCATTGCTGTATATCCTAGGTGTTTTAGCATTTCGTTGGTTATACCATCCGGGCCTGGTGATTTCCTGTCTTTAAGTTTCCACACGGCTGTTTTTAACTCGTCCATATTGAAAGGTTTGGACATAACGTCCGGACTGTTTCCATTAGTTTCTAGTGTGGATTATTTCTTGACGAATGTCTCGTTGTCTGCGTAAATTGACGGAGATGTTACTTTCATTTCTGTAGGATTCCGCAAATATGTCTGCTGCTTGTTTGCCGGTATATAGTTTCCCTGCATCGTCTAGTGTAATGGTTTGTCGTTGAGAATTGTTATCGTCATTCAATTGTTTAGTGAGTTTCCACAACTTTCTCCCTTCCTTTTCAAGGTTTAGTTTATATGTTTTTTCCCTCCAGCTTCTCCTCTGGGCTTCTAGCTTTCCTTTAATGAATTTTGCTTTTGCCTTTTGTAGCATGATATGGTTCTGTTGGGATGGTTGTACCTCTGCAGTGTGCCTTGCTTCATTCATATCTTCATGTAGGTTTTGTAGTGTGTTGGACCAATATGGTACATAGTTCTTCCTCGCTCCTCTCGGTATTGTCTCCTTTGCTGCCTTGAGTACTCCATTATTAAAATCCCAGATGACTCTGTTAATGTCTCTGTCTAGTACCTTAATATCTTTTGTAAGCAGATTTGCTCTGTGTTGATAAATGGACCAATTTGCTTTTTTATAATTCCATCTTGGCTGACTTGGACTTGTATTAATTGTTCTATTAATTTTGATGAATACAGGACGATGATCACTTCCACCGAGTTGTTCTCCTATTTCCCTTTCCACTATCCCAGCCAAATCAGGTGTGCA